>JAGFMF010012074.1:2320134-2409533 GCA_019455555.1 Galemys pyrenaicus
CTGCTGTGCCCGCTGCTCCCCTCAGCAGTGTACTTCAGTTGATCTGCCTGTTCTGCTCCCTGCTTTCTGTGGTGAATCCTCTCACCCCCCACACCTCTGCCTGTACCCCAGTGCTTGTATGCATAAATAAATAAATCTTTAAAAAAAAATAAGTCTAATAGAAGAAACATGATTGAGCTCAAATATTAACAAATAAAAAAAATTGTAAGATTTCTCAGTGCTAGGTTATAAATGTTTTAGAATCATGGGTTTTAGGAAGAAAAAAAAGGAAAATTTTTAGGTAGTTGAAAAGAAAGGAGGACTAATGATGTTAATTTTATGAATTTTCAGAGAAAAAGCATATCTAAAGTCTTGAAAGTTACTTAATTCTTTGAAAAACAAAAGAAAATATAGGGAGGAAATATAATATATAATAGTAGATGCTCCATAAATATTGACTTATGATGTCACACATTAAAGGAGCTCTGAAAAGAAGGGAAACATTTGAATTTTAGTTTTTTTCTAAACACTTCCTATTTTTCCTTTGCTTCACTGCACCTTCTTGTCTCTCTATGAGCTCCCTTTTTAGTACCTTCTCTTTTCTGTTTTTTTTTCTTCTCTTCTCCCCAAGTGCTTTGTTCAGTTACTTTTTCTCTCAAATATCAACAGGTCTGAGGGGTAGGACTGAAGCAACATTTTGATAGTCTCCCCAAAAATGATTCAGACTCACTCCATCTTGCTCTGTCATTCTTAGCATTTGGTTTCCGTGTCATGGTAGTAAGACAGCATTTCATTTAGAGACTTTTGTATTACTCCTGTGAGAAGGAAGATGAGCATGAAATGTGAAGGGCAAATGTGCAAAGATAGCAAGCCTGCTAAGTTAAATCTCTTTTAAAAAGCAGTTTTAAACCCCATCCAGAAGACTCTTGTTTACAGAATTTAGCCATAAAGATAACCATAGCTACAAGAGAGTCTTAAGACGTAAGTAATATTATCTGGACACAAAATCATCCTTTCCAAATAGAGTTCTATAGGTTAAGAAGAAGATGAAAAAAGATATTGATGGTAAAGAACAGTTTCTTCTCTATCTCCCGTGGTGGAGGAGTCATCTTCAAATTTTCAATATCCTTTAAACCACTCACTGGGATTGTTCCTCACCGCATCAATTACTCGACAGGATTTATCAGTCTCTCATCAAATCTGCCATTTCCATTTTGCGGCTGTGATAGATTGGATGGTCGCCTTCCAAAAGTTATGTCTGTGTTTTAATTCCTAGACCCTGTGAATGTTACCTTATTTGGAAAAAGGGTTTTTGCAAGATGTAATTAAGTTAAGGATTTTCAGATGAAAAGATCATCCAGGATTATCCAGGTAAGCCCTAAATCCAATGATGCAGGTATCCTTCTAAGAGATACACTAGGGGAATTTGAGAGACAGAGGGTAGATCTTGTGAAGATGAAGGTAGAGATTGGAGTGAGGGCCACAACCAAGGAATGTCAGCAGCCATATGAACCTGAAAGAAGCAAGGACTGGAATCTTCCACAGAATCTCAAGAGGGAGTATAGTCTTGTTAACATTTCAGGAGCAATTTCTGACTTCCAAAATTTTATGATCATTTCTGGTATTTTATAGCAGCTTCAGTAAATTAATACAACTATCTTAATCTACATTTTGAGGGATATATTTTTGCAACAGTGCTGAACTGTCTTCATTCTTGCCCTGGTCCCATCTATGTAGATACTAGTTTTATTGTAACATAAATATGACTATTACTTTGCCCTAAAACTTTTCAGTGTCTTTCCATTGACTATTGGCTAATTTTTAAATCCCTTCACAGTTCATACAAATGCCTTAATAAAGTAGTCCCTTCCTATCCATACGCATTTAGATTTTTATGCTCTTAATTGAATCATACATGGTCTCCTGCAGTACGACACACTCTATCCTTATCAATCCAGTTAAGTTTCTTCTCTTTGTATACATATAGATAAATGCTTATTCTGTTATCCCAAGGAACATAAGGTCATACTTATTTTACCCCAGTTAAATGTGAGTCTCTCAAGGGTGTGGGAATCTTAACATTTCTCTAGTCTGGGGTGTCAAAGCTATATAATAAAGACTTACCACAATTTTGTCAAAGAACAAAGAAGTGATGTATATTATGGTTGTTAGAATTAGATGCTGCAGAGTGTGATTGCAGTGCACAGAAAGAAAAAGCCGCTGGCTTCAGCTCAAAGTAAATGATTAGATACCTTAGGAGCAGCAGTAGTAATTCTGATAAATATTTGGGTGCTGATGAATGTTTGCTGGGAATTAAGCAGTATGTGAAATCTGAATTCGAGAAATCTGGCTACAGAAGAAAGGAAGATTATATGTGTCTAGCACTTTTAATTAGCTTCATGTATTACACATTTTTAAAAGATTATGGATTATGATTTATGGTACTGGGCTTGTGTTTTTACTGCTGCCACTTTTCCTGCCTGCTATTTATTCCTATTGTCTGTGCTAAGAGCATCCTGCTTTTATTTAGAAGGATTGCTTCTCCCTCATTTTATATAATCTTAATGAGACTAAAAGTCAAGATGTCTTGACACACTAATTGAGGTATGTTCTGTGACACAGTCTTGACCAATAGATTCTCATTGTTGGTATTCTGAATCTTGGAAGAATCAATAGAGAAAACAGCCTAAGTTCACTCATTCTGATGGGGACCTGAGTGATTCCCTAACACTTAGACTTTTAGAGTTCATCTTATTCCTATGTTTTTCCTCACAAACTGGTTTATCTTTCTACTGATCCTTGGATCTACTTACTATTACTCAACTAATTTTGCTCCATATATCATCCATAACCAGTTTCTAAAACTTACAGTAAAGCATGGAAAATACCCAAACTGATAGTTGTTTACATAGAGTTTTATTTATATTAAAGAATGGAAAACATCTTAGAGAAAAGAAATTCTGCAGTGAAGACAAAAGCTAATGTTTGCATGAGGACTCTATTTCTTATCAAAATACTCAAAGGGCCATATTAAGAAAGAAAATAGTTGCCTTTTTTTTTCCTGGGAAAAATTGAAACAGTAAGCTTAAAGAAATAATTTCATAAGCCTTTGAAAAAGTTAAATGTCACAGACTCAAGATTATTCAAATTTACACAGAGAACTACTTAGAGGAGATCAACTAGATAAAAACTGTGATGTTTGTCATTTCTAATTCCGGTAATTAAGTGCTGCTCTTGTTCTACTTGAAAAGGTCTCTGTGGGATTATATTAATGGCATAATGGAGAGTCAAAGAAAAAAAATCAAAACTATTATGAAAAAGAGTGATATTGAAAAATTCATGAGCTGGAACCTTCAGAAAAGGAGAGTGTTTATGGTGACAGATGATCAGGATTACTGGAATGGTATGTGGTCTTTTGTCCAGAAGGACATGCCACCTCTTATATTCCTAAAATCTATATAATGCATTAGAAACATTCTCTTTGTGAAGTCAATGGTAGAGTACTTTAACAGAAGTTCTTACATTACAATCCCTCTATTTAATGCTGATTTCTTGCGAAAATGATGTTGCTTGATTTCTATTATAAGGTGATTTGTTTTAAGAGACTAATGTGAGAGCAATATGATCATTATTGCTAAAAAATGTTAACGATTTTTCATTCTTGAAATAAGAAAAGAATCCTGGTGGGTCTTAGAAATGTGAACCTACCAAGTAGTGGTTATTTGCCTGCGTTACCCTGATTGTCTTCACCTGCTCAGACATCAGCATTCTGACTAGCAACTCTGTTCAGCCTTTTGTGACAGGGATATCTAGAAATAGAAGACAGGAAGTTCTGAGAGGAATTTAAAAGAAATACAATTTGCAGAAACGGACTTGGAGTCTTAGGAAATCAAGTAGTTGTATGACCTTAATCAAGATACTTCTTTATTTCACAGTTTCTTTATGTCTGAAATGGAGATTATTGTACCTAGTTTTCATATCTCGTGGAGTTGCTGTGAATAAATGAAGTACAAGAAAAATTTTAGCAAATTAGCAATTTTAGCAAATTTAGCAAATGTTATGTAAATGCAAAATAATATATTAATACAGTCACATGTCATACTAAGTAATAGCTTAGGAGAATGTGCATCTCCATAAACAATAAAGTACATGGATTTTTTTAAACAATAATAAGTTAGATAAAAATTAGAAACAAAATGCATTCAAATGCAATAAAATATATAGAACTAAAAAAGCGATAATTTATACATGTACTCAAGGAATAGCAAAATGCATTCATCTTACACCTCCTGAATAATTCTTTTTAAAAAAGAAATTATATCTACCAATATTGTCACAAGATGCTTATTTTTAATTTTTAATATTAAAACAAAAGGAGTCTCCCTGGTGGTGCAAGGGGTTGAGCACCGCACTGTAGGGCTTCCGCAGTCACTGCAGCATGAGTTCTATCCCCAGCCAGGGTGGGGACTCACACGGCAAGGCAGACCTCTTCTGTCTCACCCACTACTCCCCTCAGCAGTGTATTTTAGTAGATCTGCTAGTTCTGTTCCCCATTCTGTCCCTGATGACTCCTCTCACCTTCTCACACCTCTGGCCTATACCCCAGTTCTTAAATGCATAAATAAATGAAATCTTTAAAAAATATTAAAACAAGGCATATCTTAAAATATAAGATTATTCTTATGTCTATGGCCTGTATTACTTTGGGCTTTTAATTGTAATGAACATTGATTCTTATGTATTAGTCATAGGGCAGACGCTCTCATGAAACCTGGAGTTTTCCACCCCAACTAAGTAACAATATCTATTCTTATCCTATAGCAAGTTGTAATGCAGAAGGCACAATACAACCTTTTTGTGTGTTACTTATTAAGATGTACCAATTCATTAAAAAACCTGCTGCGGTAAGTTATGTTGACTGATACTGAACACTTACAAAATACAGTCTACTTTTTTATAATTGCATTTTAATTGAGCCATTTATGACATAAAAGATAACCACATATGTATTGTCTCCTTGAGTAGTATTTCAAGGTACATCTTTTAATTTTACTGCTTTTATTGATACTGTTACAGTTTGTGATTTCCCCACAGCTGTTTTTATTTTCTGAAAATCATTCATCCCATGAGCATGACTATAGCTCTAAGCATTTTATAATAAATTGTTATGATCATTAAACACATGTAGTTAAGGACTTCTTTGCATCCATTTCCTTGTTCTTTGTTTTAATTTTTCATCATCTTTATTAATTTTATATATCAAATATAATTTTTAAACTCCCCAATTATCAAGCTACATATGCTGTGTCTGTGCACTGAGAGTTGCCTTCCCACATTGCTTCCACACACAGGCTATATCGCCTCCCTTTGCAGACTTCCCAGTAGCCCACTGGCTCTCGTCCTGCTCATGCTGCTGATTGCCTTGCATCCCTGCCATGTACCATGCTCCTAGATGATTTCCTATCCTTCCGCTACATCTTCTCCTCTGGTCTCCCAAGTAATGTTCCAATTACATATTTTCTTCTGTATCTCCCCTGATCATCCTTTGCCTTCTTCCCACTGTCATTTCAATGTAATGCCTGTGATTGTCACAAGACTCTCTCACTTTCACAGTTGGCTCAGGTTATTATTCATTCATTCATTCATTATTCACTCAATCCACATGCATCTCTTTAGGGTCTAGTCATTATCAGCATGATGGGGACTTAGGTTACTCAGATGAGTATGACAGTCATTCCCTTTGAGAAATTCAAAGTTGAGTGCTGTAGAAGGATTTTAGATTTGTTTTCATCTAGTGAACACTGGTTTATAAAATTCTGTAAGATTTAGAGGTACAGGATCACACTCTTCAGTTATGTTATCACAACTTACCCACCATGAAAGCACCTCAAACAATAATGTCCATTTTAAAAATTTCTGTGTTCCAAACAAAATTTCTACTAGAAAATATCTATTTTGAGATTCATTTTCTTTCCATGAATTCCTAAATGGTGTAAAGCTCACTTTGGTGAGAGACAAGTGTTCATAAATCTTCAGTTCAAGACAACTGACTAATGACTTATAACAACTTTTACTATGAGTTAAATGGTAGCTATTGCTTTTGCATTGTATGTGGAACCTCTGGAAAATCAATTCTTCCTAATTAATGAAAATAATAAAACCTTTTACATAGTTTGTGTTACATTTGTATAAATAATTTACAAAACTAGTTCTTAGTTTCCCTACTCTAGATGGTGAAGTTGTATAAAATTCATATTTTTTTAAAAAACTTAAACAATTTTTTGTGTTAAGATTCCCACAGGACAGCATTTCTGGGGCGATTACAAAGAAGCTAGATGCTAGGAATTATAAAAGTGTGTACAATATAAGCAAAACATAAAACCTAGAGTACCAACAAACTCTCCATCAATTACGGCAGCATTCTTACTCTAAATTTCCAGACGGTTTTGGAGGAATACTCCCTTCTTCTGAAATAGAAATAAGTTCCTATTTGTGGATTATATTTGATATGTAGTGACCCCAAAGATCCTATACATAATGCACACTGAGCCAGCATTCAGTAAGTGGAACAATGTCACTCAACATCTGAGTAAGGTTTCTCCTTATAATGTTTTTTAAAAAGGCCAGATGGAAAATATTTTCTGTTATTTTAATGAGGAAATTCTATCCTTCCTGAGGTAGGAGCATAGGGGATGGGTATAGAAGAACATTTTTTTTATTAGATTATTAATGTCTATTAAGCATGAGAGAAGTCATAAGGATCTGACAGAAATGCCACTACAATGGGCCTCTAGTATAGCAAGAAGCTAAAAAATCATTGCAAATATAGATAGCAGTAATGGAAACACAATATTCAAAGCAAGGAAACTAATAGTCCCAATGAACTATGCTGTATGATATTAAATTTTGGCTTCCACAATTTCTGATAGACTTTGAGTAAGTAGAATGCATCTAGGGGAAGACAGCTGGAATGGCAAATAGTCTGAAAATCTCATCCCTTAAAGGAACAAAGAATTGTTAGCTAGGAAAAGAAACCATTTTAAGGGGATTTCAAGAGCTGTGTTAAAATATTTGAATGATTGTAATCTTAAAGAGTACAGACACGATTTTTCTCCCAAATTGTAAAAAAAGATAGACATCAGTTGAAGTTTTAATAAGGCAAGTTTCAGTTTACCATTAAGATTTAGCTGTTAGAATCATCAAAGAGTTTCTGGAAGGCAAAGTCTATCACAGCAGATTCACTGGATGCTGGAGGCATTGCAGGTTGGGCCTAAAAGTTCAGAGGCAAGACAAACATAGACTATTTATCTGTCTGACTAAACCAGAGAACACCAAAGGATTTGTGCAAGGTAATAAATAATAAAGGTTTTGGTTAATAGACTTATGGCGATTAATTGTTTAAATCTAGAAAAAAATGTTTCTTATTCCTTTCCTTCCTGGAACAATTAAAAATTATATAGCTCTTGAGGTTTATTATTCTGGATACTTATATAAAGAAATAAGTATACTCAGAAATAAATTCATTTGCTAATTTTATCGTGTATCACTAATGTACATAAAATATTCTATGAGACTAACACATGTAAGTCTCTAGTAAAGTTTCATGGATAAGTCTTCAGGTAGAGTTTAAGGAAGCAAGTCTGTCAGGTATTATTCTAAATCAACAGTTGTGAATCTGGAGGGACAGTAAATAGAGACCATAATCAATTATGTGCTCCTATGTGACAGACCCAAGCAACAAATATTCATGGTTGCCACTGTCTGTTTCATCTAATGAGCTTTTAGCTGGATTATATTTCCTATTTTTATATTTCAATACTTATTTTCTTATGTCACAGTTAGTATTCCCTTGCCTTCTTTGTTGTTAGTTATGCCAGCTGAGATTCTACTAATGGAAAGGGATGAGACTCGAGGAAATAAAAGATAGAAAGAAATAGAAAAATAGGAAGAAAGGCATAACTTCAAGATATGGCCAAAAAGAAGTTGCCCATTAAAATAATTTATATCTTCTTCCAGGTGATTGGAGACTTCCCCAGGGCAACCTTGAAAACCATGTGAAAAAGATGATATAATTTTTGTTATGATAATGCTGCTTACAGACAAACAAAATAGGACAGTCTCTTCCTGTGTTATGTTGACTTAATTTTTTGATGTTGAAGAGAGACTCCAAATTAGCACCCATACCCATATTTTATTGAATTTCATGTTACTAAGCATGTATATCAGACCCTATAAAAAGGATCAGATTCTTAAATCCAGCATGATGTGGGGGTGGGGTGCGGGTATATGCACAGAATGGGAGGGTTCAAGGGTAAAATGAAAATATGCCCAACAGTGCTGACAATGCTTCAAAAATGTCCCAGACAGCTGGCCACCAGCTGAAGGCTATGGGGAGAGAAGTACAAGTAAGTATCACACTGGTGAGCTCTGCCAAGCTTAGCCTGCCAGCTGAGCTTTGGGATTTGTGAAGTTTCAAAACTTATTTATGAGAGATAGGGGGCCCTGTTGGCTCTAGTTTCAATTGAACAGCTCAAAATTAAAATGAAAAGTCCTGATCCTTTCACAGAGCACTTGTCACCAATCAATAAAATGATAATTAGTATTAACATTAGACTATAATTAATAATAATGTATTTTCTCAAAAAAATGTATTGCATTCCCATTATGTGCCAGACACTGTTTTGTGAAGTGGGGTAGAACAATGACAATGCAGGGTAATTCTCCAACTATTCAGTTTTATTCAGAACTGAAATCAGAGTAGGGTGTGATTAATAGTAATGATTATGACTCGCAGATCACTAAATAAGGAGGGGGCTCTCCCTGACCTAAGATTTTAAAGTTCAGAATAGGTAAAAACAGTAATGAAGTGAACATTAAAGGCATTTTTCTGGGACTGCTCTGCTTTACAGTAGTTTTAGTTATGTGCCCTAGAGCTGAGTGGCAATTTGGAATCATTGGGAATCAAAGTTTTGTTATGCCTCATAAGGCAGAATATTTTTTTAAGATGATAATTAGAATTTAAGAATGAACTAAGAGACACAAAGAGAAAAATTACATTGAGGTATTTTAAAAATAATGCCATTAATATCCAATTTGAAATGGAAAACAGGCACATTATAAGGAAAAAAATATTAGTATTTAAAAAACACTGCAAGTTGCAAATGACTTGCAGAAATTCTAATGAACATTATAAAATAGACCTCTACATATTTTGTAATAGAAGTATATTTTCAAATACACAAGCATGCATAGATTAAGCTTCAACTATGTGGTCCAATTCACAAATTTGGTTAAGTAATATAATAATTAGAATGACTCCTGAAAAATTGTCTGTAACTATTGCTGATGTTGAGTATCACTGTCAGATTGAACTCCTTGCAAATGAATTTCCTGTCAACCTAAATGAATATTTAAAGACACACATGACCCATATATGTTTCTGAATTACTTCACACACTCACAAATCTGATTCTTTACAATTTGGTGTATGAATAAAGCTAACTAAAAGAATGTGAAAAGATGAACTTTTATGCCTTATCCTTAGGCATGCTGTGACACAAGGAAAAAGCAGCTTTTTTCAGAAGTATTCATTTCTACTCTGAATTATTGTACTTCACCTTAATTTTACTTTAATTCTACCTGTGATATTAATTATTAGAAAAATATATACCACTTAGACCATTCCTCCTGTACCAATAAAACTCCTTGAAACGTCTTACTAAAACTTGAAAAGTACTGATCAAATGGAACATTTGTTTCCTTGCTACTTCTGGTGGCCTAGAAGCAACTACACATTATTTTAGAAGTAATGAGAACCAGTGCAACATTTTTCAGTCAAATTGAATCTACTCTTTTTTTTATTTGGTCTGGAAAAAAAAACACACACACAATAGTAATGGAAATTCTACAAAGACAGATTAATTCAGAGTTTAAATAATAACAAACTAGGGAAGAGAGTTAATGAATCTTTACCATGTGCGGCAGTGCACAGAAGGTCCCGGAGAAGCCATAAGCCTAGAGAGAAAAGCGCAAGTAGTTTGTTAATGACACAAAGGCTTTGAAATTGAATTTATCTTGTATGCTCAGCTGTTTGGGGAGTGCATCATTTATAAGAATTCTTGTTACTAATATTTTCCATTCCATAGACTCTTTTGATAAACTATATATTTTTCACCACATTAATTTTAAATTTAAAGTGAACATCTGGTAACTGCATTTATTGATCTGATTCTCAACTGCCCTAATCTGTGATTTTCTTTTCCTCTCTTTTCAAATAGTCAAAAGGAGCCTGAATTTGGACGCCATTGATTTAAAGTCATCAGATGCCTACATGCAGGTTAGAAAGATGATCGCTCCTCCCTTTAATCTGTCAGTCAATCATTTGCTCAACATGCATTGTGATGATCATAATTCTAGTTCAAAGACAGCTTACTTACCTTATACCAGTCTCAGGTGGAACTGCTGTATCCCAGATCCCTGTTTATTGTTTTATTTCTAGTTCATCCAGAACCAAGCCGTGATGCAGGTAGTTTATTTGTGGAGAGAGGAAAATAGTTTATTTATGGGACATGGGAGAGAAAAAAGTCTATGTAAGTGTGCATTATTGAAATTATCACAGAAAGCAAAGTTTTCTCTTGGAAACTCTGAGAAGTATATAGAATGCTATTCAGAGTTGTGCATCTGAGGGACAGAAGCTGGACTAGCTATTTGTCGCCTGCCTTCTTCATTGAATGAGGGTTACCCCTGGTGGAATTAATTCCTTTACATGTTCAGGCAGAGGCATCCATTGTATTAGAGAAGTACCTGAGACAAAAAGTAGAGAGATGGGAGACAAGAACTTGAGGTAGATCCCTGTCAAAAAAATGTAAGTCTACTCTCAAAAGAAAAGTTCAGTTGAGACTGAATTCAGAAGAAGTCAGCTACATACTTCAGTGTACATAGTTTATCTCAGAAGTGCCTTTGTTAATTTCTTTCACTAGACTGAGAATTATATAGGGTGGAGGTTCCATTTTCTTTCACAGTGCCAAGGTAATTACCTCCAAACTACTCAACTAGAGTTGAGTTCTCCAAATTGTTGTTGAATAAAGAATGAAATAATACTTTCCCATTCCACTGTACCAAAAACAAGCAAAGTAAAAAGTATTTACTCTACTATAAACATTAAAATAAAATCAATATCTGCTTAAATACAATACATTATCCATACCAACACATTCATTTATATATTAAAGTATGGAAGGATAGTGCTAAAGTGAAATATAAAGCTAAATACCCATAGCTTTTTAGTATCCACTGTGTCTGACAAACCATCCCAAAACCTAGTGGCTTAAGCCACAAATATTATAAAAAGAAAAGTAAAGATTCTGTGGGCTGGTTGGGAAGTTCTGGTGATATTTGGAGAATGTTATACTGATTGGTAAGTTCAAAGTGGCCTCATTTGCACAGTCAAGTGTTGGGCAAGGTTGAGTGAAAGCTCACTCCAGTGTGGTAGATGGATGCCTCAATTTACAACACTGGGGCTCTGCATTTTATTATTTCGGCTCTTTCACAGAGGGCCCCAGGTTTTGCAGAAAGAGTATTCCAAAAAGACACTTAAATCTTGAATTTGGACATTATGCAGCATCATTTTCTTCAAGGATTATAGCTATAATGGACCACAATTGAAACCTAGATTCAAAAGGAGAGGAAATCAACTACATATCTTTTTTTTCCCTTTATCACTACTTTTTTTTAAATTAGATTTATTTAATTATATTTGACATCATTTGTATTCCCCAGGGAGTTCCCACCACCATTTCACCCGTGTGCCATCACCTCAGCCCCTTATGCTCCTTCTGCCCTCATCCCCATCTTTGCCCTCCCTCCCCTCACCACCCCCCCCATAGTCCCTTTAGTTTATCTTTGACCTTTTGGTCTTGTTGAGTTATTTTTGTTGTTTGTTTGTTTGTTTTTGGTTGTAATTGCCCATTTCCTTGAGCTTATTCTTCTTCTTTTTTTTTTTTTTTGTAGTTGTTGCTCTTTCACATTCCTCCCAAAAGTGAAGCCATCCGATATTTTTTTCTTGCCTTCTAACTTGTTTCACTGAGTATAATTCCTTTTAGCTCCATCCATGTTTCCATAAATGGCCCTAGTTTATCATTTTTGGTTGCTGAATAATATTCCATTGTGTATATATACACCACATCTTCTTGATCCAGATATCTACTTTTGGGCATTTGGGTTGTTTCCAGGTCTTACCAATTATAAATAGTGCTGCAATAAATATAGGAGTACAGGTGCTCTTTTGGATCAGTGTTTTTGTGTCCTTTGGGTAGATGCCTAGCAGTATGATTGCCGGATCATATGGCAGTTCCATCTCTAGTAGACTGAGGAACCTCCATACAACCTTCCATAGTGGTTGGATTAATTGCATCCCCACTAGCAGTGTACTAGGGTACCTTTTTCTCTACATCCTCACCAGCATTTGTTGTTGTTGTTTTTTTTTTTTTTTTATATGTGCCATTCTTACCAGTGTAAGGTGGTACCTCATTGAGGTTTTTATTTGCATTTCCCTGATTATGAGGGATGTTGAGCATTTTCTCATGTGCCTGTTGGCCATGTGTATGTCCTCTTTGGAGAAGTGTGGTTTTTTACTTTGTTTATCTTGAGTCTTATGAGTTCTTTGTATATCTTTGTGATCAGACCCTTGTCAGTTGTGTGGAGTGTAAAGATTTTTTCCCATTCATTGGGGTTTCTCTTTGTTTTATTTAATGTTTCCTTTGCTGTACAGAAGCTTTTTATCTTGATGTAGCCCCATCTGTTTATCTTCTTTCTCATTTTTGTTGCTTTGGGGAATGCATCATCAAAGGCATCATTGAGATGTATGTCTTGTAACATTTTACCTATGTTTTCTTCTATAAATTTTATAGTTTTGGGTCTTACATTTAGGTCTTTTATCCATTTTGAGTTGATTTTTGAACATGGTGTGAGATAGTGGTCCAGTTTCATATTTTTGCATTGGTGGACCATTTTTGCCAGCACCATTTATTGAATGAGCTGCCTTTGTTCCATTGCAAATTCTTTGCTTATTTGTCAAAGATCAGTTGTCCATAGTTGTGTGGTTTTACTTCTGTGCTTTCTATATGGTTCCATTGATTTGTGTGCCTGTCCTATTTCCAGTACCATGCTGTTTTGATAACTGTTGCTTTGTAGTAGAGTTTGAAGTCTGGGAGCGTGATACCTCCATTCTCCTTTTTTGTCAATAGAGCTTTGGCTAATCGGGGTTTTTTGTGTCTCCATATGAATTTCATCAACATCTGGTCTATTTCCTTAAAGAATTTCATTGGGGTTTTTATTGGTATTGTGTTGAATATGTCTATTTCCTTAAAGAATTTCATTGAGATTTTTATTGGTATTGCGTTGAATCTGTAGATTGCTTTCGGTAGGATGGCCATTTTGATAATGTTGATTCTTCCTCTCCATGAACAGGGGATATCTTTTCTAGATTGTTAAGCTTGTTAGCATATAGCTGCTCATAGTATTGTCTGACCATTCTTTTAATCTCTTTTGAGTCTGTTATAATTTCTCCTCTTTCATTTGTGATCCTGTTTGTGTTTTCTCCTGTTTTTCCTTCATTAGCCTGGCTAAAGGTTTATCTATTTTGTTTACTTTTTCAAAGAACCAACTTTTGGTTGGTTCAATCATTAATATTTTGGATTTTTTTTCTTGATTTCTAATTCATTTATTTCTGCTTTAATTTTTATGATTTCTTTTCTTCTACTGGTTTTTGGATCCTTTTGTTGCTCTTTTTCTAGATCATGAAGGTGTGAGATTAGATTGTTTTCTTTGAGTTTTTTTTTTTTTGTTTGTTTGTTGCTGTGATCCTGGATTGCTATAAATTTCGTTCTTAGTACTATTTTTGCTGCATCCCATACATTTTGGAATGATTTGTCCTTGTTTTCATTCAGTTCAAAGTATTTTTAATTTTCCTCTATAACCCATTGTTCTTCCAGTAGTGTTGGTTTTAATTTCCATGTTGTGGGTGACTTTCTTGTTTTCTTTTTGTGATTTATTTCTAACTTGATACCTTTGTGATTAGTGAATATAGTTGGAATAATTTTGACCTTACTGAATTCTTCACCCACAATCTTCTCATACCACTTGGCATTCAAGGACCGTATATACCTTGCTTTCCCAGGAAATATACTATAAAGGAAAGACAGTCACCTTGTCTAAATAGAGATTAAAAGGGAAAACTTGAACCACAAACATGGGTTGATGAGAAGATGAATGATCCATTAAAATTTTTGCCTCAGGTAGTCCTCATATGAATCCTGTAGAAAGGGAAAGGTAATCATGGGTGACAGTTAGGAAGACAGATCAGGAGGCAAGGATCAAGAAAGACTGATGTGTTTAGTTTGACAGCTTAAAGGCTCTACAATGGTGTATTTATTTTCTCATAGTGTTTCCCTAGAACACAGAATTCCAAAGGTCTTCATAAGTTCCCCATTTGGAAATATTGAGAAAGTGTTCGAGCTGAAAAAGAAGTGGGAGCTCTACAACTGAGACTCTCAAACCAGTAAAATGAATAGAAGCTTAGCAGACCAGTTTATATCTCATTTATGTAGAAGACATTGTGTTCTCATGGAAAAAAATATGACTTCAGAAGTGTCAATAACACATAGCTCAGATGAACCACAACAATGCTTATTAATATGGTGGCTAATTTCCTACTCCTTTCTTTCCTTTCTTTATTCAACAATTCTGAGGGATAATGATAACTCATTAATATAGATTTGTTTAATGCATTAATACTGCTTTAAAGACTGCCTTTCTGGAACTCATCTGTTTTGCATATGTAAAGATCTTTATTGCACTTAGTAGAGAGTATTAACAACTTTGCTAGTTTATACATATTGCATCAAGCATCTCTGTGGCTCTAAAGCAAAATCTATGTGATTATTGAAAAACTTGCTTTATAGCCAAACTTTGTAATCATATTGAAGTAAATAACAGTGCCAAAGTGATAATGTAAGTGCTACCACTGAAAAAAATTGCAAGCAACATAAAGTCTTGAGATTTCTTGTTTTTAGTTTATTGACCTCTTCCAAAAAAAACTGAATATATGTATGAATACATCTGAAGCCAATATCCCTGCTCTCTGAATGTTAATCATTTGCACTTTTTAAAAAGTACATGAAGCTTGTTCTTTTACTATTTTGTCACGAAACTGATATCACAGCTTGCTTTGCTATAGTAAATTGTTATTTTAGGATCAGATTTTCTTTTACTCAGGTTTTCTGTTTCTTTGTGATACCCTTCTCTGGATAACCCAGGGGAACTTTAGCTATGCTGTAGGTTAGAGAATAAATAATAATATAATCCAATACCAAAGAAACAAACAACCCAATTTTAAAAATGGGCAAAGGTCCTAAACAGATACTTTTGTAAAGCATACATTCAGATGGCCTACACACATAAGAAAAATGTTCACCATCACTGATACAAAGGAAATGCAAATTAATACCACATTGAGATAGTACCTCACTTCTGTGAGAATGGCCATATAAAAACAAATGGCATTAACAAATGTTGATGAGGTTGTGGTTAAAAAGGAACTCTTATCTATTATTGTTGGTAATTCAAGTTGCTATAGCATCTGTGGAAAACAGTATGGAGTTTCTCAAGAATATAAAAATGGAGGAGGCCTCCCTGGTGGTCTAGGGCTTAAGTCTCAGTGCTACCACTGCCACAGCCTCAGTTTGATCCCTGGATGAGTAGCTAACCTACAGATGATGAAGTAGACCTCTTCTGTCTCATCCACTGCTCCCTTTAGCAGTGCATTTCAGTAAAATTCACTTGTTCTGCTCTACAGTCTGTCTCTGATGAATCCTCTTACCTGCTCCACTTCTTACCTACACCCTAGTTCTTCTGCAAAAAAAGAGGAAATATCCATATATCCAGCTATACATTTATTAGGTATTTATTCAAAAGATATGAAAACTCTAATATGAAAAGGCTTATTTATGCCAATGTACATAGCAGTGCTATTCACAGTTGCCAAGTCATGGAAACAACAAAAGTGCCCTTTAGTACATTAATGGATATAGAAATTGTGGACATACAAATCGTGGAACATGCATTCAATGGAGTATCACACAGATGAAATTGTGGCATTTAGAACAAAATGGATGCACTGCAAGGTGATTATGTTGAGTGAAATCACTCAAAACATGAAAGACAGATTGTGATGGTTTCTCTCATCTATGGAACAGAAATAACCAAAAACATTTATACACAAAGTAGGAGAGTAGAACTTGATCTTAGCAAAAAGAAGATAATGGTTACCAGAGAGAAAGGATGGAGGGGTTGGGAGAGAGAGGCATGTTAAGTAAGGCCATGGAGAGTTTTGTGGAGGGGAAAACATAAAAATCATAATAATAAAACTTAATAAATTATCACTTGTCTTTAAATCATAACTTAGTCCAAAGTTTTCACAGGTAGAACTGTTTGTGGGTAACTGAGGCATCTATGCATACTGCTCTACCAATACCTGTCTAAACTATGTATGGGAGGGGTCATGTGGGGGGAATATGTAACATAGGATTTGACAGGCAAATCTGAATGACTTTTTAGTACATTTTCAACCTCTCTAGGTTCAGTTTTCACTGAGATATGAAAACAGTATAAGTACTGAAGACAGGGTTTTGTACTGATTACAAAACTATGTAAAGCATTTGATAGACTTCTAGGGGAAATGAAAGTTTAAAAATGTTAACTGTATTATTAGTACTATGCAAAATACCTAACTCAGGATTATTCTTTCTTGAAAATCTTAAGGGAGAATGAAATACAGTCAGTCTTTGAGTATTAATTTTATTTTGGCCAATTCCCTAATAGTTCCCTATGGCAAAAACTTTAAATTATCTTAGTTTTAGTTTCTTCCTCTTTAAAGTGTTAAAAATAATGTCTCATAAGGCTATTTTAAAAAGTGAAGGGGATAACATGATAAAATATTCAGTCTAAAGCTTGAGCACACAAACAAAAACTGTAATGATTATTATGTCATAGCTATTGGCACTATCAATTAGTAGTAAACGAAGAAATAAAAAATTGGGGCAAATTTGGGACTTTTCATACTATCGCTTTAAGAATTCTGATATTTTCTTAAGATGATTCAGCTGCATGCATTCACTAAACTGCATTTAAAAATGCAAATTATAATTTGGATAGTAAAATCCCGCTTTTGTTGTTTCCTTTAGTAAAAAGAAAGATAAGTCTATAATTATTGATAGTAATTAAAAGGAACAAAGTAAAATCTAGTCCATTAATTGTCATTTCCTTCACCACCTTCAAAATTTTAAGCTTCAGCACCTCACTGCCCTATGCGAATAAGAAATAGAAATATAATGTGTGTGTGTGTGGTATATTTAAGCCAGAGAATTGGTTTTCAAATTCTTGAGAGTAATATATATTTGTCTCCCTATTGGAAAATCTGAATTGCAACCCCTCCTTTTCTCCCCAGCTCCCCCCAAAAAAATATTGGTAATGGAATGAATTATTCATTTTCTTGCTCAGTGCACTGAAAGCCATCTATAAAATAGAAGAGTTGCCCATTATTCTGAACCATCCTAAACTTCACTAAATAAGCTTTCTCTGAAGAGATATACTGATTACTTGGCCTGGGGATGTAGACTTGACCATGTAAAACTTCTTGCTTTGCTCTACACTTCATATATTTTATACTCCACACACACACACACACACATACACATAGTATACATATTCTGCATTATTATTAGCTTTATCAGGTATTGTACTTTATTTGTGTTTGTTGTATTTTCAATTTTTGTGTTAGTTCATTCATTCCTTCTAGTTCCTGTGCGAACTTTACTCAATAATTTTGGGACCAGCATTTTAGCAGCAAGTTAAATTTAATTAGCTTTAAAAATAAAAGTAAGTTGAGTTTTACAATGTCTTTAGTGATTTTATAAATCACAGGATTGGGACTTGGCTCCACTGTGAGCCTTATTTAAGATTTTACTTAGGATTGACTTGGCTAAGGTCTCTCATCTGATAAGGGATAATGCTAGCAAACAAATACAGTTTTAGTTATCTTTAGAGCTTTTTAAATCTTAAATTGTGTGGTCTTGATTTTAGAGAATTCTGTTTCAGAGTTTTGCTTATTTAAAAAAAAGACCTATAATAACTCAGAGAGACACAGGATTATTTCATTTGTACCTTGACACTGGTGTAGGCAGAATCTTCTTCATTCCTAAAATTTCTTATTATTATTTGTTGATCCAGTAAACCCCAGTATTCTCCTTGAGTATGAATTCCTACTTGTTCCTGTTGTATTCAAACTTGAGTCCACTATCTCTCTCCCTTAGAAAGCCATATCTTAGTGCTCCCAATCTCTGTTACCATAGCCTCTCACCCCCCTCTACCTTGAATAAAGTCAGCCTCATTACCTTCAAAAAATAAAGAAAAGAAAAAGAAAAAATTATTTTTATTAAACGATGTAAATATCAACCAGAACTTATTTGTGAAATTCTCCTATTCAAAAATAGCGAAAAAAAGCTTCTCATCTATGTTTTTGTAAACTGGGTTTCATCCAAAAACATTTGTTTCAGAACAGGTTGTAAACTTCTGAAAAGTTGAGGGATCATGAAAACACTTCATTCAAACTCCATAGCCAACATAACTCAGTGATCATAACAGATCTTTAAAAACAACAGCAGAGCAAATAGAACCTGAATTCCTATTTCAATAATGGGATTTTCATTGAGTGTCAAAATCGTTTAACGTTCTGCTTGAAAATTTTTACCTAATCATAAATCTATGCTCAGTCAAAATCTTTTCCAAATCCAAATGGTCCCTATATCCATCTCCCTTTCACTAAGAGCACAGAGAGTCAATTATGGATAGAAATAGAGGGACTATCCTGCTAAAGTGTTACAGGGTTTTGCTGAGAATATACCTTCTCTGCAAAGGGGGTAGGCTTCTTCAGATAATTTTCTTAAATGGGTTGTTGTTGTTGTTCTCTTAATTTTCACATGTACTCCATTAAGAGGCTTGCTTTATTTATGTGAGTCATCTATGTGTTTTGCACTGGCTCCTAGTTAGCTCCTAAGTGCAAGCTGGTTGCATTGAAATATTGATTTTAATCCATAAAGTCTTGTATGGTTTGGGTATTGTCTGCCTTCACTAATTTTACTTCCTAGAAGCTGAAGTGAACTAGAGAAAACTATTCACTTTCTTTTTCTCTCTCTACCCTAGGGACAAGGGAAGATACTAGGTTTTGTGAGTTCTGAAGCTCAAGCAAGTTGTAGGCCTTTCTTTAAAAGAAAATACAATTATAATGAAAACTATTATGCAATTGGCTAGGAAATCATGAAAAATTATAATGTTTTTTAAAAAACTAATAAAAATCTAAGAAAGTCACAATATTTTAATAATAAAATAAATTACATGCATTATAATTAAATATAAATTCATAAATATCATAGAAGTTTCTATTACACATTTATAAATATTTCCCTGATATTTGACTGAACATTCTTTGATTACTTTTTCATATTACACCACTTCTTAGTATTATTTTCCTTAGAATAATATCAACAATGAGATACTTCAGTCTTTTCTCAGATATTTCAGTCTTTTGTTGATTGAAATGTTTTGTTATTGTCAGCTTTAGAAAAATTTCACCCTTCACACCTTTTTACTGATAATATCAAGTGCATTTTTAGGTTTATTGTCAAATCTGAAAAAAAAAAATTTTCAAGATTTTTCTATGGGACTTAAGTATTCAGACCATTTCAAAAGTTTTTGATCAAACACAAATGTTACATATTCTTTCAAGCAAACTCATGAAATGTCAGCCATTAACTGCTGATGTCAGGCTCTGAGATGATCTCACACGGGTCTCCCACCTCTGTCCCTGCAGGATCAGTCACAATTCCAGTTATCAGTAGTGGGTGTTCTGAAGCTATTCCTGCATCTGGGAAGATAGCAAACCACAAAACCCAAACAAAACAAATTCATAGCTCCTATTCCCCTTAACTGTACCTGTGCCATACCAAAGTTACTGGACAAGAGTGGAAGTGAGACAGGATATTGGAGTGCAAAAAGATAGCAAAAAACAAAAATGGTGGGTTCAATAGCACTTTTGAAAATTTTACATAATAATCATGTGAACATATTGTGAAAGCGCATGCCAGGGCCTTGTAAATACATGACTTAAATCAAATGTACTGATGCAGTCAATTTGATTTTCAAGCATAGATTCAGGTTACTTTAAACCCAATAAAAGTCTTTTGTGACTATCATTCGAATTTTGAATAAAGTAGCTCTAGTTTTCAAAAGCAAAAATAACTGGGATTATCTCAGTAAATTTGAATTAAAATGAATTTAAAAACAGATACAGTGAAACAAAATTTAAGTAAATTTAAAAAATCCTTTTTAATTAGAGAATATATTTACATATTATACAACCAAAAATGTATTAATATCCAAGAGATTAAAAAAAGCTTAATTCAATATAACTACAACCACCACCAACCACCACAACAAATAACCCAGTTAATAAAAGGACAATAGGTATGAACAAATAATTCACCAATTTCGGTATCCAGAGGCTGACAGATATATATAGAAAATTTTTCATCATCACTTTTTTTTTAAAGAATATTTTATTTACTTATGCATATAAGAACTGGGATACAGGCCAGAGGCATGGGGTGTGAGAGGACTCATCAGAGACAGAGTGGGGCACAGAACAGGCAGATTTACTGAAATACACTACTGAGGGGAGCAGTGGGTGAGGCAGAGGAGGTCTGCTGCACGATGTGGGTCCCACCCCTGGCCAGGGATTAAATTCATGCTGCAGTGGCTGCAGATGCTTCATAGTGCAGGTGCTCAACCCCTTGCACCACCAGGGAGGCCCCTCTCATCATCACTTTTAATAAAGGTGGTACATGTCAAATTCACAATGAGATATCTCACACCCATGAGTATGGCACATGTTAAAAAAGACCCTTAATAACAATTGCTAGAAAGGATGAGGAGAAAGAGGAACTCTATTGTACTATTGATGAGAATGTTAAGTTGCTATAACCATTTTCGAAAGTGATCTGGACTTACTGAAAAATTGTATGGCCCACAAATCTCTTCTATGCTATGTATTCAAAGTGCATAAAATCATCAAGAAAGTATTTACCCTACAATGTTTATTATGGTGTTGTTAAAATAGTTAGGACATAGAAATCACCTAAGTGCCCACTGATAGAGGATTGGATCAAGAAGATGTGGAATATTCACACAAAAGAATAATAATCAGTTATAAAGAAAAACAAAATGGTGCAATTTACAGCACTTAGTAAAATTCAAGGGGATTTTGTCAGAATGATGAAGACAATAATTGGACATTTACATTGTGCATATGGTACAAAACAAAATTCTAATAAAATCTAGTAGATACTAATAAAGTTTCTGAGGCTAAGAATGAGGGATGAGGGAGAGGGGGTCAAAGAGCTATAATAAATGGTGGTAGGGGAAAAATATCCCATTATGGTTTATTTATTATAATCAGTTAGTATGTCTTTTTAATCATTTTTAGTCTTTAAGGATCTTCCTTTTCACTTTCCCCATACAAATATATGTCAAAGAAACTGAGCTGTTTCTCCTTTGAAGGTTCTCCATCTGGATGTTGTTAATCACACTCCTATGTGTCTTCTTCTAACATGTGTCTCTGGTACCTGTTCTTCCCCCTTTACTTGGTGTTAAGATTGGGAAGCTTAATAAGCACTAGTGTTTTTTAAAAAAGCCGTTTCCATCTAAAACTTTTCACAGTACAGTTCATCTCAGAGAATGAAAGCATGCTGGAACAGTTGTGGTTATAGCCATTTCCTGAGTAATTTGGGATGATATTTTTCATGCCTTTGGTGTTCTTTGGGCACTTGCATGAACACATTTAAATGATTTAATTAGAATCCAGTGTAGAAGAATTTAGGACTAAATGTTAAGAGTTTATAATGCACTGGCTGATACTCTCTACTACCAGGCACTCAAAATAAAAAAAAGAAAGGTCCATTTTCATCTATAGGCTTGATCCTGAATAATGGTATAAACCAGATGTACTTGGTACTAATTTAAAGTGCAGATTTGCTTGATTTTCATGATCATTTACATGAGAACTAGAAAGTTTGTGTATTGAATATGAATTTTTCAATAAAATCTTGGGAAAACTAGACAGCCACATGCAAAAGAATGAAGCTGGATCAATATCTCACACTATACACAAAAATCAGCTCAAAATGGATAAAATACTTAAATATAAGCTATGAAGTCATAAAATGCATAGATGAAAATAGGCAAAACAGTCCAGAACATAAATAATTAAGACTTCATCAAACCGAAAAGTTCCTGCATAGAAAAGAAACATAACTAAGACAAAAATCCACCCCTTTTCATTGTTGGTAAAAGAAAAATTTTTTCTTCATATACTTCATATAAATATATAAACACAGATGTACATATATACTTTTTCTTAAAGTGACAATTATAGCCTAAACTCTATTCCTACCTGCAGTTAGAATTCTTGCAAGCAGGATCAATAAGGGCTCCAAGAGTATTATAACAACTGGCAAAAGTCAGGGGAGATGTGAACAATCCTGGCTTGTGGTTTAGAGTAGTGCAGAGATGTGACAATAATAGGACACCAATACTGAGCTGGGGGCCTATGAGTTGGGGCAGTGAAAGTACAAATAAGGTCAGAAAGATTATGTGAAAATGGGGATCATCAAGCCAAATCCCTTCTCAAAAGTGAGGTTCCAGAGAAGCCTGTTTTTACAGACTCAGTGATCTTAGAAGAACAGCATCTGTGGGGGAGTGAGGCTAAGAGAACTGGAACAGAAAGGACTGGGAAGCACAGAATCTTGGTTAAAGCTGCAAAGGAAAAGTGAGTCTTGCAGAGATTATTACAGGTAACACCAATTCTAGAATGCAACACAGTAAAAAGGAGGGTCTTATGTGTTATCAGGAGGTTAAGCAAAGTGTGTCTCCTTGTAAGATGATGTATAAATATGGGAATCCACATAGATTAGACAGATGATAAATAAGGAACAGTGGCAACAGTCACTTGAGAGAGCATGCTATATGAGAAATCGAACTTTAAGTGTGCAGAAGGGAAAATGCTGAATAAATAAATATTTAAGTAATAGGTTGTTCAATAGGCTTTTCCCATTTAAAGCACTGAGGCATTTTCCTTCCCCTCTCTTTGGAAGAGGGAAAGGAGATGCTCCTGCACAAATCAAACCAGGGAGGAAGTTCGAAAACCACTCACGAGAGAATAAACCGCTTACCAGAAAGGAAGATAAACATCTTATTCCAGTGAGATGCCTTCATGCTTCAGAAAATCCTAGAGATATCTCTTGGTAAAACCAGAGCAAATCCTGGTGAAGGAGACCTTGGAAGAATTGATGTTGTCTACAGTTTGGGATATTTAGGGCCTGTCACTGATTTGTATTAAAGACTAAAGGAAAAAGCATCTCACATTGCCTCTGAAGACAATGGAATTGATGCACATTCCCAGGGTTTGATGAGGTGAGGTTGCTGTGGGTCAGAACGGGCAGTTCCAATAGTAGACAAGCCTCCTCTTCTTGAAAGGACAACATTCAAGAGGATGGCTGTAGTTGTGATTTAACCTAGAAGAAAAAGACTACTACGGGAGCAATCAGTAAGGTTGGTAGGTATATAGATGTCAGCTATAGGGGCATTGCTTTTACTGAAGAATTGCTGGGCAAAGTTGTCCAGCAGTTAAAATAATCCACAACAGCTACAGAGAAGTAGCTGATAATCTGCTCCATAGTTGGCAGTAAAGTCAAATCACTTAGTACCAACCAAGAAAGATCTTGTCATTTCCTCACTTTCAATCTTTCCATCTTCCTTTCCATCTTTAAGGAATGAATTAATTGACTGCTTCCCCCTTGCCAAATGCTCATATATGGAATTTGAGATCCAGGTCTAATTTAAGGGAAGAGGAAAAAATTTTAAAATAGATATGAAATAGGAAACTTTGATTCCATTCTGATTGGACTTTTTAATATCTTAAAATACTTTTATTCCTATATCCAAAAGCTAGAAGAGCTAACCAATCTATCAGGTAGTATCTAGGAAAGAAGAAAATAGCAGAACAGTTGTAGAAGAAAAGTAAAGCTGTGTCTTTTGTGCTCTTAGTTATAAATTAGATTTTATAAGTAATCCAAAAGATAATACCGTAATTCCTAATTGATTGACTCCTCAGTCAACTGCCCACAAATTTTTAAACTTTTTTGATGGAAGGTGAGACCATATACAGAAGCCAAGACATCAACATTCTTAGAAATGAAAATAGGTCATAGGTCATGTTTGTTTGTTTTTTTTTTTTTTTGCTGGAGAGGAAACAATAAAAATGAATGAGAAGAAAAGAAATTAAATTACAAGAATAGAGAACATTTTGCTATCACTCTTTGTATAGGAGTGAGAATATTTTGCATGAAGCGGGAAGGTAACAACTTTGTAACTAAAGGACAAATTCACCTTGTGAATGTCCCTTAGGAATATGACATTTCTATCCCTTCACTAAGAAGCAGGACTTAGTCACAAGACAAACTTCGCTGAAAGAATGTTAGCAAATGTACAGAAAACAAAGGTTTAAAAAACACTTGCACTTTCGGGTTTGTTTTATTTTAGCTCTTTTGAGACTGCACCATGATGTCTGTGCAAGTTTCCCATACAAATATGAGGAAACAAATGACTCCATTGTTCCCATAGCCCAACCAACCGCCATCATCACCCACTAGACCTGTGAGTTGATCTTCGATCACCCAGTTTCAGTCTATTAGTTGGTGGCAGTCATGTGTGAAATCTTAGCTGAAAATGACAATTTTTCAGTGGCACCCAGCCCAAATTGCTCATTTGTGGAAATGTGAGCAAATAAAATTGTTGCATTGAGCTATTGTTTTTAATTTTTTTCACAGCAAATGATAACTGAAAGAATGTTAACTAGGGAATGTGTTGGTTTGTTATTGTTCTTTTAAATTTCTCTGTTTTAGAAGTCATAAGTGAAAACACCTCAATGGTTTGCTATAAATATACATGCAGCCACCCATTACAGTCAGGATGCATACCCACAATTTGACCAATTCCTTTTTTTATTTTGAGACATGCAATGGGCTAGTACAGGAACTTTTCCTGATTTGATATGAAGCACACTGGTACACAAATGATGCATAAATTGGAACTCTGTTGAAGAGAGATAGCGGTTCAATTGTATTTCAAAAATTACCTATGATAAAATAAAAGGTTAATTTGCGGACTTGATAGCAATTTTTATGAATAGCAATTCTTGAAAGAACATTGTTTAAAAATGAAGACATTCTTTCCAGACATAATAGTAAAACTTTTCCTGGAGCCATCTACTTGTGCACATGTAAAGGTTGTGCAGGGTGGTGAGAAGCATATGCAGGTGGTATAGTTGTCTGCATTTTGGCCTCTCTCGAGGAAATTGCCATTCTGATCACAAACAATCTTTTCTTTAAGTTAAACATTTCATTCTCTTGGGTGTTTATTGCTAATGGAGACAGAAATACCACTCTCATCTGGATTTAATACATTTCACACACATATCTACTAAGTGTACTACTTTCTCAGCAGAAGTAGAATTTTAACAGTTTTTTGTGACTTTTGACACATCATCACTTACACGGGGCCTTCCTTCTGGGGACTATGCAGAGAGACCTGGTACAAAATCTGGCTGTGTCTTGTTCACAAATGGATAAACAGATGTCATTTATAGATTTTTACTAACAAAAACCAAATGACATAGTGCAAAGGAACTGTCACAACAAAGTCCCTCTTGTTTGTTCTCTTATTCTAACCATGTTATATTTGACTTGACCACTTAACAAAATGCTCCCACTACCGTCTCACGTTCAGTCAATAAATGCACATTTTCAATTATTTTGGATCAGTTTCATCCATCAAAATGTAGAACGCCATTTAGAGAGGATTAGTAAGTCATACTATCCCCATATTTCAGCTGTGTTTTCTGAGTTAATAAATGAATTCACTTGCTAGGAATGATGCGTGCAAAAATAGATGGTAAATTAAAGCACAATGATTTTGAAGTGTTTTAATTAAAATTTAACATGATATAATAAAATGAAAAGGCTCTCAGAGCTAGACAAACAAGTTTCATTGTATATGTGGATTTTCATCCTACACTGAGTTCACAAGGTGGTTCTAAGCAAGTGACTTAAACTCTTCGACACTCCCTTCATTTTTCTTACCTATATCATGGGGGGAGGGTCACCTGCACTGAAAGTTTGATCATGAGAATTCTATAACAAATAATTTATTACGTGATGAGGGGCCGTCAACTCTCTACTTTAAAAACAGTTGCATAGTATTTTTTAAAATGAAAGCAATTGTCTTCACTCTTTGTAAGCATAAATGAACTCTAAGAAAATATTCAATGATTATGTTAATTTCAAAATGAGATAAATTCATTTTGTTTCTCTACTACAATCTGCATATTCTACTGATATCTGAACTTCAGTTAACCATCCTGAATATTTCACAGTGGCTCAAAACTGGGGAACCAAGTGGACCTGCCATGCAACATACTGTTCCATACTGTGGAACATACAACATACTGCGCAGAAAAAAAGAAGACGAATATCCAACACGTGTGGGGTAGACTACTCCCTGGTTAGGGCTAAACTAGGAACTTCTATAGTTCTCATATCTTTGAAACAGTATAAATATATCAGAAAACAAACGTTATCTCCATTTACAGTTGAGGACAGTAAGATTCTGAGAATTTAAGCAACTTACTCGTTATCACATAGATATTGTGTAAAACCCAGATATTTTTCTAAATGACTCTTTTATTCACAGAATGAGGGTATATTCAACAAAGCTTCCAGTAAACAAATTATTCCAGCGATTAGCACTGTCTATCTCCCAGTGCTACAGTACACTAAATTTCAAAATAATTGTAGAAATTGTCCATATGATCTTATTATTTTAGAGTTGAAATAAATAAGACAGTAAATTGTTACCAGCACAAAATTTTATCAAAACTACAACTCACATTTTGAAGTCCCAGAGAAAACATAAAAACAAAGCACGTGTATAGTTTTTCACTTTCCTTAATTTTATTCTCAATTTCACAGAAGCATTTCTATGATATTTTGAGCCCTTTTGTATAGTAGAATCACAGAATGATAACTGTGGTTTGGTGATCATTTAATTTAAGTGCTCATAGTTTACAGATGGGAAAATAGAAGGAGTTTCAGCTAGAAAAGTCATGTGTTTATATCATCAGCTAAAAGGTAACAGTATCATGAATATAAATAATGTCTTTTAATATGTAATCCAGTGCTATTTATACTATACTGTTCAATCTCTTTCATTAAACCCTGGTATTTGGCCTTAATACAAGGACTTCATGGCAGTTGAAGTGAAATCCATCAAAGCATTTTCTTCAACTCAACAAACTGACAGTCCTTGAAGGAAAATAGAAAGCTGATTAGAAGGTGGATGGTGTCCTTTCTGTTTGTATTTCATTCACTATATTAGAGCTTGCTAGGCCAGGGTAACAAATCAAGTTGTATAATGGTTCAAATACCGTAGATATATATTTATTTCTATTTAACCATCCAAAGCCTTTTTCTTTCCCTTAACAATCCAAAGTGGATGGCAAAGTGATAGAGAAGGAACTCGAGATGGAGCTTAGTTAATGTCAGTGTTCCAGATTAACAACATCTCCATCTTCTTTAGCACAGAATAACCAGTGTATCTGTAGAGCTTATCTCCACCCCATTAGCCAGAGGAGAATGATATATAGAATGTGATTATAGACAAAGCATGGAAATAGAACTGTTTCAGAATCACCTCTGTTGAGAGGTTTCATTTTCCCTGCTCCCACTTACACGCAGCCATCTTGGATTTTAGAACCCAGTGTGTGCCATGATAGCTTTCCTGGGAGTGGGGAGTTACTGGGAACTAGGAATGGAGTTAAGTAGTCATGCTTGGTATATAATTGAACACAGGTGGGCATGGACCTTTTTGCTCCTGTGGCCCCGTATTGCACCCAGTACCACTTGTTAGCAAGGTGGATTGGCCAAATGGTGGTCTACTAACTCTCCTTTACTCTGACTCCCTCTGTCCCCATCCTCCAGTTCCCCTTTAAGTAAATCATTTTTTTCTTCTTCATTTCCCTTTGAATGTCTGATTGTAGACTTTTGTCTTGAATTCTTAAGCATACAGATTAAAACTTACATTCAGGTCACCCTGTTTCCTCTGGCGCAGTACTGGAACAGAACTCAAGACCTTCTCTCATTCTGCTGTCTAGAACTTAGTCATTTATCCACATATAAGACTGAAAAAAATGATCTTTCTGTGTTCTTAGAAGATGAGGAAACAGAATTGGTGGACATTGATTCTATTTATCTAGTAATTTCATATCCATTTTTTGGACATAAATATGCTTTTTTCCCCTAAGTATTTCTCTGAATATCTGTGCATCTCTATATTATGTGACTGACTCAGTTGATGGGTGAATTTCTCAATATGCTTGAGTCCTTTTGTGGATATTGTACCTCTCTGTGCTTATCTTAATATGTGACTATGTCTCATTTTGATATATAAGCTATCTTCAATTTGAAAAACAAGCTTTTGTTAAATACAGGAAGCTATAGGGATTAAATGATTGTTAAACAGTAACTGAATCTCTAATAATGCCTAACCACCATTTATGGACTGGTGAAGCATATCACAGATTGTTTTCCTACATTTGTTGAATTTTAAGCATTACAAGACCTGCCTTTTGCTAATAAGGACTTATCAGCTCAGCTCATTTGCATAGTGAAACTAAATATGCAGTTAATTTGCACATTTAAAAATGTATAAGAAAAGCATTTTCCCTTGCACACTGGGAGGGCTCTAAGTTACACAAATAAGAAACTTTAACTCAAAGACAACCAGAAAAGCCCATGGATATACAAATAGGTCTAATTGGTATTTGGTTTACAGCTACATGCTGACAACGATTAAGCTAATTATAAGGCACATAGTGCTAAATTACTATCTTTTTCATACATTTTCTGAAACAGCAAGAGAGGTTCTGGTTCAAAGTCTCGTTATTCTAAATGAGAATTGAATTATGACTATTTCTACAGTTAACCAGCTAACAAATGTCAGCGCAACTAATATAATATTCAGCAAACATTACAATTTATGATAAGGAAACCAAGTAAAGACATACTCAGTTGGATAAACACTAACATAGTTTCCAAATATTTTGTCATGTTTTGTTTCTGAAAAAATGAGGTGTCAATTATGAGTTCTAATACAACATTGTGAGAGAAAACAAGAGAAAGTTTGTTCTGGAAGATACAGGATTAAAATCTACTAGCCCTATAGGAAAGAAATAGAAATTGATGCCAAGGATCTTTCATCCCTTTAAAAAGAGTTGGACAGAGAGAGAGAGAGAGAGAGAGAGAGAGTTGTTGAAGATTGTTTGCAAATTAAAACAGTATCTTACAATGTATATAAAATTATCCTTTGAGCTATAGAGATTAATTTTGAATATCACCAAGACCCTTATTAACTTTCAAACTATAAATGTTCTATTCTAAGACATTAACAGATCCATTCTATTCTGTCCCATCATTTAAATTTATTGAAACCATATGTGAATACTAATCTATTTAAACTAGTGAAATTTACCAGAAGCAGAAAAAGAAGAAATGTTTCTCTATTGCTTTTGGGTACAAAATGTTTTTCAGTAATTAAGTTGCAAGCCTTAATATATACTATATATAATATATAGTAACTTCCCTCCAATGGGTATCCAGAAAAGCAGATCTTTTCCGTATTGTATAAATGTATGAATATCAAAGCTTTAACTCGGCACATAATTAATGTAAATAAATGATATTACTGAAGTTTGGGTACAGAGTAAAATTAAAAGGGGCTATAAAAGTCAATCTTAGAAAGGCCTCAAAGAATTTACAGAATTTCATTGACTCCTAATGTGTTATCTTAGGTTTTGGGTGATCATTTATTTGATATTGTTCAGAATATTATGGAAAGGTGAGTAAAAGGGTCAAATTAGACATGACAGAGAGCTCAGTTTTGCTAAACTTCAACCCTTACTTTTTAATTTTTTTCCTTCTTTTCTCACACCCAACCCCACTTTTTGCTACCATCAGCCTCCTGAAACTTGAACAAACAATAAGCCACAAGGTTGCAAATGACAGTTCTCTAAAGAAATATGCTGGCTGTTATGAGAATGTCTTTTACCACTGATACCAAGAAAGAATCAGGAAATGACAGAATAATCTTCAGCTGTTATAACCAGTTTTTGAGCAGTTTGAGACAAAATGTATAATTTGAGCCAAAACACAAGGAGATGTCCTGCTCTCTTCTCTGGCTCTATCAAACTTCACCCTTGCTTAAACTGGGAGAATTGGGCCTCCCTGGTGGTGCAGCAGGTTGAGCAGCGCACTGTGAAGCCTCCACAGCACAGCAGTGTGAGTTCGATCCCAGGCCAGGGAGGGACCCACATGGCCCAGCAGTGTGTTTCATCCATCTGCCTGTCCTGCTCCCTGCTGTCTCTGGTGAATCCTCTCACCTCTGGACACTCTAGCCTGTACCCCAGCACTTGTATGCATAAATAAATAAATCTTAAACAAACAAACAAACACTGGAAGAATTACTTGGTCTTCTGTTGTTTCCTCATGCATATTAGGTGAATAATAGCATATCCTGTTTTGAAAACCCTTAAATTATTTTCTTTAATTGGACCAAGAGGAGACCAGGGGCTTTTTTTTTTTCTTTCTCACTTTACTCCCCTCTCCTTTGACCCTCGCTCTACTTTATTTAAACCTTGGGGTCCTGCAAACCTCTATGATGAGCATTTTATATTCACAGCTGGTTTTAAATTCATTTGTGCTTGTAATAATCAAATCATGAACATTGAAAATTCAAGTATAATTTACCTAAAAGGAATGGCAGAATATCAGTGAGGTCATGGAAATTAGCTTGTTTCTTGAACATTAATTATTTATTAAAAAATTAAGCTGTAACTATACCATCAGAAAGAACGTGTGCATATTTTTTTATATCATGAGTAAAACAAAAACTAACCCAGTTCACTCATAAATAAGACACATGGGAAAATGTAGAACTAAGCTTACAGAACAATGAAATTGTAGCACTCATGACCTTTATTGCTTAGAGAAGCAAAGAATAGCAAGAGTTAAAAGAAAAGGTCTTGAGACGTTTTGTACCTCTGGGGCAGAAGAAACATGATCAAAATCAAGATAAAAGCTGCCATTGTTAACGTTCCTCTGGGTCTCTCACACACATCTGTTCAACATGTCCTAGATCAAGAAACAAGCACAGTTTTTTTCACATGTAACTTTCTACTCCTCCAGTTCTCCTTCTGGCTCTCAGTCCTTCTATATTTCTTCCAGTCTCCTCTCCAGCTTCTTCTCCTCCCAGCTCAGGTCTACCCTTTCTGGGTGGGGCAGGATATCTAGAACCTCCCCTTTTCCTGAGGACCACCTGTTATACTTTTACTCACTATGTCATTAATTTACTAAAAAGAATATATAATGACTCAGGGATAACCATATGAAAGAGATATATAGGGAAAAGAATGCAGAAACAGTACAGAGCTTTCTTGTCCTTCCCCAAAATCTTCACACATTTACCAACCTGGAAGATCTTTGAACCTTTTAAGGTTTCATTGCATACCCATAATTAATTAAATCATTGACCATTAGCAACTGAACTCAACCTCCATCTTCTCTCCTTGCCTAAGATATGACCCCCACCCCATCCCCCAATTCCCACCTTCTTCTGCAAGTTCCCTTGTTAACCAGCCCTACTCTCAGGTAATCTTCAAAAGTTAACTTCATTAGCATAGGAAAATACCTTTATCACTCTTTTTAAAAAAGTTTTAAAAAGATTTATTTATTTATGCATACAAGAACTGGGGTACAGGCCAGAGGTGTGGGGGTGGTGGTTGGGGTGAGAGGATTCACCAGAGACAGAGCCCGAAACAGAACAGGCAGATCAACAGAAATACACCGCAGAGGGCAGCAGCCAGCAAGGCAGGAGAGGTCTGCGGTGCCATGTGGATCACTTCCTTGGCTGGCAGCAGGGATCAAATTCGTGCTGCAGTGACCGCGGTCTGCTTCAGAGCATGTTGCTTAACCCACTGCGCCACCAGGAAGGCCACCTTTATCACTCTTAATACCTAGGTAAAGTCAAAGCTTTGGGGAACTGTTAACCAGGAATTACGGTTGGAGACCAAATACTTAATGACAAATATATTTTGGTAGTTATCACAATGTATTTTTTCTTCTGAATTACAGGAGCATGCTAATTGAAACACTTGAAGATACTTAAGATCTCTTTCTTTCTAAAAGCTATAGACAAATCAAAAGGCAAAACTCACTGTGCCTCATAAGTGCAAACTCTATACCACACACAAATAATGACTTTAAAAGTTAGCATTTTATATATTTAAGGTTATCCTTTGGAGCACAGTAAACATAGTAGATTGTATAATTCCAATTTGAGGGATGATACAATTGAGAGAAAGGGCATATTAAGTAGTTTGTAAAAGTTCTTTTATAGTCTGCAGGGGAACTAATACTATAAGTTAGATTTTTGACTGTTTATACATTACTATTTGTAATGTAATAGGGGCTTCTCTATAAAATGGAGAGGTACTATGTTCCTTTCCCCTACTTAATGAGGGGCAGGTGAAACTATATATACCATGGAAAGCAGGTGGTCTCAAAAAATGAGAGAAGCACAGAGAGAGAGAGAGAGAGACATGTGCAGAAGGGCCTGCTTGCATCTCAGCTTTGGGCATGCACCAGGGACTTGGGGAACATGGAAGAAGACGTGTGGAAGAGCTGAAACACAGGAAGGTTCACAAATCTGCCCACATGAGTTCTTGGAAGCTCCAACTTCTAAGAATGAAGTGAGATGCCATGGCCGTCAGTCAGAAAGGGCAGAAACTCAGAGTCATGTAGAAAAATCAGGAATTTATTAAAGAGAGGATAGAGTACAGCTCCTGCAGGGAGATGGTCTCAAGTGAGATACCTGTGAGGTAGTTTTGGCTACTTTATATATTCTTTCCAGTTGGGCTTCTGGCTTCCTGTTGCATCAGACACTGTTGAAGTCTGTTGGCTCATTTCTAGCAGTTGGTTTTTCTCCTTATTTTCTTTCTCCTTGGTTAGCAGATATTTTCCTCTAATATCAAATTTAGTTGGGGTGGAGGGGGGTGGTCTGACCAGCAGAAACCTATAGGGTGCTTATCTTACTCTCTGTCAGATCTGCTCGTTTCTCACCTTCCTGTCTGTCTCAGACAGGTAAAGACACTTGGGAGAGACTCATGGGTGAGAGACCTGTGGGGAGGCTGTCAATGGCAACTTTATCTTGATTTGTACTTCCATTTTGCTCCTTTTACCCCATACTTGCCTGAGCCCTCTTGTTCTATTTTTATAGTTTCCCACCAGAAGGTACTTTAGACTTGTGGCAAGGTTTTGGGCCCCAGCAGTCCTGCTTATAGCTAACCTTGATTTTCGGTCAGACATACCCTAGGGGATGGGTAATTTTAAGTGTTTTATTGGGGAACTATTACCCTTTCTTTTCTCTCTGTGCACACTAATCTATTAAAGGTTTCTTCACACCAAGAGTTTGTATGCTTTGTCTTTGTGTGCACAGATGGTCAGACCTCTTTAGAATATGTAAGTTTGGGGGTCCTGAGGGTCCTTTTTGTCTGCCACTAATAATGAGACTCGCCACTCACAATTGGAAATAAATGTAGGATGAAACCAAATAGTCTTGACAACCAAGACAATTTTTTAATAGTGTAACTTCTTAACGATGATGGTTTTGATATTTAAATATATATATCAGAACATATTGGATTTACAGTGTGTGAAGAAAACAACCAAATCAGATATATATTCAATGAGAGTTGCTGTTTTAGGCAAAATGTTGGGAAAAAATATTTTCTAAAATTAGCATGAAATATGCATGCTATCTGCTGATATTACTGAGACCATGGTCTGATAAAATAAAGTACCTTTAGTGTAGGTGAAGATCCAATGAATATATTCTTGAATTTTCTTTTTATATTCCATCACTCATAATGGTGCAGTGCTCTATGGAGAGTCTCTAGTGTGAGTCCTCATTTGTCAATGTGTTTAAATAACATGCTAGTCAAGAGTTAGAAAACCTAAACTCGAGCAAATTTTGAAATGTTTCTCAACATTATATATCAGAATAAATAATTGTGAACTGAATTTTCCCAGAATGCAATCTTTGGGTGACTGAATCATTTCTATTGCAATTAAATTAAACCTCAGAATGTTAATGGTGGTGGTGGTGAGAATGGGAGATATAAGAAGGGATTGCCAATAATATTTAAAATTTACTTTTGTGAAAAAAAATATTTATTGGTAACACATATTAGTGTAGCTTTAGGGATCTCTTATAGAGTCTCCAATATAAGAAGCTACAGTGAATTAAGTAATAATTCAGCAAAATATTTTAGTTTTCATTTAAGTTTATAAGCATACTGGAAGCAGAACAATTAAGATGGCATATTAGACAATTAGGTAAATAGAATACAATATTTTATGTTTTTTAAAATGAACTAAAATATTTATTCGTATAAAATCATTTTTTCAGTAACTATGAAAAGGCACCATTTAGGAAAACTAGAACTAGTTTAAACCAGGCTAGAACTTTCAAGTGTAAAATTGAATAGACTCTCATGACTAGTAGGAAGAGGAAAAAACCTTGGGAATAAAAAATAGCTGAGATATCTCTTTGTTTATACTAAACAAACAAAGTATATTTAGTACTGGGGGAAATAGATAGTCCCTCTGCTTTCTTCCATAAGTGGGGTAAGTGGTATTGAGTTCTCTGCCCTTTCAAATTAACTAGGAGAGCACACATTAAAAGCTAATATATCTCTTTTATAATTTAGGTGGTCCATTGGTGTGGGGTAAGAAAGGAATAAAATGCTTCTTGAATTCACTAATTGGGGGTGTGCAGCTCAAAGAACAGACAGGGTCCTTGCTAATTGGGGAAAAAAAATGTTTTCCTTTCCTCGGTATGGATTTAGATTGTAGTTTAAAGAGAAGTTAATGTCTATTCTTGATAGATATGTGCTTAATTTAGTAGTTCATTTGTTAAAGGAAGTAACAGCCCAGAGTAATACAGGTAAGACTGTTCAGGAAATGGTAATTGTATTCTATGTGCTTTTATCTATGGTGGTCATAGTCAAACTTGAGTTTGAGTAGTGATGAACATCACTGTCATTTGAAGCTACTTGGATCTAGAAGATTTGACATGAAAACAATGTGAGTGTAACAATAGGAGTAACAGTAATTAACAGAAATGAATACAATTGTACTTACTACATAACTGGTACTCTTCAAACATTTGTATATAACAGTGTGTTTAATGTTCACAGTCATCTGTCTGGGAACTACAACATGGTACCCCAGTGTCTAAGTATTTGGGGGTGCTATGACTATTGGAGCATACCTATCATCATGACTAACTGAGGGGAAGCTTGCAAAAAGTCTCCTTGTTTCTTGTGTGTAGTGCTGGCTGCCTCAAACACCTTGAACTAATTTTGGCGAAGTAAAAGTTAAAGGGCTGATTTTGGCGAGAGGCTGAGGGTTGCTATTTATTTATTTATTCATTTATTCATTTATTCATTCATTTATTTATTTATTTATTTATCTATCTATCTATTTATCTATTTATTTATTTATCTATTTATTTATCTATTTATCTATTTATTTATTTGGCAGATATGGTACAGTGTCTGGTTTAGGAAGCCTGGCTTTGACCTTTTGGAGGTCCATTTATGTTTCATGCATAGTTTGGGGAATCAAGTTCTGGCTTCTTGAAAATTTTTTGAGAGAGTTTGTCTGATTTAGGGAATCTGGTTTTGGCTTTATGTAACATCCTCTGTGAGTGTGTGTCTGGTTTGAGGAATGTTACATGTAGAGTGTATTTTTATTTGCTAATTTAGAGAGTTTGATTTTGTGGGGCTTCTTGGAAGTTTTTGTGCTTTACTTTAGATACAGGAGGTTTGTTCTCCTAGTGCTCAACCACTTGTAAAATGGTGTCTGAAGTCCATGGTAAACTTAGATGGCATCTGAGACCACATGGCAAGCCAAGATGGTATCTATCTATTGCTTTTGTTCTTTCCAGAACTTTATTTTCTTCTCTCAAGGTGTTTTTTTTTTTTTTTTTAATGGCATTGCTTTGTGGATGGTCTCTGATATCTGACTTGGACAACATATGTGCATCCAGTCTTTGGCTAAGATGTACAGGTGGTAATTCACACTAGGGGTTTGAGACTGAGTACAGTTAATTAAACCTCTTGTTATAGGAATGCTATCTATGGCAGTCATTTGTGAAAGGTCCCTGACAGTTGGAGAAAATGAAGTGAACATCTGGAATGGTTGGTGGTTACAAAGTCTGGAATAAGATCTTTACAAATTTGAAAGGGTAGCTGCTGAGAATCCTGTCTCCACTGTTTGGAGCTTAAATACCTTTTGGATTCTGCATGAGTTGTTTGTCTGTAATGTCATTGGTGGGAGACAAGATTCCAAGGCTAATATTCCTGGCTTCCTGAGAGGGAAGGTTGTTTGGAGAACACTCTGCTGGTTTGACATGATTAAAACTCTTTTGGGTGCCAGAAACACAGTTCATGTAAATTTGGAAATGGCTAGATTCTGCAGAGTATGGATCAAGAAAAGGAAAAGATTTGGGGGAGAATTTTCTACTTTTTAGTTTGGACAAGGTACCATAAGGTGCAATACCATATAGTCTTCAGATCACAAAAAAGATTGGCAACATCTTTTCTGCCACTTGTCACACTGTATGAGGATGCCACTGAAACAAATTAAAAATAACAAAGCCTTAATTTCTTTTAGTTGCAGTTTTCCCCAGGATTTACTTTCAGATGAAAAAAGGAAAACTGTTATAATGAGTACAGTCCCCCTTTCTAATTGTTCTAATATTTTTCTTCAAGGATAATGTAGTATAGCATCTGAAACTTAGTGGCAAGTTACCATCTTTGATAAAAATCCTTGGGTAATAACTTTTGGGGTCCAGGACACACATGCCCCCAAGGTGCATAGCCAGATCTCAGCAGTTATCTCTCCCTGTTTTTTTTTTACCTTTTGTTTCATTAAAGTCCCTTTTGTATGCATTTGTGGCTGTGGGTGACCACACCCAGAACCAACCAGAGAGGTTCTGATTTTTTAAATCCTTTGCCTGATAACAAAAACATTGAGTAGGATCTTAATATATACCTCTGCATTAGGGTTTCTCACTTGTGCTCCTGCTTTTGACTACAAAAAGCCCATCCTTTGGTACCCAGTGGTTCAATGTGATAAAAGACATGTAGAAAAGATTTGGATCTATCCTGTAACAGTTTGATATCCATAGAAAGGGGAGCGTACAGATTTGGGGTCCTGGGGTGCCTCTCATTCTGTCTGCTAACAATCCCACTGTTTGGAATGAAGCACAGAGGAGTCCACCTTAGATCGGCCAACCTATTATGATACAGGCATGTGAGCAAGAAATAAATGCTTGTTATTGAATCCACCTGAAATTTTGTGTTTATTGCTCAGTGAAAAGTGACTGATACTCAACCTGCTTGTCATCTACTAAACATATATTATCTTTCATTTCAAAGACTGCCTGCCTTACAGTGTGGACTCATATGCCTCGATTTTTAATCATATCAATTATGTTGGGTTTTAAGTGACCTTTCACACAATTTTAATGTATTCTTCATTTGCATGATGTATGTTATTTACAATGTCACTGTGTCTTTTTTCCTCCTTTTTGGGCTCATAAAAGGTATTTTAATTATAAACTTATTAACTCCAAGAATTGAGATTTTTTTTTGTGTCTGTGACAGGATATAAATTCAACTCTAATTTATAATTAAGATATGCTTTTCAAATACTAATAATTTTATTTTTTTAAGGATTTATTTATTTATGTATACAAGAGCTGGGGTACAGGCCAGAGTCGCGGGAGGTGAGAGGATTCACCAGACAGAGTGGGGAACAGAACAGGCAGACCGACAGAAACACGCTGCTGAGGGGAGCAGCGGGCACAGCAGGAGAGGTCTGCTGTGCCATGTGGGTCCCCTCCCTGGTCGAGGGCAGGGATTGAACTTGTGCTATAGTGGCTGCGGTTTGCTTCATAGGGCGTTGCTTAACCCGCTGCGCCACCAGGGAGGCCCCTAATACTAATAATTTTAAACATTATGGACAGGCTTTGCAAATATTGCTGAAGAATACAAATACTATAGGTAAAGGAATTTCAATGCAGTTTCTGTGGTTCTGTCTCTAATTACAATTCCATAGATCTTGTGTTCATTTAGTGGTTGACTGATTGTTCATTGGTCAAAGATATAATGATCTTCAAATGTGGAATGACTGACAACTTAAATATTTTACGAATAACTTTTAAAATCTCTTCTGAATAAAATCACTTTCCAAATCAACTATATTAAAGCATACATTTTTATGGAATGATTTTACACACACACACATAAAATACTATATATCTAATTGCTTTAGTATAACTAAGTTGACTAGATTTTTGTCTAGCAAAGAAGCAAGTTAATGCACTGTTAGGATAGGTAGAAAGAATCTCATTAATATTTTGATCCAAGAATATTTTGATATTTAAGCAAGAAGTATAATGATATCAATTTTTTTGAATGATAGACTTATCTAATAGGCTTTAAGTGACTACATTGGTTTTCACTTTGAGCATAATTCTCTTGAACTAGAACTCTTGAACTCTGAAGAAAATCACTTGAACTGGGTATTCAGGAAGTAATGTGGATTGCTTTATTAAAGTAAATAGGATCTGTTCTTTTTTTTTTTTTTAAGTTAAGCATGATGCTAATTGTTCGATTATGCCAATGTAGGAAAATCAGTAAAAGTGCTTCACAATTAAGTATTATTGATATTGCATACATTCTAGTCTAAATGCATTTAGGAGAAACATCGATATTTTTACTTATTCATTTACATGCCCACACAATCATACATAAAGCTATACATATATGAAACATCAATTCTTAACATCTGTGTCTTTCCAACAATATATGACCATTAGGGAGTTACAGCTCCCTTATAGTTGCTGGGGAAATAATGACAGAACTCAAGCCAGGAATCAATTAAACTAAGGAGACTGTTCCATATCTTTGTTTTCTGGGAAGAGAACAGGTGTTTAATAATTTACATAAATTATGCAAAATCTAAAGCATTTACAGTAACTAGAAGCTTAGCAACAGACATGAATGAAGAGGTAAATTGGCTATGATGTTTGTTATTACAGCGGCAGTGGCGCCTGCTAGCACTACTATTGTTATGGGTCTGTCAGCATTTCCATTATAAACACTATTTTTCATGGATTTATATTTCAGTCCCAAAATCTGCATAGTGATTTTTTTTTGGTTTGTTTTTGTCTTTTAATATCACAATAGAGATGGTCCTTGCCTGGTAATGTATCTTATTTTTAAACTAATAATTTTGTGTGTGTGTAGAGTAACTTGAGTTATATTAGTTATTTAAACTAGATAGTAATAGACTTTAAATTTAAAGTCTTTTGCTTAGTTAATATTCAGAAATTACTCCATTGAAGAACATGCTTTAAAGATCATTTGCAATCTGTAGCATGCGTTTGAATCTTGGATAACATTGTGCAGACTACATGAGGGATTCTATTTCAAAATAGGTTCAATAACTGCCAGTGTTCAGTGTATAAAATAGGAAAGTTGATATTTCCAATCAATAAATAATTGTTCTTTGTTTGTTTTGAGAATTTTTCATGTGATTTGTCATTGCTAAATTCAGTACGGAATACAAAGAATAACACAGAGTATCTGCCTAAATAAAGTCAGTCTGGCTGGAAAATAAAATATAGAAACTTCTAATGATAAAGGTAAATGACAACTGTATATATAATTACATTTTATGTTGATATAACAATAGAATGTTGAATTATTTGTCACATTAAAATGTCCTATTTCCCTATAGTTTTTTTGCTTTGTAAATAACTTTCAATTAGTTCTCCTATACTCAAACTTTTAAAGCTCAACTTCATTTTTTTGGAAAAATCCAAAACCTTTCTATTCATCGAATATCTCCCACCAACTCCTTTTGCAGTAACATTGAAGAATAATCTCAAGTTACTGTCACACAACCCCCTTTTCCTGCTTTTGATTAAAATGTAAATGTCTTTGGAATCTGTTAAACCATCCAAATTATTCTCATCCCAGTCACTATGGCCTTCTTGCTGGCCAAGTCCATTCTTAGAACTAATTACAATTCTTAGAGAAGTTGGATCCAGCTGATCCTTTTCTCTTTCCCAATATGCTTTCTTTACTTGGCTCTCAGTACATCATACTCCCTTGGATTTCCCCTTACTTCAATTCTTTGTCATTGATGCCGGTTGTTCCTCTTTTTCCTAAATGCTCAATTTTTTAATGATTAGTACTTAATCACTTCTTATCTATTAATATTCCATTCTTCTTCTGATTTATCCAGTCTGTGGATGATGCCTTAAGTTTATATCTCTAGCCCAGATCTGTGTCTTAAGCCCCAAATCACATATTCAGTTGCCTACACTAATTCTCCATTGGTTGTAGAATAGAACACTCAAATTCAATATGTTTGAATGAAACTCCCAGTCTTCTATCAATACTTTGAATTCTCACAACTTTTTCCATTTCAGCTGATGGTAATTCCTTCCTTTTACTTGCTCAAGCCAAAAACTTTCAAATTGTATTTGATTCATTTGTTTTTCTCACACCATCCAAAAATCCACTTTTCTCTGTCTTCAAAATATATTCATAATCTGACCACTTTTCACTATTACATTTCAACTGTTATCATGGTTAAAGCCACTTTTATATCCCATCTGAATAGCTGCAATAAACTCCTAGTTGGCATCTATGTTTGCCCACTTACATCAATTCACAACACACAGGTAAATGGATCTTTTAAAAATATAAGTGGAAAAAAATATATATAAGTCAGATGATGCCATTCTTCTGTTCAAAATACTGCAAGAATTCTCAGTTGATACAGAGTAAGGCCAAAGTATGTAAAATGGCCTATGCAATTCTATTTGATTTGTCCCTCATCTATATTTCCTTTTATTCTTTTTCACTCTTCTAGTTCACACAAGCTCCTTGCTGTTACTGGAAAATACTAGCAGCTCACCTGTAATAAGACCTTTGTATTGATTGACTCTTCCTTCTGGTACTGGGTTTTAGGTTCTTTGGTTCTTGGCTATGGCCAGGAAAGACTTCAAAGCCACCTCATGGCAGAGAAAAATAAAGTTTATTTTTTTAAAGATTATTTATTTATTTATAGATATAAGAAATGATGTACAGCCCAGAGGTGTGCGGGGTGAGAGAATTCACCAGATACAGTGGGAGGCAGAACAGGTGCAGCTACTGAAATACACTGCTGAGGGGAGTAGCGGGTGAGACCAGAGAGGTCTTCTGCACAATGTAGGTCAGCTCCCTGATTGGGGATCAAACTGAAGCCTCTGTGCCTGTGGATAGCTTCATAGTGCTGCCACTTAACCTCTTGAGTCATCAGGGAAGCCCCATAATAGAGTTTATTCAGTGACAACACACCCAGGGAAAGACCTGTGTCAACATAGACTAAAGAAGAACAACTCAATAGAATGGCAGGGGGTTCCTAGCACAAATGGGGCACAGATTTGCTTGCTCAGTCCCATTTTGGGGTTTACTGCACAGGTTCTCCAGAATCATTGGTTTATTGATCCCAGCAGGAATTTCTAAGTCTTTCCCCCTTGTACTGTGGTTCCAGGGTGTAGTTTTATCAACACGAAGGTATAGTGGGAGTCTGCCTTCCGCACTTTGGCTCTTCATAATTTCCTTGGGCTTTATTGGCCAACCGTAAGTTAGGGAGCAGGAGTTGGGCATTTCTTGACTTTCTCTGGTCTTATCTGCTCTGACAAATGTTTCCTGGAGTCATTTATTTTCTTTAAGACATTGATTGCTCTCTTTGCTCTAACTGCCTAACAATTCAGTTTGGAATGTTGTTTCCTATAGTATTTTCTTGGTTCATTCCCTCATCTCCTTTGGAACTTGATTCAAATCTTATTTTTCAATAAGGTCTACCTGACACCAGTTAATATGACTTTGTTCCCACTCTTTAGTGTTTTTGATCCTTTACTTTTTCTGTGAGCATAGCCTTTATCATTTTCAGTATATTATGTGATTATTGCATTTATTTTAACTATTTGAAATCTTTCTTCCCCAATAGACTGAAAACTGTATGAGAATGATTGGCTTTATTATTCACTGATGTTTTAAAAATCCTTGGGAATTGTATTAGGTCACTTTACTGATATTAAATAGATATTTTAACAAATTATGGAATTGATGAAGAAACTAGGACTGCGATCAGCCTTGGTTAGAATCAAGTAGCCAAGGAATATAGATATGCATATTTTTTCTCACATAGAAAGAGCTTTCCTAAGAACAATACCCATGTAGGTAAAGATGAAATAGGAATTGTGTTTCTGAGACATTAAGTAAACAGGGCCAAAATTTAGGAATCTCTGGAATAAATTATAGTTAGTGAAAACTCCTTCACCATCTCTTCCGGCCACTCTTGTTCCTCTCCATCTTTCTCTTGTCTCCTTTCCCTGCTTCTCCTCTTGCTTTTTTGTAGCTTGAGATAAATTTCTGTCAGTTACGTATTAAAAGATAATTTTAAGAAAATGCAAAATCATGACTGCATAGAAATATAAAATGAACTTGTGGACAGATTTTCTTTAACTGATCAATGAGAAAATTGCTGAAGTGTTGCAAGCAATTCAAAGGAGAGTCCAAAGAACAATACATTTGTATATCAGGAATATTGAAATGAATTTATAATTGCGACAAAACTTTTTAAACCACGGTGGTGAGAAGTCAAATGAACTTGTGCTAAACAGAAAAGAATTTGCATTGGCACAGACAAGGCTTATCTTGCCCTTCTATCGGTTAAATACAACTTACTTATAAAATAGCTCCCTTAGAATCAGAAAATTCAATCAGAAAACCTAGTAGAATGTGTTGTGGACAATGTAATTTTCTACTGAAGCACAGTTTTCCCTAAGCTTCCAAATATCTTAGAATATCTATCATACTGAGGGGAAGAAACATTAATTTTAGATTAAAACCAAGATTGACCCTTGTTATAACAACTCAGTACAGATTCAGTATTTTAAAACAACACATATTTATTACTATATAGCTCCAGAAGTCAGAATTCCAATGGGGGGATCAGTCAACTATAATTCAGTTGTTGGTAGAGCTATTCATTATTCTGGAGGCTCAATAGGAGATATATTTTCCTGACTATTCCAGATTCTAGAGCTGACTGAGCTTCTTGTTTGGTGACTTATTCTATCCTCAGAGCTAGAAGCATAACATATTCTTACCTCTCTCCGATGTGACCTTCTGCCTCACTCTGCCACTGTACAGGCCCATGTGATTACCTTAGGCCCATGCAGACAATCTTATTAACATCTAATTAACAATTCCACATGCAATCTTAATTCCCTCTTGCTGTGTAACCTAATATCTCACACATTCTGGGAATTAGGAAGTGAACATTTTGGGGAGCCATTATTCTGCCTGCTATAATATTAGATTAGATATATTTAATTTTAGAAATTTTATCAAGTAAGACCAGAAATATAGTTCATTATGATCATATGTAATTTTATACTCTTCAAATTTAATCCCTAAAATGAAAAAAAGAAACATACAAATTATCATCTGTTCATTTAAGAACAAATATTAAGGCACCTGTAGTAACCTCAGTTTTGCATCCAAAAAAATTTAGGTACGTAACTTTGTTATTTCGACTTTTTACTTCTATTTCTTTAAGGGAAAAAGCACACTTCCATTTCATCCATGATATATACACATAAAATTTCATTGTAAATTAGTAGTCATTTAAGGTATTTTTTCTCTTCATCTTCAAAAATAAAAAATGCTCATTCTTTAAATGACTCACCCAAACTATTGAACTGAATTACAAAATTATCCACTTCTCCAGCTGAATTTTCCATGCAGTACCTTCCATTTTTCTTTTTAATGATAAAACAAATGCCCACACAAGTATTCATTCCCTGGCAATTTTAGGAATAATCTCTTGGTTACTTAAAATTAAATGTTTTAGATTGAATGTACTTTGTTACTCATCAAGTTTTAAGGGTTCACAAACACTATTCAGTCAATTAGGTATAGGAGAAGGTAAAATAAAGACTGGGAGTACCTGAAAATATTTGTTTCAGTGTAGTTTCTCCTAAAAGAAGAGACACTTTGATACTTTCCCTGCTCCCAGTTCCAAATGCCGCCCTTCAGGTAGAGTTTGGTCCAGGCAAAGCAGTTTAATGACTTCCATAATGGAGGTGTTTTTATACCCTGCAGCAGTTTTTGACTGTCTGAAGTCTTAATTGCTGTTCCTAAAACATGTTGTGGTCTGCATGATCTTTACTACAATTATGTATGCTTAATATCTGCAGCTGAAACTTCCTCCAAGTCTTTAAAAACAGGTGAAGGGTAAGTAATGCTAAAAAGTAAAGTCAGGGTCAGGGAGCCACGAGAACACCATTACTCCTTTGTCATTTGTACCTTTTAATAATGCAAATTCTAAACTGCACTCTCCTGCTATTTACAAAAACATGAATGGAACTGAGAGGCTTTAAGCTAAGTGAAAAGAGTCAGAGAAGACAAATACTGTAAGATCTTACTAAATTTTGGAATCTAAAAATCCCCACTTACATGTAGTATATAGATAAACAAAACAAAGTATCAAAGTTTTAAGTCAATTCTTGAAAGCTGACCATAGATCTGATGTATCAAGGACTAAAAAGATGAGGTGGGAGAGTGGGAGGTAAGAAAACGGGGAGATGAGAGCAAACAGACTCTAGTGGGGGGATATGGATGCTTTGGTGGTGGGAAAACTGGTGACTGCACCTGAGGTGAGAAATCTTATATTGTGAAAAAACAAACAAGGCTTAAAATAAATATACAACATTAATAAAATAAATAAATAGAAACAACAGAAAGTGCCATCTTATTTCTTTTCTCCTTATCGACTTTATTATGAACAATTTTATCAGTAGGACCACTTGCTGCCGATTTGAAAACAAGAAAAAGAACTTCAAACAGGAGTCAACATCAACTCTTCGGTCTTCTCAGATCCTTTCTGGAAAGGGAGGATGTAAATAAATAGAGAACAATAAAAAAAACAAACAAAAAAATCACCCCTACCTTCTTGAGTAAGGAAGAGTGGCAATGAGAACAAATAACTTATTTAAGGTCCTTCACCAGGAAAAGAGAAATAACTGTGAATATTTATTGTATTGTGTAAGCACTTCAAGATTTATCATGCTCAATCTGTTTATTCTGTCTCCCTTGAAATTGAATTACTTTTTTCCCCTACACCTGTGCTTTGTATCTGGCTTCCATTTCTTTTATCCCTTATCTTTTGTAATTCTATTTATCTTTTTAAGGTCCAAATTGAATTCTGCCTACTTTCTGAAGTTGTCCCCAACTGTTAGGTTGTTTTCCTTTGGAGCTAAAGGCCAAGTGTATGGAAGTGACCACCAAGAAAAGTAAGAGACTAAGGACAGGGTGTATTATTGGGCAGGTAATCCTGTGAGCAACTGAAGCTCAGTACCTCTGAGAATTTCTGGGTAATTACACAGATCTTGCTTCAGAGTTGTCCCATGTGAGCAGCTAGAAGTTAACCGTTTATTCTCTCACTCATCCCTGTCATAAGTTGAAAGCTACTGGAAGTTATTGACCTCCGCAGTGCAGCTGGCCATCCTGCCCCCACCTGAATAATAGTGTGGCGGCCACAGTTGCTTACATTAGGGCATATGGGAAGGACATGTGACAGTGAGAGTATGATTCTTGAGGAGATATGGAGAGCCCAGTGATTATGTGTCATTCCAACCTGTGTTCCTAGTTATTTGCAGGTTTTTAGATGGTTTGGGTCATGGAAAGATATGCACACATTACTCTATACACATATCTAAACTCCTCAGTAAAATACTGGTAATGCCCAGAGCACAGTTTTGTCCTGAGGTTGACTGTACTGAAAACTTGTTCAACAGTCTATGTTGTTGTGACCTAGCTATTAAAACTCTTTGATCCATACATATTCCATATTTAATATTTTAATGATACTACTTTTTTCCCAGGGTCACTCTGATGAGTATATAAAAAAATTACTCAAAGAACACTTGGTAGAAAGTAAATATTCCATAAACCCTCATACCCCCTTCACCTCTTTCTAATGAATACTTCATAGTCTTTTGGTTTTCTCAGTAGTTGACTGTGTCATGAATATTCTCATGTTGGGAAGAAAACATGTACCATAGTTAATTTCAGCTTGTATTTCTTCCTTTTTCTTCTCTATACTAACCCTATCACTGTCAGTCTCTCCAGTGCCTCCTCCATTTTTTTACCTCTCAGATTAAAATGGAAACATTTAGAAGATGAATCTAACCTTTAAAATACAATTATTTTCTTTATCTCCTAAGCGACTGTTTTTATTCCTCTAATTTCTCTAGCCCACATAAATTGAGTACCACACTCCAGGGAACCAGTGAGTAGAAATTGGGAATACAACAAAATGCTTTCTTGGCCCTTGGTTTGGACATTCTTGTCGGCCTTTCTCTGAGCATAGCTTGTGGAAATCTCACACATTTCATTAGCATACTGTTGGGATTTACTTGTAGACCCTAACTTAACAGGTACTGTCCTTAGGAAAGATGTCAAGAACCTCTCTGCTCATTGTATTAATCTGTCAATTCCCTGAAGGCAGATAAATTGCTTCTGTTGACTACAATTTCTCTGGCATAATTTACTTAGCAGGTAATTTTGGATTTATATCTCATGATTTGTCAGAGCTGTGAGATGTTCAGAAAGTTTCCAGTACCTTCATTTGTAAAGTACGATGGTAATACTTACCTTCAAAGGTTATTGCAAGCTTCTAGGGATTTTTGCATGCATATGCCTGGCATAATACACAATAGCAGTTTCATAGTGAATATTTGTTTACTTCCTATACAACTCTTAAGATTGCTTCTAAGAGATGTAATGGTATCGTTTTTAAAGTTAATTAAAAATGGGAGAAACAAGAGCATCCCTATAGGTATGGGAGTATTTTTGTTTGTTTCTTAAAAGCTTCAGAGTCTCTGATGAATTTTAGTATAAAAAAATGTCTGCGTGGTAAGCACCATATGCTCTATTGACTTTTATTTTATTTTATTTTTCAGAAAACATCTCTTATCACATTAGTGCAAAGCCCATTTCAAAATGCTGCAGAGTCTTTTGCAGTCTGTAATGAATTGTTAAAAAGGGGGAGGAGGTTTTAGTGATCTATTAAAAACAGGGGTTTGTTGAGTTGAATAAAGCTATCCTTGAAAATGTAGTTTCAATTGAAAAAAAAACTACATGGATGTGTTTACTGGTAGAGCTTGTTTGATTATCCCCACCTGATGTGTCTCGCCCCATGGTCACTGCAGGGTAGATTATATAATGTACATTGGTTTTGAAAACATATAATCCATTCTCCTTTGCTATAGTGCTTGTGTTCCATGCTGACACATTCAGCTAAGACCCTGTCTGATATATCAAGCTCTTTATTCAGGCTTACTTCGTGGTCTGGGAAAGAAAAAAGGACATTAGTGTCTCCTTTTTCACTCTCTTGGATACCTTTTAGGGTAATACCCTTTTAGTAATGGACAAATAACTCTGTGTGTGTGTGTGTGTGACATATCTTTTTTGTCTTTGTTATCTACGCTGAAGAATAGCCAATTATGACACAGTGTTCTCTATTCTTAAATAAGGAATAAGATATGTATTTACCCCTATCTATCACATTATCTGAGTACTACCATTTCTAATTTTTTTTTCATTTATTTGCTTTATAGATGTACCTGTGTAGAATCTCTTTTCCCTACAAGGTATCTTGGTAGGTACTTAGCAATTCAACTTGTTTCTTAACCTATACAAAAAGAAAAAAAAAGGAAAGAAAGCAAAGAAAAAAGTCTTCTTAATATTGTGGAATATGAAAAGCCGTATTAAGTTGTTAGACTATGTTTGAACATGTCATTATATGGTCAGGATCTTGGTAATATTGGTTCAATTTTGGCTGTTTTTTTATGCCAATGGGAAAGTTCTGGATATTACTCTCAGACATGATTTTGTCCTACTTAGTAATATTATGGAGATGACAAAAATATTATATGGATAATAAAGCTGCAGCCTCAAATCAGTTGAATCAAATAATGAGTCTAGAAATAACATTCGTTTGGAGCTTGCCAGCCTTATTTAAAGAATGATATACTTTTATTTGGAAATTGATTGAGAATTGAACAAATGACCTGAACAGGGTACTAACTGCACATTATTTGCAAGGGGAGAAAAAGGAAACTATACTATTTTCACATAGCAAACTCTCCCAAAGTCATCGTCCCAGTCTGTTTTGCGAATGTAGAAACAACTTTATGACATACTCAGGACTTACTATATATAGACTGCTAATTTTTATTCAAAAGTTAAGTGTCTTCATGAATGATATTACTTTTGAGAGTCACAGAAATGAGAACTTCTTGTATTGTTATTTTGTTACTGGACTTTATGATTTTGTGTTGTCTTTCTGTTGGCGATGCTTAGCCTATATATTCTTCCTACTGGATATAAAGTAAATTTGAAGATAAGTACTTATTCAATTAGAGGTATCCCTTTCTTTTCTAAAATTCACATTAGACCACTTCAAAGATCTATATTAGTACCTGTTTTTACCAACTGAAAGGATTATGAAGAGGATTTTTTTTTTATGAAAAAAGCAAAAAGTGAAATTAGGGCACCATTTTTATTTTGCAGCATCCAGTTACAGGCATCAAACAACCTGTGACGGGGCGAAATTCCTGCCCCAGGGACTACTTTAAACAGGCTGTACTTTTATCATATTCTTTCATTTACTACATGTTAGTGTTATTTTAGTTCTTATGGGCTATTTGGAATGATTTAGTATGATATGTTTTGGGTCCCAATATGTACAAATGTGTTTACATATTTATTGTTAATTATGTAAACACATTAATTTTAATAGTATTTGCTTCATTAAACCAGTGTGTGATTGATTTCATAGGAACTTTCTACTTTGGGTTAATGGGGGAATCTGTATAATTGTGTTTTCTTTCCTTCCTTCTCCAGTTCCCTAAATTACTATAGTTCTCCATATAGCGTAGATTCATAAAATGATCACTCTATGGATCTATTTTGTTTGGATAAACATATCCTTACAAATTTGAAACTAACAACCTTTATATATAAAGGTCTTCACTTTCGCAGCCACTGGTGCATTTACCAGTAAGAAATACTTATTTAAACAGTAAAAAGTTCCTCTTGCTTGCTAAATATGATTATGATGTGCTGAAGTTTTTCACTTGGGAATTTAGCGATCATTTGAATAAAAATCCTCTTTTTCAGTATTATTTTTTAGAATAGGTTATATCCCATAGTTATTCATTGTATTACTTTCACTGCCCCTGTAGATATCATACTACATACTTTATAAGCATTTGTGCAATAAGAGCTATTGCTTAAATATAATACCAGATTCTGACATACTCAAGTGTATGACAGGAAACTTTATGTGAGTTCCTATAGTCATAGTTTTTTGGATAATTCCTAGCCACAGAGTGCAAATTTTATATGAATTTCTGTAAAAACATGGGGAGCTTCAAATCCTTTTTTTTTTTTTTTTATTTTAGAAAGATGTTCTGTCAATATTCATTCAAGTTGGAAGAGAGAGAGTAGGAACAGATGGCTATGGCAAACAGCACATTGCAATTGGGAAGCAGCGCACAGGTACTAGTGAATACGACATTTGGTATTCCATAATAGTCTTGAAAATTAATTCTAAATCAGGCTTCAAAATCATAATAAAGAGCAACTCATATATTATTCATTTCTTTATTCTGAGGGCTAATGTTCAGAGTGTTAAGTACAATATATGCTGGGACAAGGTAAAGGAAATGTGATTTTTCAATTAAACACATAAACATGTTTAAAAACCACTGGCATGACCTTAGTTATGTTTCTAGGATCACCGAATAACTTTTCAGCATCTTGAGACTTTTTACCTCAAAGATGACTTAGAAATAGAGACTATAAAGTTATAGAATATAAAGAAACGATTTTAAAATATTTTAATTTTATAGTTTATGCAGACCCTGCTTGAATTTTTGAAGGTAATTAGTTGGTCAGATGCCTGATTGGTAAATATTTTATATTTGCTCACAGAAACAGGTAACTGGAATGTCAAATTCATACATGTCATCAGAAGGCAGGCAATTATCATTTATGCTAAGGTATAGATGGCTGTCTCTAAGGTTCACGGGTAATTGCACCTTTTCTAAAGATTCAGTATATACTTCAATCTCTATTAAAATTAATATCACCCTTTGTGTGAAACTTTTGATTTTTTCAAGGACCTATCTGGGTAATAGTGATTTTTAGGATGGAAAGGGTGGCTTATTTTAATGTTATTCCTTTCGGTTACATTCTTTAGGCTACATTCTAATGGTATTGCAAGCAGAACATTCTTTAAAGTAATAGAAACTTTTCTAACTAAAATATTCCAAATTATATATATTTTTTGAAACAAGGGATAATTATGTAAAGTAAAGAAATGAGAAAATGAGAAATAGCTCCATGAACATGGAGATTTCAGCACAGGGATGCAGTTATTCTCATGGTATTCATTAATATCATGTGGATATATATGTAGGAGGTATGTGTGTGTGTATATTTGCCATTTCCTTTAAAAAAGTTGTCTGGGACTGTTTTTTAGTTGTGAAACAGTAGTGGATATGTTTTCTGGTGTGAGAGTATCTCCTTTAGGGAATCAGAGATTTATATATCAGAAGTGATAAAGAAAAATAAAGTAACTTGCCTGAGATTGTGCTACCTCTGTATGGCAGATCAAGAAATAGAACATAGTCTACACTACTGACCCAAAGTCATTTTACTAAAATCCATTAGCTCCCAATGAAAATGAAAACTTTCTGTCTCCATTGGAAGTAAAAATTCGTGTATATTTTCCCCAATTTTCTAAAAATTTTCTCATCTATTTTTATCACTAAATCAACTTCGGTGATCATATTAACTGTTTATAATGATGTCTTACACATTTTTTTCCTTTCTGTTGATTCTGGAAAATTAAAGAGTAAACTCCATACGGGGAAAACTAAGTGTGTGAGACATATTTTATTTATTAACTGCTTACCGTGCTATGCATGGCACGGTGTTGGTAAACTTGCATTCCTTGTACACTGAAGTTGTAACCCATCATCTCTGAGAGGGAAAACCAACCCCATCTATTGCCAGAAAGATCAGTGGATTTATTTGGTGGATTACATATTTGCATGGAGTCCAAACACTGTTGCAAAAACATTTCTTTACATTTCAGACCAGAGTACAGCATAAATATCATGAGTGTCTATAAGCCTCCCCACTAAAGTCTTCTTTCTTCTCTCCTTGTTATTCCATGTTTCCTTGATCTTTTTTTCTTATTCTACTTCCTTGTCAGCATCCTGTTTCCATTCAGGAAGTCCACAGCTCTGTAACCCTCTGATAATGATGACGACACTAAGTCACCTAGAACTTGCAGACTTTTTTTTAAAGATAAACTAACGGTAATTTTTTTCTTATAAACTGAAGACTCATTGTTTATAATGAACACTTAAGCCATGAAGATATTATAAAAAATATAAAACCATGTTTTTTTTTTGGGAAGGCAAATTTTGAGCATTTAAAAAAATGTGTTAAAATGCTGTAGCATTTGAATCACGGTTCTGTCACTATGAGTTGTATAATCGTAGTAAGTTACTTAATCGCTTTGAGTCTCTGTTATTTATCTATAAAATGGAGATAATAATGGGCCTTGCTCTTGTGGTTTCTAGGAAGTTTATATGAGTTAATATGTGTAAGTCTCATAGGATATTGCTTAGTGCTTAGGAAATGCTTGATGTACTGTGATTATTAATTTTATGGTTTTTAATTTGTATATCATACTAAAAACTTACTCATTACCATGTTGAGAAGGAAACAAAAGGTGAAGAGAAAGAGAAACATCTATATGTTCATATAGTAATTGACTACTTAAATGATTTATTAAGTTTTCTGTTATAAAATATTACAAAGTTGTAAATCCCTCTTACACATGACTCTCACTTATCACACAAGGCACACATATAATGAACTGCAGAGTCCTTGCAGAGTTCAATGAGGATATGCATTTTTTTGAGTTTTAAAATTATTTTATCACATGAAAGTAGAGAAAAGAATCTATGAAACCCCCACAATAGTACTATAGAGCTGAAATGGATAGAATAATTTTATCTGGAGTAAGTGATAATGGAGCACATTTGAATCTTGTCCCTAAAGATGAGAAGAATTTGTTAGGTTGGAAAGGGAATATCAAGCTGAAAAATTGAAACATGATACGTAAAGTCATGTGGATACTAAATATATTACAGATTGGGGGGGCACTAAATCATAGTATGCGTTTTTTTTGGTTTGAGTTCTCTGAAACTACAGTTCTGAAACTGAATTGTATGCAAAGGTTCACTGAAAATTACTACCAGAAGAGACACTAGTAGGGAAGTAAGGTAGGCAGGATTGGGCAGAAAAGTAAATTGACCCCAAAGTAATTGCAACTGTGTTCTCATCCCTCTGAAGCTGGTATAGCCTTCATAGTTGGCCGTTGTTGGGGTAGGAAAACTAAACATTTATGTTCCTACACTCAGGTCTCTTAGCTAGTAACTCTCTTTGGAAGAGGTAACCTTGGACAAGACTCTTCTGTAACTTAGAACATGGACCTTCTGGACTGTACTGTATCACTTCACTCTATGTAAATAGTATATAAGCAGCTGTAATGAAAAGCCATGAATTTGTTACAGTGAAACCTTATCTACCAAGGTAGTTAACTCATGGGCCATAGTTTTCTAACTCCAGGTACAGAGTATTTCTCTCTGAAGGGCAGAGCTTGAGATATCAGCAATTGGTATTCCTAGAAGCTGGGAGAGGGGTGCTTTATTATCTACAGGAATTTTGGTAGAGTACAGAAATAGACCGTGCTTCACTTCTTTCAGTCCTAACTGCTTCTCGAGGGTAATTTTCCCCAATTCTCTACCTACTAAGGCAGTTCTACATTTATACTTCAATTAAAGTAGATTATTACCTTTAAAAGTTCCCAAGGTCAATTAAAAATTATGTTCACATCTCTGTGAACTCTCTGACTAGAACATCTCTGACTAGAGACTTGGTCATGTGTTCTCTAATATAGGAGAAAGTTACCATTTCCACAAACTCTCCGTAAGCCAACTTGATGTTTTACTTCTTCTCACCTCCATATCCTTGATTTAGCAGCTTCAGTATTGAGTCCCATGCAAACTCTCCTGACTCATGCTGATACCAGTCTCCTGCTGGGTTCTACAACAACTTTGGCATTTAGGCTCCTTCCTCTATATAAGGTCCAAAAATGTCCAAAGCTAGGTTGTGATTTGACCTTAATTACTGGTATAATGCTAGAGGAGGAACTGGGGATAGACTATGAATGAAACTAACATCCGGGTCATTATAAGTTAACTTTGATTTCAAGTCTCTTATCCATAACTCAACTGTTACCTACCTGTTTCTTTTTTCTTTTTAAAAAATATATATATTTATTACATCATCCTTCATATTTGTATAATGAATGATTTCCCTGTGAAATTCCCAAGACCAATTCACCAATGCAGTGTAACTTCTTAAGTTACATTGGCAGGTTTTCTCAGCCTGAAAAATACCATAGTAAGAGAGAGTAGATACAGCCACTATAGTACAGTTTGAACATACTTAAGCACCAGAAAATATGGTAATTATATCTCTCCTTTTAGAACTAGTTTGCTATAAACAGGGTAGTTACTGGCAAAATGAAAATTAGCATATTGTACATATAAAGGAGGAAATCTCAAACAAGATAATCTTCAACAAATACTGAAAGTTTCTTCCCAATATCATTGTTCTCCTTCTTAGTAAAATAACCGTCATTTTTAGTCTAGCAAATTACCACCTAATTGGCTTAGGGAATCAAAATAAATGCGATCTATTAGACTTCCAGAATTCTTCAAAAAAGATTGGAGGAGACTTCATTCCCCATCCTTACCTTCTTGAAACACAGATATCGTGATTAGATTAACAAAACGATTTAATTTGGGGGATTGAATTTTGCCTTGAAACGTTGATAATTACAAAAGACCCTACTCAAATTTGACATTTTGTTATTGGACTATCTCTAAGTTGTTATCTTCATTTTTTCATTTGATCTTATTTATTTTCATTTGATTTTATTACAGAAACTGTGTATTGCCTGTTTTTGACAACATGGTTGGGCATGAGAAATAGAATACATTTTTAGTCTTGGATTACAATTGGCCTTTGAAGTTGATGGCTTATCTTTCTGTGTGATCATTTTCAGATAAAAATCAGCTGAAGTCCCAAATCAATTGGGACTGAAGTCTTACTGCCCACCAGTGGTTCTGAGAGGTCAAGCAAAGGGAATGATTTTGGAGGAATGGCCTCGGGGAGTTTACAAGACACTTCTGTACCTGTTTATGTCCTAATCTCCTCTTATAAGGAAACCAGTCACACTGAATTAAGGCCCATACTAGTGACCTCATTTTAATATAATTTCCATTGAAGACTATATATGCAATTGTAATCTTTCTGAGGCACGGAATGCTGAAAGCATTTTGTTTTGCTGTTTACCTGAAATTTGGAAATTATTGTGTATGGTGCTTCGATATGTAAATTTTGGGGGACACAATTCAGTTCATAACACCATACATGAACAACATTCAGAGATTTTCTTCCTTTTCCAAATCATCAGGATCCCATCTATGACTGTGAGCTGAGAGTTTTCCTCAAGCAAGACTCACAAACTGCCTTAGTCATTTAACTCTGAAGTTAACTACTCTGAATATTAAGTCCTGGGCTTGAGCCTCTGTTTTTTCCAACCTAACATTAGAGTTGATGAAAACTTCTTTGCATGCAATCCAAAAAGCCCTGGGGTTTCACAACTGGCTATGAGTTGTCAGTTCCTTGCTCAAAACTACTTATTATAATTTTGTAGGCACTTACTGATGCTTAGCAATAGTCATTTAATGCCCAGTAGCTACTGTTTTCTCCAAACATCTCCAAAGTCTGATAGAGGCACATTACCTTTCACCAGCTTGCCCTTCCAATTTACTGCCAATGGAAGTTTTATAAAATAGTCAACACCTGTGCGCCAGGGGCTGCCTATTCCTACCACTCTTGATGGAGTTTCCATTGCCAGCTGGGCCAGTGTGATTTAACCTAAAATTCCAACTTGTCAGCTCCTTTCTAAGATCACTCCTAACAGCAGCTGTTACAGGTTGATTTTTCCAGAAGCACATGCTGAGATGGAACTTGAGGTATGAAATAATTTCCAGGATCTGATACCTGTAAAGAAAGGCAGGTATATCAAGATTAGTCAGAAAAAGAAACAACTGAGATACAAACCTGACAACGCCGAGGTAATCCTGGAAGAAAGATCTAGAACAAGTTAATCAGTCAAAATAAACTGGCCTTTGGAACCTTGTCTCAGTAACTGGGTATGGGTCAGAGTTGTTATCCTGCAAAGGGTATGACCTTGGGCAATGAAACTGTCAGAGGTGAAGCATATACTGAAGTGGGTGGAGCATACAATGAAGTGGGCGGGGCACATAATATAGCAGCGGGCGCATAAAAGGAGGTTGCTGGGGCTGGAAGCGGTTTGCTGACTCAGCTGCTTCCAGGCAGCAGTTCCTTTCTTGAAAGAGGATACTTGATGGTAGCTCTACCAAGTCCAGCAAAGGTATTGTTCATTTTTTTTTTCTCAATGTGAATCCAGAAATGGAATTTGTGGATGATATTATGTGTATCTTAAACTACAGTCCAGGCCAAACTCCCAAAACAGCTGCAGCAATTTATAAATTAAGTTTGAGCTGCTTCACATCAACATTTGGTGTTGTCTATTTTTTTAATTTGGGGGGTTTGTGGTGGTGTTAATTTGCGTTTTACGAATTATGAAGTTATGCTGTTGATAATTTTGTCGGCACTTGGTTAAATTTTTGAAGTGGATGTTGATTAAGAATTCTCTTTAAAATAAATAGTGTTCTGTTTATAAGCCTTTTATCAATTATATATTGCCTAAAGTTCTTTTGAGTCATTTTTAGTATATTTTGATGAAGAACTGATTTTATGTGGTCTAATTTGTTAGTTTTTCTCTTAGTGTTTGTTGTGTTTTGTTTAAAAAGCTTTTTCGTGTATCTAGTGGCAAAAAAAACATATATTTCCAAATTTTCTGCTGAAAGCATTCCATTTTGCTGTTTACCTGGAATTCGGAAATTATTTGTTGTGTATGGTGTGAAGTAGAGGATGGTTTCTAAAAATTCCCTTATGGAGCTGTGCCTCGGTTCAATTACCTGAAAATAATGGTTAACTTGATAGTACTTGTGGCTCCAGGAAGGCATGGAGCAGGTTTTCTGTGATCTGGGCAAAAGGTTAAAAGAGGAGTTCTGAAGCCCTTGGTGGCTTTTTCAGGCTTTTAATGATCTTTCTATGACATTTGTAGAGCGGCAACTAAGTGCCGGGCAGACAGGATGGGAGTGGCAGGAGGCTTCAGGCTTTCTAGCTCCAGGCGAATTTTGGCGTTCTGGTGGTCTCTACTGCACCCCGACTGTTTGGTCCCCTGTGGCCACACTCTGTTCGCCGATGCTGCACTGCTGTGATGCTGTCCTTAGACGCTGTCTTTGGCTCAGGTGCGCCCACTAATGCACACCCACACCGTACCCCAGGTGCCGCCACCAACTACCACAGTTGTTGATCTTTGATGCTAATGGCTGGAGGGCGGAAAAAACCCGATCACTTTGATTTACTTTACAAGACTCCACTGAACAAGCTTTTATTTTGAAAATCCCCAATCTTACCAGTTCAAAACCACCAAGTTTGTTTCTCACCTTACAGTCCTTGCGCATTATGAGTGGACTTGGCTTTATGCCACGGCTTTTATCTGGAATATTATTTGTATTTGTGGCAGAGAGGGAAAAAGGAAGAGACTTAGAATTTTTGACCTATAATGATACATCCTTTTGCCCTGAAGTGATACTGACTTGTAATACATGGCCAACAGTTCAGCAATTTTGTGTAAGTTATTTTCTTGCAGGGAGGGTCAGCAAATTTGGGGGAATACTAATGTGTTAAATCACACAGCTGTCTGAGAACTTTGCTGCTTCAGTTTTTGCACAAATACCACTGTTTTAACTAATGAATTTTAATTTACTATAATATGTACAATAATTTTCTCACCTTTATCTTAATCTCTAGTCTGTTTTTCTTTGTCATATGTATTTTTTTTACTATGACAACTTTCACAGATCAAAAATATGGTTTGGATTTTGATTGAGATATTATTGGCTCTCTGACCTTATAAAATGATAATTACTCATTGTTCTTTGGAGAAAACTATGAAACATCTATCTGAGGTTAGTGCATTAAGAAGTACATATTTAATTTGGCAGTACATAAATAGGAATAGTGTTTTAGGTGCTGTCATTTATAATTAACCATCACACATGGAGATAGACAGTTAAAGCAAAGGTTGTTTAGAGATTGTTAGATTAGTTAAAAAACTCAGGATTTGATGGCAGAATTCAGCAAATAACTCATTTCAACCCAGTAAGGTGAACACACACTCAGAACACTTCACTAGGTATGGCAGGGAGTATCAGAGCTGATTTCTAAACTCGAAAAGGAATCGAACATAAAATGTAATGACAAATGCCTTGATGAAGCAAAAGATGCAGTTTAAAAAGAAGGTTGAGAAATACTGATCCCAGCTACTGAAATCAAAGAAGGCTTAATGGAGGAAGTAGAATTTGAGGAAGGACCCTGAAGCAAAATTAAAAATGGATGGAAGGACAAAATTTACACAGTAATGGTCCTTCATCACTATTTGTGATTGATTCATTGGGTTTCTTTCTTTAAATAGTATCACTGTTTAAATTGTGGAATTTACTTTTATTTCAGGTGAGAAATTTTGGAAAATGGAAAATCCTTTTAGCATTTTCTATCCTAGTTGTATTTACTATATTGAGAACAAATTGATAAAAGGGCATAAAATTAGGTAATTGAAATTATATTTGCTGAATTTCAAATCACTTATTTAGAGAAAATCCCAGACAGAAACATGAATTTTTACAGAGCTGTTTTTATTTTATGCTTTGAAGATTAATTGTATTATATAGCTAGAAGAGTAAGGGCAAGATTTCAAATGTTTAAGTCAAAAAAGTCCAGTTATATTTCCCTTACAACTAATAACTACATGCAAATAATAAAGTAATTGAAATTAATAGGATATACCATTGTACAAAATGAATGTAAAGCTGGTTTAAAGTCATTGTAGAGTAAGCAATAGCATTTTCAAATCTGTTGTTTTTAAGTCCTAACTTGAAATTTGAAAAACTGGAGGTTGAAATTTGAAATGGAAGATTTTAAAACAAGTTTTCATATATAAATCATTTTACTTAACCTATTTAAAATTTTTTTCATTTCAATAGAATTTCATGTTTCTGAAATTTAATATACCATTAACTATTTAAGCAGCTCTGCATAGTTATCTAAAATTAATTTTTAGAAATGAGTTTTTCATAATGTTCATAATGAATTGGTCATTATGTTTTATATTTATATTAAGATGTTTTATATATTATATACTAATCCTTTTAGTATTTGGGGTTACATTTGAGAACATCTGTGGATAGCTCTTTGTAGCGTAAGTGTTAAAAGAATCTTGATTTAAAACTAGAGTTTTCTGCACGTAGGATGACAGAATGAATTGTGTTCTTTGATAATATTTAAGTTATAGATCCAATTCCTCCACATATTGTAGTAATTTGGTTTTAGAACTGTACTTTCGCAATGTCCATTTTCCACTGATCTTTTAATAGGAACTAGCAAGATATTTTATAAAAACAAAAACACAAAAAACAACAACAAAAACTAGTAGATAAAACCCAACATAAACATCTGGCTTAAATGGAGTTATCAGTAGGTTTATTTTTATATACAAGCAAAATTTATTATTACTAATACAAATTATAAGTAAAGCTAGAAACCAGGAATATACATAAAAAGACCCAACAAGGTAAAAATTTAAATAATAATCCTTTGTTTAAAAACCATTTCATCTTGGTTTTCTTGATTGGTTTTGCTATTTCATTGTATTTAAGTACTTTTGGTTAATTTTTTTTCTGTTTCAACTTTTCACCATTAATTATGCTTTAGATGTAGATTTTTCTTTGATATCTTCAAGTATGGTTATTTATGCTTTAGATATAGATAATTCTTTGATATCTTCAAGTAGGGTGTTTGTTTCATTCCTAATGCATCAAGATATGAAATCATTAATGTTGCGCTTTTTCATAGCGTTTTATCCATTTATTGAGATGAGTAATTTTGTTTTTTCTATTACTATCACATACTAATTATCAGATACTAAACCAACCTTCCATCCTATCGAGATAAGACCCACTTGGTTATAGTGTATACTCCTTTTTACATATTGCTGAATTTATGTTGCTGTATTTTGTTGATATAATTTCATACTAGTATTCATGAGGAATGTTGATTTTTATCGTTTATTAAATTCTTTACCTTGGTTTTGATATCAAGATAATATTGAATTCACAAAATGAGTTAGAAAGTGTTGTCTTCTCTATTTTGGAGGAAATGTCTATGAAGAATAGGTATTTCCTCTTTAAGTGTTCTAATAGGATTCCTTGGTCAACCCATTTGACCCTGAACTTTTTTCTGTATGAGAAAACTGGCCATTAGTGATTTAAATATATTATTATAAGATATTCAGGCTTCTTCTGGAATCAGCTTTGGTAAGTTGTATCTTTAAAAGAGTTTACTTAGTTCATTGAAGTTGGTTGTCTTTTTTTGACATAAAATTGTTCGTGATAGTTCTTTAAACTTTGTTAATTTGTATAAGTACAATTTTCAATATTTCTTTTCCTTTGTTCTGTTTGGCAAAAGGCTCATCCTTTATTTGATATTAAAAAAAGATCATTGATTTCCTCAATGATTTTTCTATTTACTATTTCACTGATTTGTACAGTACTATTTTCTTACTCCTGTTTGCTTTAGATTTACTGTTTTTCTTCTCTTTTGGATTTTACAATAGTTTTAGGTTCCTGGGTTACTTCTTGAGATATAATTCACATAAAATTTATTATTTTAATGTGAGTATTTCAGCATCTTCATCATAATGTGAAGTCATCACCAGTAATTCCATAACATTTCTATCGCCCCAAAATGAAGCAACAAATCTTTTAGCAGTCAGTCCCAATTCTCTTTTCTATACAACTCCCTAGAATATCACTAGTCATTTTTATTTCTGTAGGTTTTCTTACTCTACACATTTCATATAAATGGAATTGTCTTTTGTGTATGACTTTTCTCATTGAGGATAATGCTTTCAAAATTCATCTATGAAGTTACATGTGTCATTACTTCACTTTGATGAGTGAATAATTTTCCATTGTACAAATATATCATTTTGTTGTCCATTCATCATTTGATGAATATTTGCATTGTTTCTTCCATTTGGCTGCTATGAATAATGCTTCTATAAACATTCACGTAAAAGTTATTTGAACATATATTATCAGTTTTCTTTCATATACATGTAGGAGTAGAATTGCTGGGTTATATACTAATTCTATGTTTAAGTATGGAACTTAGATTCATTTTCAGTGTTAGATTATTTTTTAGATTTTCTCACACTATGCTTTTTAGAGTATTAAGTACTCAGTGTAAGCACTGTTTTAATTATCATAATTTCATTTTATTCAGTTGAAAACTTTTAATTTTTTTTTCATTAACATGGGTTCTTTATAACCATGCTGTTTAATTTTTTGTATTTGGCATTTTCCCAGTTTCTTTTGTCATCTAGTATATTTGTATCATAGTTGAAATATATATCTAGTGTGATCTTAATTGTCTTAAATGTTTGATGTTTTATAGCATAAAATTACTACTTTGAGAAATGTCTGTATGTGCTTGAAAAGATGTATATTTTTTTCTCATAAGTGTTCAATAAGTGCTAGTTTGGCTAGGTTGATAATATAGTTCAAGAACTTTATATATGTGTGTGTTTTTATGTTTTATAATGTTCTTGGCCCTATAGTTGAAAGTAATGATGTCTCTACTCATTGTTAAATGGTCTACTTCTCTCAAATTCTATTGGTTTTTGCTTCATAGTTTCTGGGATTGTATTGTGAAGTATGTTTGTAATCAATATATACCTGATTAATTCTTCTATTATAAAAGTCCTCTTGTAGTTCTAGAAATAACTTTGTCTTAAAGTTACTATGGCTACTTCAAATCTATCATGGTTAATCATTTGCATGCTATATCATTTTTCCCCCTTTTAACCTGTTTATGTAATTGAATCTAGAAGATTCAAGACACACTGAGAAGTGTCTCTTATAGATTGCACATAATTGTTTATTATAGTTTATGCAATCTGACAAACTAATTTTTGGAATGTTTAATTCATTCATATGTATTATACTGGTTATTTTGCTATTTGACTTCTGTCTCCTATTTTTGTTGTTTTTCCTTTATTCTTATTTGTTAAATAGGGATTTCCTTATGTACTTTTTAGATTTCTTTTTTGGTTATCTTACAAGACATTTAGTAATTTTCCTATAGATTTCTGTCGGAGTCACAATATGAATCCTATTTTGTCTACTTGACTAAACACTAATTTCAGTAAAATATAGAAACATACATAATTACATGTTCTACATGTTAGCATTGATTATACATATCAATGCCCAGATTAGATATGTATAATCTGTGCTAACATTTTCATATTTACAGACTCAGGACACCATTTGTTTTAGTTAATATTTAGAATAATTTGAAAAAGTAACAAATACATACTTTGATATTATGTTTACCATTGTTTTTTAATTCCTTGTGTGACTTTGTTGTGATCTGATGTAATTTTGCTCATCCTGAAGGAGTTCCTTTAATAATTTTTAATAAGGAAGTCTGTTAGCAAAAAGATTCTTAGTTTTTGTCTATCTTAGAATGACTTTATTTCACTTCATATTTTGCTATCTCAAGTTTTATTGAATTTCCACTTATTTATATTACTGAGTAATTTTGGACATATAACCTAATAACTCCATGTGTGCATATGCCCCACTAATCCTTTACCAACACTCAATTGTCACAACTTTACTACCTTCTCTCCATTATCCCCTTTTCTTTCCTTCCCCTTTACCATCTGTAACTAGTATATTTTTTTAGAGTCTGAGAATTATTCTTTTCTTGCCAGTTTGTTTTCTCTGGTTATTTATATTATGCAAATGAGTGAAACAATCCATTAACTGCATATGACATTCTGACTTCTCAGCATAATTATCCTTCCCTTTCCCACAAAAGACACTACATCTTTTAAAATAGCTGAGTAGTAAGCTGAATAGTGTTCTAGTATATGTATATTCTATGAATTCTTTATCTAATCATCCTTTGATGGACAATTAGTTTGGTTCCATGACTTCGCTACTGTGAATAATACTGTTGTGAACAAAGTCACACATAAAACTTTGTGTATTAATGTGTTCATTCTCATTGGACAAATACCTAGAAGGGTATTGATGGGTCATATAGTATTTCTGTTTTTACATTTTTGAGCAATCCACTAGTTTAATAAGGATATAGTTTCATTTTTTGACTTTTGCTTGTGGCTGTCTAATTTTCTGAATACCATTTCTTAAAAAGAATTTCCTTTTTCCATTGTGTGATCATGGATACTGTGTTAAGAAGATTAACCATCCACATTTTTATTGGCTTATTTTAAGCTTTTTTTTTTTAATGATTTATGTATTTATTTTATGCATACAAGAGCTGGGGTACAGGCCAGAGTGGCGGGTGGTGAGAGGACTCACCAGAGACAGAGCAGGGAGCAGAACAGGCAGATCGACTGAAATACCCTGCTGAGGGGAGCAGCGGGCAAAATAGGGGAGGTCTGCTGTGCCATGTGGGTCCCTTCCCTGGCTGGGGATTGAACTTGCGCAGCTGTGTGGCAGATGCTTCATAGTGTGGCACTCAACCTGCTGCGCCACCAGGGAGGCCCTATTTTGAGCTTTCTATTCTATTCCATTGATAAGTTTTTCTGAATTTGTTTAACATGCTATTTTGATTATTTCTGTGTAATATAGTTTGAAATCAGGGGACATGATACCTCTTTTGTCTCCTCACTATTGCTTAGGCTACTTGGGGGCTTTTGAAGTTCCATATAAACTTTATATTGTTTGATGTCCTTGAATGTCACTGGGATTTGATAATTAATGACGCTGAGTTTGTAAGTGACTATCTTAACAATGTTGATTCTAGTTCATGGATACAGGTTATTTTCCCCTTTGTATCTTTGATTTCCTTTCACAATGTTGCATTGTTTTCAGTGTATGGATCCTTCATATTTTTGTTTACTCCCTATTGCTGCTTCCTTTTTGATGCAATTATAAATAGCATTGTTTCCCTATTTTCTGATTTGCTATTTACATATAGATGCACAGCAGATTTTTGTATATTGATTTTGTATCTTGCCGCTTTACTGTATGCACTTATTATTTCTAGTAGGTTTTTGGTATAGTCCCTGTATGATTCTTCTACAACTACAGTAGTTTTACTTGTCAAAATTGGATTAATTTTATCTCTTCTATTTGTCTGATAGATCTGGGTGTAACTTCCAGTACTTAATTGAATCAGAGTGGTGACAATCTTGTCTTGGTCCTGATCTTAGCATAATTGTTATTAGTTTTTCACGATTGAGTATGATGTATTTGCATTTGTCATAAATGGCTTTTATTACCATGAGATAAATTATTTTTTATTACCATTCAGAAGCTTTCCCATCTCCATTTTTTTTTTTTTTGAAGATTTTGAAAAGAATAGGTATTGGGTCTTCTTTACAGCTTATTAAAACTCACCAGTGAAGCCATCTGGTCCTGGTCTTTTTTTTTTTTTTTTTTCCTAAAGTTATTTTGATGATTCTCTTAATTCTAGACTCCCTCCCACCCCCGCAGAAGCTACTATGTTATATTGCTTCACTCTTCAAAATTTGTATTTTCAAATTTTTATTTGTCCGTTATATTCTAAAGATTTGTCCATTATATTCTAGGTGATTTAGGTTTTTTTTTAAATTACTCTTATAAGTGTTCATAATAGTCTCTTAAGATCCTTGGTATTTCAGTAGTTTCTTTTGTAGTTTTGCCTTCTAATTCATTTTATTTGGAATTTCTTGCTTTACTTTTCATATTTTATTTATCTTCTTAGTTTAACTTGGTGGCAGGTGAAGGGAGGGAATGTATGCTAGAGTCCAAACACTTGGTATTTCTATACTCTGTGTGTATGGGGGAACTATTCCAGTCAGGGAGATTTGCACTTCCTCTTCTGTACTTGTGCTAAGCAAATGCTTCTCATTGCTTCATGGAACCCAAATTCTAAGAACCTTCTTCCTTATGTATGGCTTCTCTCTCTCATGTGGAAAAAGGCACTTGGCACATTACATGCAGTCCTTGGTGTGGGAAGTATGGCCTTGGCCACATTCACTGTTTAGCAGTCTCTCTGACTCCCAACAGGGAAGCAGTAGGGTACTCAGCTACCACAATATGAGCAATCAGATTGTTCACAACTGAATCTACAGCCCCAGTACTTGTATACACATAGGTCTGCACTCCTTGATCACTGAATAAAATTAACCATTCAGTAGTTTTTGTGTCTGTACAGTCTGTGCCTTGGCCCTAGCTTGTTGGGCTAATGGGTATAACTAATGCCCTGGTCACAACTAACAATCTCCCTGTTCAATGTCAAGAGTCAGACACCAGTCTCAAAACAAGATATCTGCATGTGGATTCTCCCTTGCTAACAATGACCTCTTGGACCTTTCTGAGAACAAAATATAGTTATTCTGTAGATGTATTTGGGAGAGAGCTTTATAAGACCCACCCTATTTTGCCATATGGAATGTGGAGTCAATCATTGATTTAATGATCTCACTTATATTTTTAAAGCTATTATTACTGCATATGAATTTCTTAGTTGACAGATTTTTCTTTTAACTTTTTGAGTATGTAATTAGCATACCTTCTGGTCTCCATGTTTTATCTAATGAGAGTTCAAGTATTGTTAATCTATTGAGTCCCTCCTATTATGACCCGTAATTTTTCTCTTGCTGCTTTCAAGAGTTTTCTCTTTGCCTTTGAATTAACACAGATTAGATTTATGTAGGAATAGATTTTTTTTTAGTCCAAATATAATGGAATTTTGTGAGTTTCTTGATTGTGCAAGTTAATGATTTTCATCAAACATGGGACATTTTCTACATTATTTCTTCAAATATCTTCCTGCTTTCTCCCTCCTGTGAATCCCATTTTCATATATTTTTTTTGCTGTTGTCAGGTTTGTGGTGCTCTGTTTTATTTCATTTCTTAAATTCTGTCTTTCAAATTAGATAGTTTCTACTTATTTATGCTTTAAGTTTTTCTATTCTTTTGCCAGTTATGATCTTGTCTCCTAATTTGTGTGTATTTGTTTTCATTTTTGTTACTGTGCTTTTATGTTAAAGAATCTTCAGTTGTTTCTTATAATTTCCATTTGTTTATTTCTATGTGCTATCTTTATTTTATGTGCCATTGGTCTTTTTTTTTTTTTTTTTTTTCAGTGTTTTGAGTGTAGTTTTACAGTTGTTCAGGGCCTAAGTTCACCATCCAGGCCCTCTAGAGACAGTTTCTACTAACTGCTAGTTTTATTTTTCTTTGCTTGTCTCACCCTTTTTTTTTTTTCTTTGCGTGGATCACTTTTTGAGTTATACTTGGAAACTATATTTTAGAAAAACCTAGATTGCTTTTCTCTTGCCACTGGTTAATACTTTTTTTTTGCTTGTTTACTGAATTGAAGTCTACTTCTACAGAGTCACTTTTTAAGTATTTGGTCAAACAACTCTGTTCAGGTTTTTATTTATTTTTAATTTTATTTGTTTGATGTGATAGAGATGACTCTTTATAGCTCAATGGTCAGGTAATTATTGGTCAAAAATTATGCTTAAACATTGTGAAGCCAATAAAACTTCCATCTTTTGCCAGTGGATTTTTTTTTTTTTTTGTGGATTGTTTATGCACTAGTTTTTATTAGGCCATCTCATGTCTCCTCTGCAATGGGCCTTAATTTCAGTCATAAATGGAGATCTCTGATGCCTTCTGGGCATGTGTTCTGCCTTGGGCATACTTACAGTCCTCAGACTACAAAGGTATATGAAAACATATCAAGGGCCTCCCTGGTGGTGCAGTGGGCTAAGCAACGCCCTATGAAACAAACTTTAGGCACTGCAGCACGAGTTCCATCCCTGCTGCCTGCCAGGGAGGGGACCCACATGGCGCAGCAGACCTCTCCTGCTGTGCCTGCTGCTCCCCTCAGCAGTGTACTTCTGTTGATCTGCTTGATCTGCTCCCCGCTCTGTCTGTGGTGAATACTCTCACCCCCCCACACACTTCCAGCCTGTACCCTAGTGCTTATATGCATAAATAAATAAATCTTAAAAAAGAAAACATACCAAGATTCCACTTTATTGTCTTATTCTTACTGTACTTACTCCAATTTCTGCCTGTTAATAGTCTGCTGTTGGACATAATCAGTATCAAAACCTCTTACTAGTTGTGGTGTTGGTTTCCATTGAATCATTGCCACCAAGTTTACTATTGTTTCAACAGCACTCCTGGATAAGTGCTTTGATTCAAATCAAGACCACACCCTCTGGCAACAGTGTTTTCAAAGCTTCCCTTACTGTACTTAAACTACTGAGCTTAAGGAAGTGGGAGTGGGGTAGGTAGACCACAAGCAATTTCAGACTGTAGAGTTCTATTGTTTTTACCTGAATTTCAGTATTTCTTGAATTAAAGCTTCCAATTTCTTGTATCTCTTTGAATTTCCAGAGAACTGAAAATGTCACTGTGACAATTTATCTAGCTTTAATGTTACTTTTGTAGAAATACTTTTTTTGTTTCTCATTCCATCGATCTACCTCTAATATTTTCATTGGAAAAAGCAAAACTTCCCTACGAATCTTGTAAATTCTAATAACATATCATTGAATAAAACTGTTACATGACTCCTTAGTTTGTGTGCAACTGTGGGGAGTGGGGGGAAAGAAAGGTAATTAGCTTTGGTAGTCCTTGCCTTGAAAGCTCACAGGAGAAAATGTTCATTTGGAAATGAGGTTGGGATTAGATAATCAGTCATCCCTCTTCTAACTAGTATTACACAAAGTAGTTTTTCTTTTTTTACACCTTGCTAGCACATTCCAAAGACATTTAAACAAATTTAGAGAAAAAGGTAGAAACCTAGTTTTGCAAGACATACAGCGTATGATGTTACAATGTATGGGTTCTACACTACGTTTACCATATACTAGAGTTGTAACACTGGAGAAGCTATGTAACCTTTCTATTCTGTTTCTCCATATGCCAAATATGGGTAATAATTATTCTTTCAAGATTAGTTTTAAGAATTAACAGCCTTTAAAGTGCTTTTCTGTGTCTGGCTAGTGTTTAACAGATGTTAACTTCCTGTACTCAGAAGTCATTTTGTAGGAAACCCAATCTAACTTAATATAGAACTATTCCTTTGTTCATGTATATTTTCCCATAATGCTAAAACTTGATGGTCATAGGTCATAAGGACTTGCAACACAGGGAGTTCCATGTAAGGAAATGCCTGGATTTTAGGTGATACTGAAACTAGGCAAGTTACTAATGTTGCAGGTAAGAAAGGGTAGCTCTTTCTCCAGGGACTGAGTCATGGAATTAACAACTATTACTTGGAAATGAAGGATAACATTGGATGACAACTGGAAAGAACCATATTAGATTATTGACTGTGTAAGGTATGAGATGGGGGGAAAAAAGGAATGGAAATATACTGATAGACATTATATAAATATATGTGTATATACATTATACATATATAGAATGTATTTCTCATGGTGATCAAGTACTAAATAGATTTCTGATATTCAAAACGAGAGTTCACTTATGGATAATTGGAAAGGAAATGAAAAAATAAATGAGATTCCATGAATATATTGAGAGTAACTTGCAGTGAGAAAAATAAATCAGCCTGTAGATATATATGCCATAATACAATTTCATTTTCAATCAGCCAAAAGTAATTGATAAAATTAGTTCTACTGAAAGTAAGTCTTTTAAAGATAATACCCTTTGTATTCATGATGAATTAATTGATTATTGGAGATATCTACAAGTAATTATAAGAAGATTGTCATAAGATATAGCAAAAGTTTTGGTCACATTTTAGAAATGAAAAAAATATAGTGGCATAGTGAAGTCTAGACATTTATTAAAAGAAGATAGAACTTTTGTGATGAACCAGGAATGGAAATAAGGCTACTTCCAATGTAGCTTTATTTAATCATGAAGCAATAGGAACCATCTTCTGTTATGAATACTGCAATTACCGTAGTTCTTGCCATCTTTTTTCCACCAACTGCTCATTATCTCATTATTTCTCCAGAGAAGCAATGGTTGAATGTATGATCATTGATAAGACAATGTGAATAAATTTTCTGTTTTAAGGGAGGTGGCAAGTGTACTGTGTGCACATTGACTAGCTCTCTACTGGAATGACAATGATGGTGTTTTTATAACTCCTCTGAAATTTAGGTCACTGTTAGTATGCCGTATCTCTTTCATTTCCCCAATTCATTCTTAAAAATCGCTGACTACCTTTCCATTGCTTTTTTCCTACCTCATAATAGCTGAACTATAACTGCTGTTTCCTGATTACTTGAAACTGAGATCAGGATTGGTACCTAATAAATCCTCAAACTCTGTACCAGCATTGTATAGCCATATGGCAATTTCAGAAAAAAAAACTAGTCAAAAACTATGTGAGGTAAAATGTACAGACTTTTCAGCAAAATTCATTACAAGGAAAACGCCCTTAGTAAGACACATATCAATTGTGTCATGTTGCTAAAATTCCTTTGTGTATGTATGGCAAGGCTGTAATTCTTTTTTAGACAAGTTGAGTGGAAAATTGAGAAAGGTCCTATTTACTCTGAGGTGACCCTTTAAGTCTTCAAGGTGGTACACAAAGGCTAAAGAGAAAGCAAAGATACAATTTGAGGTTGAGTTTTTAGTTTACAAATGATAAAATGGGCTGAAAAAGAATTTCTAGATGTGAGGTCAGTATTATACTTCAAGCATAAGATGTGCTGTTCAGTAAATGCTTTGTTTCAAAGCATCTCATACTACTGTAAAATTAAATTTTGCATTAAGATCTTTGCATGTAAAGACACTCAGGAACTGAAGAATTCAATTTTCTGCTATCCTGTTGTTTCTGTATAGCTCTTTTTTATGATTTGAATTTGAATTAAACGATGGATTAAAGATGTTGTGCTGCTCTCAGATTTTGATTATGTGTAGTAGGACAACAAACACCAAGGGGGGCAGCAGAGTTTGGTAGTTCATTGTCAGAATCTGGAGCCACATTATATTTGAATTTCAGCTATAGCGCTTACTAGGTGTATGATCCATGGGCATGTCATTTTAACTCTCTGCTTCAGTGGCCTCATCATTCATCTAGGAATAATGGTGGTATGCAGCAAGTTTGCTGTAGGATTTGCTTTGTCTCTAGTCCCAAATTAAAAAAAAAAAAAAAAGAATAATCTAGCAAAGGATTCTAATTTGTTCAGAGGGCAGGAAATAAATTTACTGCTGTCAGGAATGTGAAATATTATGATAGATTCAATTTGGATCAAATGACTACAACTATATTAATCAGCTGGGCAATAGTTTGGTCTATACATGCATGGCAATTCTAAATCAAATCCCAAGGTTGGGAAGTGGAAATATTCCCTATGTGGAATAGGTGCTGTTTTCTTATTGGACAGACAAAGATATTTCTATCCCAAGGTTTTGGTGTGATGAATAAGAATGTTATAAAGAACATACATTCCCTCTGTATCAAATTCCTGAGTCCTTTGGGTGTCGTAAGGGTCACAGTCAGTGGTATCTTGCATCTTCATGTCATCATTTTCTTTATCAAATATAGCCTACTTTGCTTCTTAAAACATGATTATAAATGAGCTTGTGAATGGTATAAAATTTTTCAAGTAAATTGTTGTATTAGTTCTCCCAATAAGATGATACTCCCAATAAATTCTCCCAATAAGATGATACTTGGTATAGCTCAGTTCATCACAGCAACTTTTACAGATTAGTCTAAATAATAGTTTCAAAATTTTCACAAAATTCAATGAATTGTACCTCAATACACCTTCATAATATAGTTGATTATATTTCCCCATATATTTAGTATTACAGTTGAGCAGTAAGTTATTGATCAAGAACTTAAATGACATGATAGTTAATAAACTAAAACATTTAATTATCTTTCAGTTCATCTAATTTTTATGAAGTGGTTGTTATCTGTAGCCACTGAATAATCAAAAGATTGCAGTATGTGTGTGTACATACCCAGTTGTAGAAAATAGTGAATTCATTCCTAAAACATTTATCGGGTGACTTTTTAAGGAACCCTAAAATCATAAGCATCATCCATCATTGGGTATCCATTAGTCAGTACACAAAAATATATAAAGCCCTACCACACATATATACATATTAATATGTACTATGTCTTCATGCATATAATACTACTATATATACGTATATGTGTGTATATAGGAGAATGCAGTGGCTTTGACCAAGTTTACCAGTGAAGTTTTGGCTGACACTTTTGATATTTTCATGGTAAATAGAAGAATTTAAGTATCTCACTGACTTAAGATATGTCTCATAGTCCTGGCACTTTCCTTGTCATTTGGCACAGCTATCATGGCTTTTAATACTCAACAAAAATATCAGATACTTGCTCCATCATTTGATTGGACATTTATTGAAGTCCAAGAACGTTTTTGATTAACATGGCTAATACAAACAAAACAGTCTACTTTTAAACCTTAATAAGCCATAGAAATAAGGGGATCGATGGGAATCAAAACAAAACAAAATAAGGGATACCTGAGATGTTTGTATTAATAAAGCATGCATTGTACAAAGGGCACAGAAATTTGAATCTCTACATACTTTTGTTTCTAAAAGGGTTAATTTGTTAGTAGGTAATTTCTAGAGAATTTTATATTCTTGGTTCACCACGCTGTCATGCCTGGGTTTTTGGTAATTTGAGCAAAACAAATGTGCATGGATGGACTTTGTAGGAGGGAATGAAGATTATGATTACTGTGTTACTTGCCTATTCTGCTCTAATATCACTTTGAGAAGATAACAATATTGATTTTAATTTTATAGCTTTAGACATTTTAAAAATTACACATTTCATTACTATGTATTTAATCAATTTTATACAGGTGATTTATGCATGGATATATATTTCAGATAATTAAGTACAATAAAACAAGCAGAAAGCCGTAGGTATGACCACTTTTAATGTAGGCAGACTCAGTGTGGACACAGGGCATTGTGTTTTCACTTTTGTTCATTCGGTGTTTATAAACATACACAATACTGCCAGGAGTGATGTTAATGAGTCTTTAAAATAGTAATGAATAATTAAGCAGGGTATTATGTGTAAATTAAAAAACTATATTCCAGTTAGTTAACGAATTATATTTACAGAAATCATTGTATAGCTAAAATCTGATTATTTTATTATTCAGCCTCTTAGAAAATATTTCCTTACTACTCAGAACATTTTTAGTGAGTGCTTACTATGTGTCAGGAAGTGTGCTCTTCATCAAAGATCAAGACAAAATAGTTTTTATCCTTAAAACATTACATTTATTATGGTGAAAGAAAGTTTTGAAATATATTGTCCTCCTTCATGAATTCCTACAGGCAGTCAGTTGTGGGAGAATTTTCAGTACTACCTGATTTTCTCCTCATTTGATTTTTATCAGTCACTAGTCTTCAACACTATTGCAAAGATCTGGACAGGTATTTCTGCACAAATTGATTTAAAAAATAATTTTAAAATGTTTTTTCCAATAAAGGGTATCTGAGGGTAGCTATGTCATTCCCCATTCTGCACTGGATATGCATGATCAAAACTTTGAAAAAGGCCAGGCAGGCACTTTCTACTCTACCTTGGTCTAATCACTTTTGCTTCTTTGTTGGCAGTGCTACCACCTCCAGCAGCTCACTTAAATTGTTTTACTTTCTCTTTTCCAGAAGAACGGGGGACTCACAGAAACCTGCTTGGCACACACTCTACTCCATGTGCACACATAGCAGGAATCCACTATAATTGTGTCAGGGAGAGAGGAACTGAGTCACATCATGTACATCACCCATAGTATTTCCTTCTCTGTGTAAGTTTTGTTTTTTGGCTGGAGAGTAGTTCTCCCACTGGGTCCTCCAAAGGCCTCTTTTGTCTTTCAGAATGTTTTACTCTCATATTTCTGTAATATTTTATATCTAATTTTTAGAACTCTAGCAATAAATTTACAGAGCAGTAGATCTCAAACTGCAATGAACATTAGAATGATATGGAAAATTTGTTAATCAGTAAGTTCTACTTCTACCACAGAGTCTTTGAATTCATTCCACTGGGGTTCTTAGATTTCTAACAACATCCAGGTCGTGCTTGTCCATGGACCACACCTTTTGTAGTACTGTAATAAAGTGATTAAGATCATATAAAAGAACTGTTCAGCGAGATCCAAAGAGAAGCGATCAATTTTATCAGTTTTCAGAAAGCAGAGAAAGAACAGCTACTTAAACTGAATGATGAGCAATGATGAACTATTTTTCAGGCACATGACATAGAAAAGTAGACATGTCGGGCAGAAGGGCATTCCAGTAAGTTAAGCAGTGTGAGCATGTGTATAAAATGGTACATTAAAAAATGAAGTTTGCATGGTTAGAGGGGTACAGTAGGCATATTTGGGGAGAACAGGAGATAAGTTCAAACTAGAAGGCAGGGGTCAGATTGTGAATGACTTTCTGTTAATGTATTAAGTAGCTCTTTAGGAAATGTGTGGGCAATGAAATAGGATAAACATTCACTTTAAAAAAGACTATTTGGTGTAGTGTACATGATGGATCAAGGATCAGATTGATGGAAAAGGAACAGCAGTAAATGAGTACACTAATCTAGCTGAGTGATGATGAGGACTTGAATTAGGGCTTTAAGCTAAATAGTAGTGGAGAGAAATGATCAACTGAATAGGAGAACTTTTAAGATGATTGATGAGATGAAGGCAGCTTGGTATAAAATATCTCCCTGGCTTTAAAGAATATTGGCATAATAATTAGGATGATCACTGGAAAAATAACAGGCTTGATGCTAAGTGTGGAGGGAAAGCAGAGTTGAGAACTTCTGTTTTGGAAATGTGGAGTCTGAGCTTTTCCTTTTCTACGTAGGTTTAGATCTCAGGAAAGTAAGTTTGAGCTCTGGATACAAAATTTGGAGACATAATATAATCATATTAAAGTTATCTTTAGACAAAATGAAATTAAAAGTGACCACCTTAGGAGAACATGGACAGGTCCTCATAGGAAGGAAAAAGAGTATGTAAGGCACATTAGTAGTTATGAAGAATAGACTGAAAATGATCTCACCATGGATATTGAGATTCAATTAAAGTGATTAAAAAAGAAAAATAAGGAAGCAGGCATTATCACATTAGTCATGAGAGAAGAAACTCAGATGTCAAATAGTTGAGACGTACAAATGGCAAATACCATGGCTATTGAAAGGAGTCTATGGGATTCAACAATTAGGAGGCTATTGGTGACTCAGGTTTTTCAGGAAAGCAATGTGAATGGAAATATTATTTGTGTAACTCAGACTTAATAAAATGTGAATTTGACATGGATTACAAACTTGAGAGTTTGAATTGGAATCAAAGGAAGCAGAAAGTAGCTTTAGGTGATGAAATAATCCTCTGATTCAACAAAATAACCTATAAGATAACAGTAGATGACCTCTGATTAGTCCCTAGTTGCAGCTAACAAATGAATACCATGAGACTGATGTAGAGGGCTAACAGGAAGTACTAAATCATGAAGGAGGAGGAGATGGCTGTCAGGGAGATGGGGAGGAACTCCCAGTATGCAATGGCTAATTCTCAAGCCATTCCAAACATACCCAGCTAAAAATATGTGATCAAAGCTTCTGTGAAGCCTCATTTTGCAACCCAAACTTGGCAATTAGTTAAAAACCACATTCATTGTCTGAAAACCACCCAGGAGTACTTTGACATTTACTATACATAAGAGAATTTGCAACCTTGATCTGAACCAAAATGAAGGGAAAACAAAAGCTATTTGCAATAATTTCAATCAAGTTTCTTCAGACATAGGACTACTGAGTGATATTGCCAAGTTCAATAAATCTCTTGAGCAATAGTTCATTGCATTTTTAAAAATATCTGTTCCTGATTTTATATACATGTATGTCTCCCTACAAAGAAATCAGCATCCCCAACTGCTTAAAATGTTTTACTTCACTAAAATTCCCATATTAAGAACATTTAAACTGATTTTATGGTTAAGTGTCTGTGTCCAAATTTTCTTCTCTTACTAGGATACCAGTCATATTTGGCCCACCCTAATGATCTCTTTGTAAAATAATTACCCCTCTAAAGAACAGTTCCAAAAATAGTTACTTTATTAGGTACTTGGTGGTAAGATTTCAACAAAGACCTTTAAAAAAAAAATTTTTTTTTTTTTGAAGAGTATTTGATTTCTTCAGGTATAGTCCCTGTGATTCTTCCACCAACGCAGCACTCATGACCCTTGTGCTCTTCCTTTCCTGTTTTTACCTCTCTGCCTCCACCTCCCCTGTTTTCACCTGTCTTCCTCCTGCTCCCCTGCTAAAAGCATCAGATCTGTGGTCAACTTGAAAGTTTTGCCTTTTTCCTGTTTTCAACGTAGACATTTTGAGGAGACATGATGCATCCCATAACACCCTGTGTAAAGTGTTTATCACTGCCTAACAATATGACAAACTTTGCTATGGGTCAGGAATCTGGGCATAGTTTAGCTGGTTTTCCTGTAAGGTCTCATCTAAAGGTTCTAGAGAAGGATCTGTTTCTAAGAACATGTAATAGTTGACAGAATTCGGTTCCTTTTGGCAAATTAGGGCAGCCTCATTTTCTTGCTGCCTTCAGAGGTCACTTTCTGTACCTGCTACATAGGTCTCTCTTATTCTATCAACTTGTGTTATCTAAATCTAGGATGATGTCATTATGACCCTTTTATACCATATAACTCATACTTCTATGGAGCTTTTCTATATTTGCTCTAGATTTTCCATTTGAAACTTCACTAACTTTCCTCTCTATCCATTCTTCAAAGTGTATTTCAGAACTGGATCTACATACTTCATTCAACAAACAATTATTGGGAATGTGGGAAGATGATAGGAATGGAATTTATAGCAATGAAGAAATCCGGTATGGCCCCTGTTCTTTTAGTATTTGCATTTTAAAAGTGGAAATAAGCATAAAAATGTAGTCAAACAATTTATAACTGCACATAGATATTTACAATACAGGAAAATACCAGGTGCTTTTGAAAAAGAGTAGGAACATAATTTTGTTTGGGAAAATTCAGGGAAGTGACCCTGAACTTTAAAACATACTGAAAAAATGAGTGATGCTTCCCAATAGAAAGCTTCTGTTAAGTCCCTGAATTGGGGTGGAACTTGGCATATAGGAAAATGAAGGAAGGTAGATATATAGTCAATAAAATAAGCATATAATGAAGTGTGGAGAGTGGGCAGGGCCCAGATGTTTATAGGCCTTGAAGACCACTTGATAATTTTTGTTTTTGTGCTAAGAGAATGAGCAACCAGAGAGAAATAAAAGCAGGAAATTGCAACACTTAGCTTTATGCTTTTAAAATGTCACTCATGCTTCTCTGCATGAATGAATTGAATATGGACAAAGAAACATATCAATTAACATAAACTTTTAGTGGATATTCAGAAATTCATTGATGGAAGCCTGGTCTAGTACAGAATTCAGTGAATTATGGCCTATAACCCAAACCTACCAATGTTTGCTTACTATGACCCAGTGTTTTTCACATTTTAAGATGTTTAACAAAAATAATGTGAGTCTATGTAGTCTATGACATCTAAATATTTACTATGTGTACTTTACAGAATAGTTTGCTGACCTCGATCTAAACAAGTAGAACAGTGGAAGTAGAAGGGGATGCAGTTGACATACCTCTAGATGGAGGAATTTGGTGGCAGATTTGATATGAATTTGAAAAGGGATTTTAAAAAAGGGGTCAGTTCTGACTTAAACATCTGAATTGATGGAAATACCCCTATATAAAATATAAAAGATTAAGAGTGGTTTGTGGAGAGGGAAAAATTCCATTTGGGATACTGTAGTATAATATGTTCCCCTCTCTGTTGGTTCAGTAGTTTTTTTGCCACCATTTATATTTATTTTTTGTTTTGTTTTTTCCTCCTCCCTTGTTTGGTTACCCTATCTTCCTCCTATAAATGAAACCATCCAATATTTGGGAAAGTTTTCTGCTTCATAAATTGTGCTTTCCCAAAAATAAAAGCCAAGCCATATACTGCTGAGTTTTCTTTGTAACTTGAATACATGAACTCATGCAAAATGATTATTTTCAAGATTTACTTTGCTAATGAGGGTGGCTTGGGCTGCAGCCATCAGGAGTGGGAGACAGTTGCTTTGCTGCAAGATCATCTTCGTGGTTTAGGCATCAATGCTGGTGACCGATTGTGGAAAACAGAAGTTTATGTAGTTCGTGCAAACAGTAAGTGCTTAATAAGACATGAAGTGGTTTTATTTTTTTTTTTTACTAGACCAGTTCTGCTTTAGGGTTCTGATTATTTTTCTCAAATTTAACATTTAATCTGTTTTTCAACCTTCAACAATTCTGAGGTTCTCCATCCTTTTTTAAAATTCAGTTTTTGATTTTTTTTTTTTTTTTTTTTGGCCACAGTTAGTTTCTGTTACTTAGAACTTAAAAGCCATCACTGATAAAGACATTTAATTTGATAGACCTATGGGGAGGCCAAGTGAAGACATTAGAGAGTTAGCTACACAATTTGAAGCTTGAAGGAAAATTCTTGGCTGGGATGAGAAATTTGGGAATTGTTGCATTATGAATGTTATTTAAAACTATAGGATTGGATATGATTGTTCAGGACTTGCATATGAAGTGAGGACTTAAGGTTGAAAAAAACATTGAAGTTTGAGAAGCTTAACTTCATATTTTGTATTCATATTACATACAATAGCATTTTATTGCTGTATGATTTATTGTTGTATAATGCATAATTAATACTTTATGCCTTTTAGTGTAGCTTTGTTTTCCTGTATGAAACTAATTTACCTGACTTTACTCCCTTGAAGGAAATGTCTGTAGTTTTGTATCAATTCTCCTCTGTTACATGGAATAGGGACTCAGTATATTTTTTCCACTTGAAATTAGTCTTTCAATCATAACTGATCTCCTCCCCTGTCAAATTTTTAAAAATAAATTTACCAGAAAACTAATTTAGAAACAATTGCTTTCTATGTTCTGTGGGTTGTTTGGTCTGTTGGCAAGAAACTATATATTAAAAAAAAAAAAAATCATTGTTTTGTTGTTCCTTTTGGGCATTTGCTGGACCACAGGATGGGTAATGATTGGATTTTTTTCAGACTGTACTATGGAAGGCTAAATTGGGAAATATTTGACATTTAACCTTCTTACCTCTTCTATCATGTACATACAATGGTCTATTGCTTCTTCTAAAAAGATGCCAGAAATTGGACGTTATTCCTAGGTGTGAAATATCTTTAAAAACTCATGACTAGTCAGATAATTCAGTCACCCTTACCTCTTTTAGTACCTCTATTTTAAACTGGCACATTAAGTCTAATGTCATTCCTATTGACAAGCTTTATACTAGATTTCATGGCAGAGTGTATTCTCAGTGTATTTAGATATAATAGGAGTTTTGAATTCTTTTATCTTCTATATTTGCTGTGTCAGAAAGCTATTTTAAATATTAACTATTCAAAATCAACTACATAACTGCTGTGTACCAGGTACTGAATTTTTAAATATACAACGTTATCTAGAAGGGCAACAAAAGAAGTCAATATAATTAGTGCTAGAAAGTATTTAACTTCTGTGACTTACCCTGTTACCATTATCACTATAAAGTTAGATACTTTTTAAAAAATGCATTCTAAAATGCTTCAGTTTTATAAAGTGCCACCTTTGCTTTATATGAATTTCTATATGAAGAAAAAAATCCTGAATTTCTTAAAATTCCATCACATTGTTTTACTAGGTACTGATTTTTCAACTGAGCTTTAGAAGGTTGCTGTAAAAGAGGGTGTTCAGTTTTAGCCACTAAAAGGTCTGTGGTAAACTGACCTTACAGTTTTCTATAAATTTAGTCCTTCAGTGGGTCCTCTCTAATCAAATTGAGGAGTCTGACTGTCGTGTCAGCAACACCATACTGAAAAACAGGAGTCGTGGAGCAAGCTGCACAATGCAGGATGCTGCTGAATAAGCAAGTTCCCGGCGTCTTTTTTTTTTTTTTTTTAATAGAATAATCATACGGCATCAGTTATATGGGATTAGGAGGACAAGGAAAAAAAGGTTTTGGGGGTACATGAGTCTGCTCACCAGATAATTATCTGCTTGATGAACAAGCGTTATAATCGAAACCATACCCCTGACCCCTGGCCATGGTTCTCATGTTACTGTCAAGGCATTCTACTGATACATTGTCATACATTGGTCCTTGGCCCCTTGGGTGTCCCTGGTTATACCTCCTGTTGTATAAGTCAGGAGTAAGTTTATGCATTAGTCCTCAACACACTGGGCATTCCCCATCATACCTCACGATGCATATACTTCCCAGGGTGATCAAGCTTTCTGCTCTTGATTGATTGGAAAGGCACCTTGTAAGGTTTGGCTATAACTAATTGACCAGGCAGTTTTGACCAGTATAGGAATGCAAACTGCAGGTATCAAAGATTGGTGGACAAACGGGCCACTTAAGTCTCCCACACCCACCTCTGACTATTCTCTGGTAAATTCCTTTGTCTGCTTATGGTTACTGTTAGAGGCTTACATACTTTGTTTATGTGATACTGGCAAAATCTGTGAAAGTTAAATCAGGTAGGTACTCTTATCCTAGTTAACAATCCCAATTGACTTGACTAGAAACATGTTTTGCTGCAAGTAGAAATATCTTCAGATTTTCATTCTGCGTCTTTTTCTTTCTATATTCTATGAATATATTTTTCTTTCTATATTCTATGAATATATTCTATGAATATAGAAAGAAAAAGGAAAACATAGCAAGGGATTAATAGTGCTAATGACTTTAACTCTGATACAAAGCCAGAAATTGTAAGCTGGTAAATTCCTTTCAAATTTTAAAATTTATGGAGATGAAGTTTTATTCTGAATACATATTTACAAGATCATTTTTCAAATGACAACTGAAATTATTCTTGTAAATACATATTTACAAGATCATTTTTCAAATGACAACTGAAATTATTCTTGGGTCAAGAGTACAGAGAAAATAAAACACAATATACACACAAATTTTGAAGCATGGAGAATATCAAATATCAAATTGGTAAAAGGGTAACTTCTGCTATTGGAGTCATATAACTATGCAAATAGTATTCTTATATCTAATTACAGAATTATATAGAGTAAAATACAGATCTGACTAGTCATTTGTCTGCTTAAAATTGTTAGATACTGTTTTATATTCTTTGTAATATTTTAAGTGTATTAAAGTATCTTTGTTCTGTGATGATCTTATGCTCATTTTTATAATTTTATTGAAGTACAGTTGGTTTACAAAGATTTTTTTTTAATTTTTTTTTTTTTTTTTAGAGATTGATTTTATTTTTACATACAAGAGTTGGGTTACAGGCCAGAGTCCAAGGCGGTGAGAGGATTCACCAGAGACAGAGTGGGGAGCAGAACAGGCAGATCCACTGAAATCCACTGCTGAGGGGAGCAGTGGGCAATGCAGGAGAGGTCTGCTATGCCATGTGGGCCCCCTCCCTGGCTGGCGGCAGGGATTGAACTCGCGCTGCAGTAGCTGCGGTTTGCTTCATAGTGCACTGCTTAACCCATTGAGCCACCAGGGAGGCCCCAAAGATATTTTTTTTTTAAGAGGCTCTTCCTCTTCCCCAGGTGCACCTTAGGGCACCATCAAAACACCCATAGTCAACTCTGCTTTTCCTACTTGTTTTCACACCCCCACATCACAACAAACTTTGGATGCCTCCATTAAGAACGGCTTTCTAGTACTTGTTTTTAAGTCTGACTTTGTTTGACACTTTGTTTTCTCTATATTCCACATCTAAATGACACCATTTGGTATTTATCTTCCTTGCCTATTTGAAGATGCTTCTAGTAAGGATGTTTAGATTAAGGAAGAGGGTGGCCTATTCTATGTGATAGGGTTGTATTCTATGTGATACATCCTGTATTGAGAATCACATTGCCAGATAGTATTCAGATTCAACAGAGCTCACCTGATTGATGTCACCAGGCCCTTACAGTCCCTTAAGCCTGATGTGCTACAGTTCCCATCAAGGTCTTTGTGCTTCAGCCCACTGTGCTATTTGTTCTTACTTGAATGTAAAGCCCAGGTGAACTTCAGCAACTTTAGTTACATAAAGACGCCACTTTTACTGCTTGTGTGAAGTCTTGATAAACCTCGAAGAAAACTGAAAATTTATCTTCCTATGTTTCTTAATCTTCATAATGTCTAAAATCAGACATAGTATAAATATCCCTTGAAGAGATGAGTAAACAAATTTGACTATAGTCACAATAATAGTGTTGGTAGGAAAGAACACGGGGACTCACCTGCTATTGTCCCTGTCATACCTTTTATTGCTAGAAAAAGATAATTCCTATTTGCTGGAAGACCATGGAAGCTGTATATATAGTAACAGTAAATTCTTACTTTAAAAATATTGCATACTTGGCATAGTAGATTACCAAGGTTGAGATAGCCTTATAAGAAGGGGTAGAGTAGATACATGTCAAATATTGTTCTGTGGGAGTAAATGTTCCTAACTTCTATATACTATTTAGAATATAATGATTTATTGCTTGGAAACTTCACTTATGTGTTTGAACTCCCATTCCACCTAAAAGAATGGGATGGATCATATTAGTTACGACTATCTACTCTGTAGCTACTCAAGTGAAGCAATTACTATGTCTAAGTCAGTCTTGTCTTCCAAGTTCAAAATACAATTAACTTCTGATCCTTTGGGGAGAGCAGGCAATAAATAAATAAACTTGTTCCCTATGTAATTATTTTACCCAGAGAATCAAACCACTCTCTACCCTTTATACATAGGTCAACTAGAATAATTATTAGTAATAATGTTTGATATTATATATTTAATGCCTTTCCCTTAGGAGATCAAATTGCTTTACACACATTATCTCATTAATCCCTTCTCCAATTTTGTAAAATTGAAAGAAGTGGGTTCCTTTTTATGCTTATATTAAAGTGTTATTTCTGCTCTCAGATAGAGGAACTCAAGCCCAAGAAGGTTTTAAGCAGCTTGTCCAAGGTCATACACTATGTCAACTGCTGATTTAGATCTTTTCATTCTTAACTCCTGTGTTTTCTTCTCTAAACCAAAATGCCTTCAGAAATGGTCCCTTCAGGCTTCATTGCATAGTATATTGACCCATAACAGGACTGAATTTTATTAAGTTACACAAGGTTAAGCCCTTTACAAAAGAGGCCCTAAGTCAACAGGGAGCTCACCGCATCTCTGTTTTGTCCAAGGTCTTCTCCATATGAATGAACTGTCAGAATAATTTCATAATTCATTATTCTTTCAGTTTTACAAAAAAACATCCCTCTGTTTACTGGTGAATGGTGAACAGATGAATTTCACTAAGCCATACCAATGGGGGAAAAAAAAAAAAATCCTACTGTCAGCAGAATTTTTCCCCCTAACTGCATTAAGATACTAACCTAACACTCTGCGTCTTTGATGCTAAGTATGTAAATAAAAAGGTACAAAATCTAAATCAAAAGCAAACAATATTTGAATATTACATTGAACAGCTGTAATACTAGTATAACTTCTCAGCCTGGGGCTGTAGCCATTAAGCATAAAGAATGACACTTCTAAGCCAAAACAGTATTTTGAAAGACATTTGTCAGTTTCAAAAAGTTTCTTACTCTTATGAAATTTAATACAAATTGATGAAATGATTAAATTATCTATAATGGAAATGATTAAATTATATGCCAAGGACAAGCATACTGTAGGGATATTTTTGTTTTCTTCTTGACCAAAATGTATTGGTTAGCTGGGAACAAGTTTAAAAACAAGAAGATTCCAGGATATTTTAGGGATAATTAGACAACTTTGCTTGAACGTGGCTTCAGCCAAAGGTTGGGTAAAATATAATAGAAATGAGCTTCTCAACATGCAGTATGGTTCTCAGCGTTGTAACGCTACGGGAATGCTTCCCAAAATCTCTCCTTCTGCTCCAAGCAATCTTTGACTCCTTGGGTAATTAATTCTTTTCACTGAAATATGCTGTTCAAGCCCTGCTATATATTCTTGCCTACATCTAGAACTCCTGGAGAGTAACAGAGAATGAGAACTACTCTTCAAAGATTAATATCTCCTCTGTTTTATGTTTTGTTTAAATTGGAAAAGAACAGTCTAACAAAGCCTGCACAGTGTCAGTGTGTTTAAAATCGAGTTATGCTATTTACAAAAAAAAAGGTGGAGGAAGAAAAAAACATGCACAGGAAAAACCATGAACCTTATTATGTGATTCCCTTTTATTTTACCAACTGATGAAAAATCTTTAAAGTCTGTATATTTAGAATTTGGAAGCTTAATACAAACTATAAGTAGATTGTAATGAACTCCCCAAATATAAACTCTTTAATGGAAATAGCATCTGACTCTAAAATCTTTCAACAAAGGTATTCAAGTTTAATACAGCTGACTTTTTTAAAAGAATCTGGGATTATAGGAAAATATTATAGAAATACAAATTACTGAAACGTTTAAGTTGTGATAGACCACTTTCGTATATATAGTCTCAATATTTTTTCTTCTTTATACATTTTTCCTACAATTATATTTCATGATGCTATAAAGGTTGAGTCTGGTATTAGTTTTTTCCTTTGGTTTTTAATTCCATCTCTTTATATTACCTAATGATGTTGATGCTAACCTGATTTTTTTTAATAAATGGAAATGATTTCAATATTAAGTCTAGCCAGCCCTACATCTGAAGTTTGTTATAAATTATAACAACTAAGTACTTCATCAGCTTTGTGGACATGGGTAAACTATGAAATGACCATGTACCTCCGTCTTATCAGTACAGTGGTGAAATTAACAGTATTTATTTCATAGAGTTGTGAAAATGAGTTCATCTGAGACAGGTGCTCTGTGTTTGACACATTGTAAGCACCTTATAAGTGTTCACTTTTATTCATAACATTACTGTTGGCACTTTTCAGATTTTCTCTTCAAACATTTTTACAAATTTAAAACTTTTATTTAAGTGATTTACCTATCGTAGAATGAATACTGGACTAGGATTAGAGAACTATGTTCCTTGTTCTAAGTGATGAGTACATCACTTGGAAATTTCACTTTGTTATTGCAAATACTAAATTAGTTTAATATTTTCAAGGCATTTGGAAATCAACCTGCAAATTAAAAAGTCAGTGGTCAAGTCTTCATCAAGGAAGCAGGCTATAAAAGGTACACTGTCACTATGAGCACTATTAGTTTGTACGAAAAGATTACTCTCACGCCACAAAAAGGGAAGAAAGATGTAGTCTTTTTTTTTTTTTAAGATTTTATTTATTATGCAAGATCTGGGGTATAGGTCAGAGGCAGGGTGGTGAGAGGATTCACCAAAGACTGTGGGGAGTAGAACAGGCAGATGGACTGAAATACACTGCTGAGGGGAGCAGCAGGAGAGGCAGGAGAGGTCTGCTGTGCCATGTGGGTCCCCTTGCTGGCTAGGGATTGAACTTGCACTGCAGTGGCTGCATAAGCCCCACCGTGAGGCCTGAAAGATGTAATCTTAAGTTATATTTTAAAAATTTTACAGTGTGAGAATCTCATGTGTAGGATAATAAAAGGAAAATATCAGTTTCAGCTGAGACTCAAAATGATTGACATCACGTTAAAAGTTGAGTTATGAACTCACCATAAAGGATTTTCAAAATTATGAAGACCAACTTTATAAATCTCAGTATTTTCAGCCAGCTTCTAAATATGAAAGTATTACAAGTGGAGATAATGGGATTTTTGGAAATGGTCTTTACATTAAATCACATTTTACTTCCTTAAAGTAGAAGGTTCTGGGGAGTCTGGATTATTGATCCTCACTTCAAATACTGGGACAATTATTCAGCTGAACTATTTAGAGCTTGAAATATATGAATGCATGAGGCATCAGAAGAACAGCAGAGCAAGAAAAGTTGCCCTAACTTGGAAACATAGATTCCCCAGAGTAAATGAAGTATAAAGTCCTTCCATAGACCAGGTATGGACTATACAAGATACACTAGCAGATGTGAGAGAAGCATCACAGGAGAGCATAAATCCCATCCTCAGGGCTGTCTATGATGCTGGCATCATGTTGGGCTAAGTGAGATATAGATGTATAGGGAACTAAATAAGGAACAGTAAGTGGTACACTTGCCCTCATTATAGAAACAGTAGGTAAAAATTCATGAGGAATAGGAATGTCTCTACAAATTTGTGACTGTTCTCCAGTTTAAACATCCAAATGTATAGAGAGCATATCTCTAACCATGGATCATGATAGATTTAACAAGAAAGGAATTTGTTCTCTCTCCTATCCATCCTTCTCCCCATAAGTTAGAAAATAATCAGCAAAGAAAATGCAAGGAGGGGGTAAATGAGCAAGTTAAGGATGGAGAAAGAAAATGCTAATTACATTCTTTGTCCATGCTGAGTGATTCTTCGCTGGAGTCAGGTTCAAGATGATAAAGGAATCCTTTCTTGGAATACATGTAAAGTTTTCATTATAACTATACATTAATTTATTGAACAAAGTAGTTATCACTAACAGAGTAAAAAGAAAACCTTGGGATGTACCTTTATTTTGATCCACTTAATTCTCCAAAGGGTAAATGTAAAGTAAGTGTTGAAAATACAAGGGCTTAATAACCTCACCAGTAATACTTCTCAACATAGTCATGCTTTTCTTTTTTTTTTAAGACTTATTTATGTATGCAAGAACTGGGGTACAGGTCAGAGGTGCGGGGGTGGAGAGTGAGAGGATAGAGGATAGTGGGAAGCAAAACAGACATAATGACTGAAAAACACTGCTGAGTGGAGTATCAGGCAAGACAGGAGGTCTTCTGTGCCATGTGAGTTCAGCTCCCTGATGGAGGATCCAGCTTGTGCTTTAGTGGCCATGGACAGCCTCTCAGTGCTATGACCTAAACCCCTGGGCCACCAGGGAGAAACCCATAGTCATGCTTCTCATTACAACTCTTAGACCAGCTGTAGTATGTTCATTGATTCTATTTTTGATTTTTTAAAATTTTGCTACCAGCATTCATAGCTAAACATTAATGAACTCAAGAACTAGTAGACTAGATCCAGATACAGAAGATAATACCAGATATATATTTGTATGTTTTTAACTCTTGTTCCATGCCTAAGCTCACACTTTGTTTTTTATTAGATAGTGAAATAGTACTAACACTAATACAAATACTTTCTAGTAAGAAACGTGTAAAGTAGTTGTTTGATGCCTCTACCAGCCTATAACTGAAGCCTACCTAAAAGCCACAGAAGACATTTCTAAAACTCAATTTGGTGCTTAACTTCTGAGTTTTTCTAAATTGTAGGTGTTAGCATATGTATTTCAACTGAGAAGATAATTTGGAAGTTGTGTTACCCGTTGATGGGTCTTAGTTAGATTAACTTAAGAATTAGCAAAATAAACTAATATTAATTAAATGGCTATCACAAGAAGTGTACTAAGTACTTTCCAAATGAAACTTGAGGTACAACTCACAAGGGTTCCAAGACATGGAGAGTATTAACCTACTGGTAAAAACAGTTGAAAGAATTGATGCTAATATATTTAAGTTAAGATCATCGTTAACTGCTTAGCAGAACTAGCATTTTAAATTAGATTAACCTAGTCCAAGGTCTACGTTTCATTGTATCTTATGAAAATTACACATATTTTATTTATAAAAGTTTAAAATGGATTTTGGGTATTTTCATTATACAGACTGTTACATCCAAATGAAGCACAGGGTTCACAACATTTTAATCTAGCTCTTTGATTTCTAGTTTTGCATGTTACTAAGACCCTGAGTCCTTTATGCTTACTATCATAGATATAAATAATTATTTATACCTGTGCTTAGACAAAGCTATTTAATAATTTACTTTTTAATATAGTAACTGCCTCATTTTCTTTGAGTTCCCATGGGTCACAACAGTGCCTAGAACTTATGGCTACTCCATAGATAGTAGTTAATTTTGTAAATGAATGATAGTGAACAGTGCCTGCAATGATAAAACATACGCAGTTTATCCTAAGTTCCAAACACTGACAATCACCAATGGAAAGCAGGATTGCTACCAAGTAGATTTTTTGGAAAACACTTGGGAGATAAGTGAAAACAATAAAGAATGGTTGGTTATGATTCCCCCATTTCAGAGTTTTATGATTCGAGAGCATATAACAACTTTTATGGGTTCAAATTCTGGAAACAGGCTAAGATAGAGTTGTTAGAGGTAAGATCTACTACAACCCTTATGTAAAGGGGAGAAGGAAGAAGCAGTTTGGGCAGAGGAATGAAGTGAACTACAAAATAGAACAACAAATCTCACCCTCCCTGGAGAACAGCTTGGAATAGGTACTGTTAGGCGGTTCCATGTTTGGGCAGAATTGGTAGATCCTTATACCCTAAATCTTTCAGGCACAGTTTGCCCTGTAAAACAGACAGGACAGTGGACAGGAGACCTTGAAGTTCTAACTGCTGGGGGCTATTTGCTGACTTCATTTGCAGAGTTCATTTTGAAAGTTCCCAGAAGCCAGTTGTACATCTCTACATCTGCTAAATGACCATCTGTGCTGGACTATAAATGAAAGATATACTGCATTTCAATAGTGAATTTCAGAATTTCTTCCATTTGTGGAAACAATTCCAATCATTTATTAATTTCTAGTCTATCTACAGAATCATGTCTCTATAAGTAGTTTTGCTTTTCTTCTTCATTTATAAAAATGAACACTAACAAGAATAAAAGAAAACATTTTTCCAGGTCTATAAATACATGTGATGATAGAAGAAGCATTTTCAGTGAACAAAACCCCCCAAATTATAGCATTTTATTTCATTTATTTTGCTTTTTCCCAGTTCCCTTCCCATATTTTCATTTCCCTTCACCTTTTAAAATTCCTCTCTCCTTCATACCGCTCACCAATTATGATTCTATTTTGAGTAGTTTCCAAGTTCTACAAGTTTTCAGTTTATTTTTTCAAAGAAACCAATTTTAGAGTGCCTCATTTTTGTCCTCAGTTATGTTGACTTGCAGTAAAATTGTATTTGTGTTTCAATTTTCTTCATTTGCTATTAAAGTTAGTCATGGTCTTGCTTCAAGTGACCTTGGGGCTTCTAGTAACTGAATTGTTTGTGAGGTTCTTTCAACAGCAGCAGTAACTTTATGGACCCAAGAATAATCAAAAGGAAAACTATGTACATATAAATTAGCAGACAGGTTTTAGAGACCAAATCTTTTTCTATGGTGTATTGGTGTTTGGAAAAATGAGGGTAAATTATTCAAGGATGCTTTCTACACAGGCCCAACTTTTTTTTTTCTTTTTAAATGTAGTCAAGCATTTTAGTAACTTTTTCTATAAGTAGTACCAAAGAACATATATATTTAAAGACTTTATGTGGATGTATGGTTTTGGTTGGGTTGTATAGATTAAATCTAGAAGTATTTTTTAGGGTAGAAATATCATGAAAGCGATTAAATTACCCCCAGAGGCTAAATTTTTTGTAATACTTGCAAGCTGAAAGTAAATTGCAAGCACACACTTGCCCTGGTTTCAGTACTTTTTTAAAAGATAGTATTTAGTGTGTGTGTGTTTGTGTGTGTGTGTGTGTGTGTTTATACATTAGACATTTGGGTCTCAATTTTTAAGTATTTTTCTCTAAATTTTAAAATCACAGAAATAAAATCTAAAGGAAATGTATAAACCCCTTTCTCCCAAAAGAATGGAAAAAATTACTCCTTCAAACACTAGGCTACAAGAAACATTTGCATTTAGTAAGCTGCATTATTTATAGCTGTAGAGCTGCAACCTCTCATCCCCATCTAGTAGTTTATTTTAAATCTATAAGATTTACAAAACAAAAGTAAGAAAAACATGTGTTGAGCAATAAATAAATACTGCTAGTGAGCTTCTGTATTCTTTTAGCATTGCACTATTTTCATCATTTTTGACACTAAGATGTGTTTTGCAGGGAGGGAAAAGCACATTTTGAAATAACTAGTTAAACAAGGGATGAAAAACTAGTAACAAAAAATGAAGGGAAATGGTTTTGATTTCCATTAAGCTTAAGGTCATATACAGGTCATGTTTAACAGATTCTATTTTCATATATTTTAATAAAATCTGTATAGCAAACTTAAGTAACAGCTGTGGAAGAATTTGATCTAAAGGAACAAAACTAAGTGTCACTTTAACATTAACCTTCTAGTGATGAATAAACAAACAGAAGGGAAAAATCATGTCTTCTCCAAATCAGAAGGCAGACATACTTGCTCCTTAGTTACTGATGTGGAAGAGATACTTGATAGTGTTGCCTTCTGACAAGATGCCCTGGGCTTGCCACTACACCAAGGATAAAATATCCAGTGCTAATACAGACATTTTATTTAGGAACACAATATAATTGGGGAGAAAGTTATGTGACCAGTTATCCTCTGGAATTTATTTTTGAAAATAATGTTGGGAAAAAAAAAAAAAAAAAACAAAAA
>JAGFMF010012074.1:2409583-2444470 GCA_019455555.1 Galemys pyrenaicus
ACGGGAGCACGGGGGACTGAGGTGATGGTGCACTGGTGTTATGGTGATGGGGAATACATGGGGATACAATTGATGTCAAATATATGTAAATTTAAAAAAAATAATGTTGGAAAATTGTCCTGATCACTACCCATTTCTACTTACTAGTCATAATTTCTAGAGAGATGGTGTCTACTCCTTTATAAATTCATTGTCATTTTGGAATAGAAAGCTGATCTGGATTTTGCTTATAATTCTGTCCTTGTGCTTTTAAAGACACATATTGTACCTCTTTCTATAACCTCTTGGTATGCTAGGATGAATATTATTGTGACTTTAAGCAAATCTGGAGCTTCAAAGATGAAATCACTCATTTCTGTTAGAGACTTCATTAAGAATCAGGTCATCTCCATATTGCCCGTGGAGGTTATTGTGTTTATTTCTCCAATTGATATAATTTTCCTTTGTATCACATAAAATTTAAAATAATTTGAAAGAGTGTCTCAGCAAACAGTGGAATGTCTACAGCCCAATTGCATGAGTCAGTATGTAATAATTGGCCTGAATATATAGATAGGCCTTTACTGGACTTGTTAAGGTTTGTGTCAGGTCCCTGAAATAATTATTGAAGGATTAATTCAGACCAGCTTTCTTCCACAAAATTAAATAAAAAGGGGTGGGGTACACCATGCATCAGAGGGATTAGTCAATTCTCTTTGCACAGCAGTGACCTTTGTATTCCCTCTGTTAACGAGTGGGAAAGATTTAACTGCACTGTGTGTGCCCTTATATTTTCCGGCCATTATTTATTATTATGTCAAAATGAGTTTAGTAACTCTTCAGTCTTTTTAAGCCTCACCTGTTCCTTAATCAAACATTTCAAGCCCCACCTTTTCCTCCTCTTTAAAAAATCAAACCCAGAGCTTATTGGAGTTTTATCATTCATAATTCTGTTGGAATCTTGGAACTGCTTACTACTTAAAGTTCTATAAAATAAATGTACTGCTTGTCAACTAGGAAGTGAATATAAACACTGATACTTGCCATGGAGGTCATATCATGTCTAGTATTTTGTGATTTAATTGCACACTGTAGTCTTGAATCTGTTAGAAAAAAGACAGATGCAGGCTTGATGAGGTAATCTTTTACCCTCCACATCATATTTCACTTAAGTGGTAGTCAACATGCAGCCCTAATTGACAGCCAAATCAGAACTCTGTTGACTATAGCTAAATGCATATTGCTTAATTGTATAATTCACATAACTTCATGCAAAATTCAAGGTATGAATGTACTTCCTAAAGATGGAATCACTGAGCATAAATCAATGACTTTTTTTCAATCTTGAAAAGTTCATTTATTCATTGGCTTGTGATTTCATGGGTTAGCTAATGATTTTTGAGTTAATTAGGTTAATGGGAATATAAGCACTATAACAGATATGGAATCATTTATTTTAATTGTCCATATGTGCCTGCTTTTTGTTTGTTTTCCAGAGTTACAGATAATTTTTCAAAGGTTTGATTGCATAAATCTAAATTTCTCATTTTTCTTGTCTTAAATCAGTTAACTTCATTTGTACTAAGGAACATTTAATAAATTTCAAATACACGTTTTTGAAATTTTAATTAAGAGAAGTATTCAATATATCTAAGTTCTTAGATCGTGTTTTAATAGATGAAGGCAGTTTTCAAATAATTGTTAGAGAGGATCTAATTGACTTTCTCACTAAAAGGGAGTAAGTTCTCTTGTAATACACTTAATAGATATTTACCTAATCTAAACCTTCCAGTTCATGGGGACTGACTCTTTTTCTGGGCAGACTTTTATGTTTATCATAATCTCTGTAAGTTTTAAAGTTCTTCATATTAAATCAATGCCTACCTCTGTCTTTTTTCTTCTGGTATAATTGTTTCATTGAGAATTTTAGAGACTAAATCTAATCTTTAAAATGACAGCCATCAAATACATCCCATAAGATGCCATGTTCTATTTTTGTTTCTTCAAGCTGAACAAACCCAGTTTCTCTAGCTGAACTATATAGAAGTTGTATGTTTATGGAGACTTCATGGTGCTGCTTGCTCTTCCTTGGAAATTCTCCAGTTCTGTTTAGAGGTTTCCAAGTCAAAAAAACCTGTTCAAAGTATAGTAAAAATAAGATAAAGTACACCAAGTCTGCAATACTCTTTGCATGCCTATGATAGTTCAATTAATTTAACACACTTGCAAAAATCTTTAGAAAGAATACTTTCCTGTTTTACCAACATGAAAAAAATAAGTTCCAGCCAATTAAGTGACTTTCTAATTGCACAGTCATGAAATGGTGAATAGGGACTTACAGCAGTGTTACCCAAAGGCCATGCATAATCTATTATACCAGGACTTTATACTTGCAGGTAGAAGGTGATGGTAGAGGTAGTATGTGATGATTTAGAAGGAGTAGTTTGTTTTTATATAGAATAATGATTACTAATCTACACAGAGGGCTGCTTCTGAGGGGTTTTCTGAGAAGTTGGGGCCCAAAAGAGCTGTGATAAAAGATGTTTGTGTTTAATATTGAAAAGGTTATACTCATAAATGGGTAATTAGCCTGGGACTGCCCACTACTTGCGTCCTTGTAGTTGACACCAAGAAAACTACTTTATCAACTACCTTTGTGTATACTTTACATCATTGTAGAAAAAAAGATACTGAGTTTCTCAAGAAACCTGTAATGTTTTATGCTTTTCTCTGGGGATAAACAAGAGATCACATTCTATTGAAGGGAGACAGAGATGAGGGCAATTTGTTAATTAAAAAATAATATGGTCTCCATACAAAATAATTACGTACATATGCTAAGAAAGGGCTAGATTCAGTTACATATGAACTGTTTTCAACTGTTGAACACAAAAGTCTGGATGAAAAAGTTCAAAATACAACACTAGTGAACAGTTGGAGGGAAAGCTCATGTAAAGGCGTGTTGCTTGAGAATGCACTATGAATCAAAGGGTAGAAAAGAGACAGGAGTCTGAAGTGTCAAGTGGAGGTCAGATTTAAAAGAACTTTGCTGACATGCTTAGGAACTTAGGTTTTGTCATGTGGTTGACATGGGGAAGAGGGGGAAAGAATAAGGAAGTTTTTAAAAGCAAGGGAAACAAATCATTTTAGATATATCATAGTAATAATATCAGATACTGGCAGTTGGAGACTACAGATTACCAAACTAGTGAATTTGTTCTGATTAGAGTTATTTCCTTGTCAGAAACAAAGTTTTGTTTAGCCAAGGAGGCTTTTACATGAGTACACATGTACAGACAGGAACTGTAATAGATACTGTGGGAGACCTTACTATCAAGAGTTTAGACATGTTGCACTAATAATGTAACTCAGCTTCTCTGTGGTGTCTTGTTCAATATGCATCTTATATCTAAACTTGCCTCCAGAGATTTTATCACCTTTTGCTTGCTTTATCTTCTGCCTCAAGTTTTCTGCATACTTGAAACATTAGCCTACTCATAAGATTATCTTAGTAACAGTCTAGCATACCCTCTTAAGTTGTTTATTGGTGATCTTTTACTTCCTGCTCTACTTTACTAGCTGATTCTCTTTATATTCTCCTCTTTACATGCTGGCTGACTGAACTTGAACATAACTTTTCACATCAAGTCCCCTTGTGGTTAGCTATATTTCCACCAAGTCCAATTTATTATAGCCGGAAGAAATAAGGTTCTATACATCACTACATAGTCACTTCTTTTTGAGGATAATTTCCCTAACAAAATGGTTGATATGATAAAAATTATAATAATTCTTTGGAATGCGTTATAATCATGTAGGTGACTGAGTAATGATGATATCAGGAAAGTTCCATGGAGATGTAATCAAAGACCATTTGGAAGCTAAATCTCTAAATACTTTAACTTTTTTTTGGCTGCGTAGTGAATCTAATATGCTAAACCAGCCAGGTTTATGTGGATTCTGTTCACTTTTCTGAGACAGTGAATGAGCACATTTTGAAAGACTGGATTCACATGAGCCATTTTTAAGCAAAAAAAAAAAAAAAAAAAGCAAAAGTTAAGCAATAACATAAATGAACCTAAATGAAGGAAGGGGAAAGTAAGCTATGATTGGTATTTTGTATTGTAATCCAACTGGTGTTGGCTGACTAATACAGTGTATCCATCTATTCACTCCTTCAGAAGAGACTCTGACATTTCAAGGCCACTGGGTTGCTGAAAAGCAAGTTTTGAAAAGTGCATCTTGGTTCACAGAGGACTGTAATTTACAGTAAGTTCGTAAATGATGTCTTAAGTTTAAAATCATATTCCACAGCAGAGTCGGCAGTCGGCATGTTTTATAATACAAGCATTTAGGTATTAGCCAGTTTAGATTTATTATGCATCCCATTGTCTGCCACAAAGACTGAGAGAATTGATGAAGCTATTTTATTAGCAGTGCTACATATTGAGTACTCTTCCGAAGCCTCCTTTTATCACACTTTAAAATCATTCTCTAATTTAACAGTGATATTAAGAGAGCTCTTTTATTCAGTCCAATTACATGGAAGCACACACTTTTTTTTTTTTTAAGGGGTTAATCTTTAGGGATGAAACAGATTATCAGCTTTTGAACCAATTTAAGTAGAATCTCCAGAAACAAAGCCAGGACAAATAATTATTGGCAGTTCACGGAAGGCATTCTGTGCCCACTGCTCTGCTGGATTCCGTTAAAGTCTGCTTGCTTGTCTTAATGGGAAACACCTGTGGTCCGGAACGTAAGAAGACAAATCAAACTAACTGTGCTTTGAGACACTCAAACTAAATTATGGAAATAAAAATCTCCTCATCTCAGCATCACCAATGTCCCTCTTTCCCTTGAAACAGATATTAAAGAGAAGCTGTTTTGAAAGTATTTATTTCCCTGAGGCATTCCAGAACTCTAAACATTGTCAGTGAACAAGTCAGCCAGAAGACACGTCCCCCAGACTCCATGGCCATCATTTCAGTGGCCCAGTAAATACTTTTACAAGAGCAAGCTTGTAGAAATAAATGCAAATTCTTTTCATCTCCAGCTAGAGTATTACTAGCATTTCAAAGAGGCATAGAGGTATTTGCTCTGTACTTATCCCAGATAAGATGCTTTAGATAATGTGACTTTTAAAGGGAGAGTTTACTATTTATTTTTGAAATGACTAGAGATGCACTGGAGTTGGGAGTGTGGTAGAAAGGTGATGATGTCTGCAATATACCTTATAATAAATGTGATAAAAATGGAGAGTTTCTGCATTAGTGGATGCTCACAGGGCAACTCCAAGAAAATAAAGGAGGTCTTTGAAAAACTACACATGCACCCACAAGGAAGAGGTTTACTTGTTAGGGTAGAAGTGATGTTATCATTAGCCAGAAGGTAAAGTTTCTATTTTGCTTTCATCTTTTCCTGAAAGAAGAATAGCCATCAAATTGGACATTGTACAATGATTTTTTCACAGCAGGAACATTTTCCTCAGGCCATAAAATTTGTAGGATATTAGAAATAATGGATACCATCACTTGCTTATCTTCTGGGTAAGAATGAGAAAAAGGGAAGAGAAAAAACACCATATGTGAAATGATGTTTATAAACTCAGTGCCCATAGAGGAAGCTAGAGAGTGTGGTTGATAGGAAATACCAATTGTTATTCACATGTTTGAAAAATCATTTCTGTTTTCTCTTGACTCATAGGATCAGGCTGTTGTATCCTCTTCACTCATTTAATGGTGTATTGATATGTACTAGCAATATGGAAAGCAGCAGAAAATAGATGGCAATAAACATGGACAAGGGCATGAACATTTGGGAGAAAATGGGGATATTTGGTTATCTTGGAAGACTGGAGAACATGTGCTTTGTCTAATAGGGAAATTCACATAATTTTCACTAGGTTTGAGGCTCAGTGTGACCTGTGTTCCCATTGTTGCAGGAAAAATTGGAAATTCAGGTTTATGACTGCCATAATTGAAGTACTGTAAGTTTATTTTTAAGATTTCCTTTTATGCATGTAAGAACTGGGGTGCAGGCCACAGGTGTAGGGTGGGGGTTAGAGGATTCATCAGACACAGAGTAGGGAGCAGGACTGGCAGATTGAATGAAATACACTGCTGAGGGGCACTGAGTTTATAAACATCATTTCACATATGGTGTTTTTTCTCTTCCCTTTTTCTCATTCCTACCCAGAAGATAAGCAAGTGATAGTATCCATTATTTCTAATATCCTACAAATTTTATAGCCTGAGGAAAATGTTCCTGCTGTGAAAAAAATCATTGTACAATGTCCAATTTGATGGCTATTCTTCTTTCAGGAAAAGATGAAAGCAGGACAGGAAAGGTCTGTTGTACCTAGTGGGTCAGCTCTTTGGCTGGGGATCAAACTCTGGCCATAGTGGCTGGTGATAGCTTGATAGTGCTGAGTCTTATCCTCTTGTGCACCAGGGAGGCAATTTATTTATTCTGTTTATTTTTTAGTTAATTTATAAGTCTGTATTTTGATGAAAATTAATCTTTAATTTTGCTTACTACTTTGTTAATGAGACTGAAGAGGTCAGCACTAAGCAAATCTAGTAGTGTATGTGTGGGCCAGATACTTTCTTCTGGTCATTGTTGTGTCACCTTTAGGCTTATGCTATTAAGCAAAGACTTTAGGAATAAAGGACATTTCATAGACCTGGCTGCAAAGACCTGTAAACTATCCATGGGAATTTCTAGAGGCCTGGATAGTGAAAAGTGCTGCTTCGGTAGTATACAAAAAGAAAATACAATAAGAACAAAGCCTACTTTCTCCATCTTTCCTTAAATCTGTCCTGCCTTTATGTAATCATTTAAACCTCTTCAATGAAGAGTGTTTTAAGTACTATTGAGGGCATTGTGTACTTTCACTATGAAGGTAAATGAGTTCCAGGTAAAAAAATAAGAACAGGTAAAACAGGCACAGCCCCCATCCTTGGTCATTAAAGGGCAGTAGCAGAGTCACTTCATAGAAGTCTAAGCTTTGAGTACTTATAAGACAGTTCCACTGGAGACGCTACCCCGATCGTAGATTTTCCATTTTCTAGAATATATCTCGAGATAATTCAACAAAATGACCACAGTGCTGAATTTCTTTAAGACACTGTGTTGGATCACACTTTTAATCCTTATCTACAAATTGCATGTGTGCTTGTCTCCTGTTCCTCTCTTTGGTTAAGGCCATTCCATAACATGAATTATCATGACTTAATGATACTGCAATGAAATGATGTATACATATGTCTCGGTACAGATGTTTGAGGATTTTTGATAGTCAAAAATGATCTTGCTGGGTCAAAGATGATACACCTTTAAAACTGTAATGGATCTTGCAAAATATCAAAAAGATAATGACATCCTATCTACATAACTGATACTAGGTAACATCTGTATTTTAAATATTTTTCCAATCTAATTCATTAAACTGGCATTTTAGTTTTTCATTTTGCAGTGAGTGTAAATATTTTTTCCATGTAAAATTGATTACTACATGCCTTAAATATTAAGAAAATAATAAAGCAACCCTAAGAACTAGTTAATTTCCACTTCGAGTGATGAAATTGATAACTTTACAAGAAAATTTACTAAATTTAATTTTACCATAATGACAAATATGAACAATGGTTGCAAGCATTTTAAATTATTGGGGGGGAAATCAACATTGATGTTTAGTTTACTGATAGTTATATGGTTTGAATGATAACATGTCAGTGGATAGGCAGCTGCTAGCAAAAAAAAAAAAAGGGGGGGGGAAGACCCTAAAACAAAACATATAAAAAGAAGCCCATAATTACACAAGTTGAGTAAAAATAGCAATGTTGGTAGTTTGGTATTTTACACAGTACCAAAAATGTGTTAAATGTTTAAAATACTGAAGAGCATTTAATGCATTCTCAATAATATAAAGTGAGCATTAAAATATAAAACAAAACACATAAATAGTATTTGATGCATTTTTAGAAGTTTAGCAGAATTGATGAGAACTAAAATATTAAAAAGATACGAAATACTTAACACAGATAAAATTTAACCATTAAAATATAAATCCTTCTTTATCCTTATTTTTATTTAAAAATAAGGATTTAAATTTATCCTTTAAAGTAAGGATAGGTATTTATCCTTATTTAAAAAAACTCAGCATATATTGTGCAATAGTTGCATTAACTTTGAGGTCCCAGTGTACTCTGTATAAATTTTCCCCTGGTGATAAGCGGTTTCTGGGGAATGTGATGGATATTTATGAACTAACTCCAAATGGTTTCTTATTTGAGAAATCTTTTTGAAAAGCTTACTGCTTTTTTTTTGGCAGGTGAATACTGACAATAGTTTTGGTTTAAAAAGGTAGCACTTCTTTGTGTCATTTTCAGTAGTATCATGATGTATATGTGATAATTCTGTGCGGTTATCTGTATCATTTTCATGATTGTCATGTTCATGTTCCAGTTTTTAAGGAAGTCTTTGAAACCTAATAAGAACTAGACTTGGCCTATTAGCCTTTCTTTGGCTATTGTTATTTTCTTGAAGATTTTGAACTGTAGAGAAGCTCTGCTAGTCAATAAAAATTTAATTCAGTGTACAAATCTGTGACTGTCTCAAGACCTAAATTATTCAATCTATGCATTTAAAAAATCAAAACTTGAACGTTTTATATCTGATATCTACAAATAACATCTTTAGCACTTTTGAATTCTTAGATTCTTTATTGATACATAGTATGACACTGGAAATTGGTCTTAACTGGTGCTCAGAGACTGCTTTGTCATGTCTTGGTGACCATTGTAAGGGAATCAGGCTTTTTAAATAAGGACACTTGAATTTTGTTTTTAAAGTATAATGACCTAAACGAGAGAAAGACTAATGTTCTTAACGTTGCTGAATTGAGATTAAATATAATCCTTCTAGGTTAAACTTTAAATTATAAACCAAAGAGAATGATGACAAATTCAGATGTAGGTAAGTGTACTGGAGTTTAAAAATAATCAGTTGACAAAAAAATAGGAAAAAACTGAAAAATACAAAGGGATAAAACTAATACAATTTATTTAATTCTTGACCTACCATGTCTGATTGTATAGTATAGAATTCCATTGTATTCTTCACTGTTCAGATTACTTTGTCTTGTTTTTTGTCATTATTGACACTGAGATACATCAGACTGGCAACTTCTGAACAACCAGTCATAGAGGTGTTAGAAATCTACTCTTTGGAAATAGCCTGAAATATGGTTCTAGTTAACTCTGGTTTGCACCAGCATTTGCTAACATAACTGTCAAAAAGGAAAATGATCCAGTGCCAGAGCATGTAAGAAATCTCTTTTTTGAATCTGAACATGTGACAGGAAAAAAAATGTTATTTATAACTTCCCATTGCTTTCTAAGACTGGTGAGTTATACTAACTATGGGGTCTTTTGTGTGCTGAGCATTCACACACAAAATAATCATCTTCATTTTAATGGTCTCTGGCACACTTAAAAACAGTAATAGGTGGAGTGCAGAGTGTTAGAGATTGAAGGAAGACAGAAATAAATGAATTTAAAAATGTGGAGGTGAGGGGGCTGGGAGATGGATATTACTGAAAAAGCAGAGGTAGAGAAAGGAGAGGCAAATGAGAAGTAATGAAAAGGAGAGGTATCTAAGAAAGTTGTGTAAGATAGGAGAGAGAGAGAATAAACTGACTGCCAGCAAGGCTTGAAGAAGACTTGTCTAATTAAAAAAAATGCAGGAAAAGTGTTGTGATGTTATGAAAACAAAATAGCTAAACATAACAAATACATCTTTGGGGAATTAAACACTATTCTTTGAGGGGAGGTTATTTTGAGTAGAGCTCAATGAAAGAGTCTAGGGGAGAGCTGGTATGTTATTTCCAAATGGGAAAAAATAGACATTTTATGTTAATTGATAGTAATTTTCTCCCAGTCTTACTAAATAAATGTTGAATAAAAAATGCAGGGAGATGACAAATCATGTGTCTGGAGTAAATGGTTCTGAGTGTCACAGAGTAGCAGGTACAACCTTGATAAACTAGATTTTTCTCAAGAGAGCTGCTCCAGTGGGGAGGGTCTTAAAATCATTGTAGATGAGATAATTTTGATCAAAACATTTCCAAGTCTGAGATTAAGAAGTGGATGTGTGTGTGTGTGTGTGTGTCCATTATATTTTCAGGGGAAGGGCAGGGTTTATACTGACTTCATACCACCCTGAATTGCTGTCATAAGCAGAACCAGGACCCAAAGAAGTTAGATGTAAGAAATTCAGTCTGGTTTTAATATGAGAAAGGACTTTGTAACAACTGGGTGTGAATTAACTTTGGATGGTCGCTGAAACCATTCAAGTAAATGCTGGGTTTTATTTTTTAATTAGGTCTATCTGAATCGCAGTGCCTCACAGTACTGCTAGAATTCCAAGAAACCTTTATTTTGTCCTTTTGTCAGGTAGTGAATTTAATCAATACCTTCAAACTATGATTTGATTTGAAGAAAATCATGTTACATTGCCTTTTCCAAAGGAAAAAGTAGACTGTCATATCTTGATATCTTAGAATCATTTTAATAGTCACAAATTTTTGAAGTCTAACTGCTTACATGATTCAATAACATAATTCAGTCAAATATAAATAATATGGGTATCTTAGCATCATTTTAATCACAAATTTTCAGTCTAACTCACTGATTGAATAATACAATTCAGTCAAATATGAACATGTTTTAAGTCACTATTAACGAGCATCAGAAAAAAGAAACAAATTTTATTATTAAATAAACTTCAGACTTTTGAAAATCAAGTTTATTTTCATAAGTGTGTGAGGAAGAAAAGCACAGAGGAAGTAAAAAATAGAGACTAAAGAGTAGCATGGAGAAAGGGCAAAAAAAGAGGTATAAAGAGAATAGAAGAAAGGGGGCAGGAGTGTATGTATGTGTGTCCACTTTCCCATCCAGTGACTTTGAATAGGAAAGCTGGAAAAGCAGTGAGAAAAAGGATTTTTTAAACATGTACAATTATGGAGAAAAGGCCATGACATGCCAAAATGTTGAAAAAAAGCAGCCCCTGAACTCTGGCTAGGAGGATTATGAAACTCCAAAAATACACCAGACTGTGAGAACTACCACCTACATTTGCAATGTTTTACAAGTTAAAAATGTCACAGCACATAAAAATAGCTTTTTTCACCCCTATGGACTGTTGGTTGGTGGTTTAACTTGAGAACCAGATTGCTGCGGTAGTTTGAATAGCCTGCATATTCATTCACAGCATGGAAATAAAATGAAAAATGGTTTTCATCTGACTTTCCTTGTGTCCAGGAAACATATTTAGTCTTCTGTTTCTCTCAAAGTCTTTTTAGGGAAGAAAAAAAAGGAAAATACATGTTTTCAGAAATGCTTGTAATCAATCCTCTCAAATCCAAAGTGATTGTGTTAGTTTTTGTCATGATTACATAAAGGTCTTTTCTTCTTTTCTTTTTATAAGTAAGCTGGCTAGGAAGAGTAAAATCTGAAACAATGCTTCACAATTTCTCAAGAATAGGCTGATTCCTAAGGATACACTGTGAAAGTCGAACGGGCTTACTTTAAAGGGTTTAGTTTTTCTGTGTTCAGCACAGTAGCTCACTGTTGAAAAGCTTCCAGCTTTGATCACTTATCCACAAACAAAAGGGGCTCTCTTCCAATCTCCTTGCATTCTCTGTTCAGAGTGCTTCGTTTTCTCTTGTGGATCTTCTGCTTCACAGTCCTGGGGCATTAGTAAACACCAAAGGTGTCCCAAACATATGGTTAACCACAAGGTTTCCATGTGGGGTCTGGCTTTGAGTGTATCTGATGATTCCACATTTCAAATAGAAACCCAGCTGGCAGTTCCCTGAGCCTAGCGGGTCTTCCCTTGGCTTCAAATGATCCGGGAGTGGATTTTTCTGTTTGAGGATTACCCATTTCTGTAATGGCCCAGCTTCTGTTCGTTTGACCCTTTGGTCACCTCCGAATCCTGGGGATCAAACTGCATGATGGTTCATGCCATTGTTCAGGAGCTGAAACAACCCAGCCAAAGCCAGGTGGGCCCACAGGAGCAGGTGAAAATGACCCATTAGTAAAAACAGAAACATATTTTTAAGTAGGTTCATATGTTCAGTTCACCACTGAAGGTTATTTCCACCTTCAACTTCTTTTTAACTTGTGGTTTTCCTTTTAGCCCTGACGTGGTTCACATAATCACAAAATTATTGATAATTGAGAGTTGAAGGAATTGTTTTTTTTGTTTTTGCATTTTATTAGAGGGAATAGCTGTGTAACTCTTTGAAGTCTTTAAAACACGTGTGGTGGCATAAATGTTTCCACATAATGTAACTTGGTAACAAGTTATCTTTTATCCTTTTCTCCCTTTGTCTTTGAAAATCAGTTCTGGTGCCAAGAACATTCTTTTCCTCCTTTTGGTCCTGTCAGAACACATGCCCTATAGTTGATGGTGTTCCTTTTATATCCTTTTATAGACCCTTCTACTCTCAATACATGCAATTGTATGTTAATTGTATGTGATAATAATGAAGCAGGAGTTACTTGTTCAATATTTCCCTTCATTAGGAAACTTCCTAGGTGCCCTGGGATGGTGCTGGTATTAGTTCATGTGTATTCATGTCAACAATGTCCATGGCCATTGTTGGAGGAAATACTTTTTTGAATGGAAAATATGATTGAACATGTGAATGAAAGGATGAATTACTGAATGAACGAATATCTCAGTAATTTTTCTCAACTTTATTATGAGAAGGCATTTCATTAAGTGACTTTCTTGGTTGATTCAATGAACACAACTTATTTGATAAGACTGTTAGCATGTGCCTGAGGGACACATAGGGACATTGAACTAGTGAGGTATGAACATTCTAAAAAGGATTCTGTTATCTGCCATACAAGGGTAAAGGAGGTAAACTCTTCATGCTCTAGATCTGTAGGTATTGAACCATAAATCTTTAACACTATACATCGCTATACAAATTTGATTTCTTTCCACTTTTTTTCTAGTAATTTGATTAAAAAAAAGTGGCCTAAGGTGGTATCTGAATGGCTATCTCTCATGGCATCCATAATCTTCTATAGGCAAAGCTTTAGAGCCAAATTATTTTAAAAATTAGACAACAAAAACTATTTTTAAGTGCTTATTGTGGCAGGGTGATTTAAATACTGCTAAATTTGAATACTCTTCTATGTTAAAGATTTGGGAGCTGAGTATCAAACGTGTGGTAGCTGTTTCATATTCAGATCTCAGTATAAATACTATCTTAAATCTCCATCCACAATTTCTTTTTTTAGAAACTCATTTATTTGTTGATAATTTTAGACACTTTAATAGGCTTTGGGGGGGACCTATTAAAATACATGTGAGTCTTGTGAACACATTTCTAAAAAGATTTTTAACTTTAGACTATGGTTTAAAATACTGCACATAAGAACAAAATTTGCATATAATTTCATGGCTTTTATGAACCGCCTTAAGCCAATCCATGGATCTTTACTTAAAAACCCCTGCGCTAAGGTATAATGAACCCTGTGACCTAAAATTCCTGTAGAGTATAGAGAACACAGATAGCTTGGAATTGTCAGGTTAGACAAAAACCAGCTCAATGTGCCTCATACACAACTAATCAGGATTTTTCATCAGTAACATTTTGAAGCTGTATAGTTTTTTGTCGAGTCCTGTGCATTGTAAGTTACCAGCTGAGTCTGTTCAGTGCATTCTAAGTTACTATGTCCCTTCTACCGGCTAGATGTCAGTAATTACTGTCAGATTCTTGTGAAACTAGAAAAATTGTCTAGAATTATCTAATGTCATCTGGGGCAAAATCCCCTCATCCCCACTCAGTTGAAAACCATTCAGCTAAACTCCACTGGGTACTAAGGCAATGTGATTCAGCAGGAGTCTCCCACTGATGTTTGTAGTCTCTGAATTTATTCATATTTGTGTTTATTGAGCCTTTAAAGCTTGACTTGTCAGAGGTGTGGGTCCTTGGCAGTTGCCAAGTTGATTAGTTTTGTTTTTCTCCCTAGTGGCAGACTAGGAAAGATTGGATGGCGGGTTGGGTACAACGCTGCTCACAAATACTTAACAGCTTCCATTTCATCGCTTAGAGATCCATTTAGTTAACAAACTTCTCTTTCAGAAGGTAATCCCTTCCCCAAGGGAAGATTAAACCATACTCACACCTAATTGTGATTTTCCTAATCATGCCTTGATTAAAAAAATGTAGTCTTTCAAAGACTTCATTTCAGTGCATGAAGAAACAAGTTGGTAGTGTTGTATTCTGCAAACTCAGGCACGGGGTATTTGAAAGGATGGGACTGGATGGTCATTAGTTTGCAAATTTGTTGGCCTTGTTCTGTCTGGGGGAGAAAAAGACATAGTAAAAAAGTCATTAGTTCTGTTATTTCCCTTTCCCATATACATTGACTTTTCTTCTTCCTCATCCCACCCCCACCAGTTTTCTTATCCCTCTACCAAGAGGAGTAAGTAGAGAGATGGGTAGGAGGGAGAAATGGAATGCGTGGTACAAGTAAGTAAACATATTATATGAATTAATCTCAAATACTACTCACTTCAGATCCATAAATAAAATTCTTATTTTACAGTTGGAAATAATGAGACTCAAATGTCAAATTTCAATCATTCATTAAATGTTAGAATGAAGATTTGATCTGAGGTCTGATTCTATGGCTTCTGATTTTTCTCCTTGCCTCCATTCCCTTTCTTTTTCCCTCTGCTTTCTTTTTCATCTTTCCTCTGCTACCTCTTCTTAATTCTTCTTTCACCTCCTTTTCTGTCTCCACTTTATACTTTTCTCATTGTCTTTCTTTAGGGGATACTTGCTAAGTAGTGCGTAAATTTACAAGTAACCGATTATATATTGATTAAATCCCAATAATCCCATTGTAAAATCATTAAGGAATTGAAAGATAAACTTATTTACGTCTAAGTTTTTCTCCTTTTCCTATTTCTGCTCTAGAGATAATAGATTCTTAAATTTAGTGCTTATCACTGTATTGCCATATATATGTATCTGAAATGTTTCTAAATACATATAAACCTTGGGTAGAAGCCATTCAAACACATGGGTAGGGGGTAAGTGGAATTACATAAAATTAAGTAAAATTATCTCTGCCCTAAATAAATACCATCGATGCACAAGAACTAGAAAATGACACATCACATTGTATATTAAAAAAAAATCACAATCAGGAAAACTGAATGTTTTAATCCTAGGAGTCATTCATGTTTTGGTATGCAGCTAAATATCATTATAACTAAAATATATATAAAAATGATTATTGTACTGTGAACATACTGTTTTTTATCCATTTTTCCCATTGGTGGATAATTTTGTTTTGTCTTTTATTAGGAATAATGTTGCGATGGTCACCTGATAATGCGTTTTGTGGCCCAAGATATAGCTATCTATGGATATCTTCTAGTAAACAGGGCATGTGTTTAGAAGTTACAGTGCTGGATCCAATTATAGGAATCTATAGCTCTTTAGGATACTGCCAAAATGCTTTCCACAAGGACTTTTCCAATTCATATTGCCACCAAGAATATCTAACAGCCTCTGTTGATGCTCATATTCTCTTACATTTAGTGTTTCAGATACTTTCCAATCTTAGTGGGTGGAAAGTGACATCTCATTATGCTTTTAGCTTGGATTTTTCTGATTACTAATGAAATTGAACATCTTTTCATACATTTGTTTGACATTTCGGTTCCCTTTTCTGTGTATTGACTGTCCATTGTAGGAGTTTAGATATATATTTTGATTATAACACTTAGTCTAGTTTTATAAATACCTTATCCCAATTTTCAACTTTTCTTAGTTTTAAGAAGTGGCATAACTTCTGCTTATCATGTTAGAACTTTTCTGGAAAGTGTCATTTTGTTCAAATTTATCTTTTGCTTTCTATTCTTAACAATTAAAAAACAGTCATTAGTACTTTACTCTTGTCCATTTCCCCCCTCATTTTCACTATGCTCACTATAATTTATAGTAAGTGTAGAAAATGCTTCTCTCTGTCAAGGAGTTGGAAATAAATATATGCTAGAAATAATTGCATTTTAGAGGAAGGAAAGTAGTGTTGGGTGCTGAGTCTTCAGCCAGATGGTAGAAACTAGGCAATTAAAATTTGAGGCAAGTCCAGATGTATGAGGTAGAATTGGTTTCTTCTGCAGAATGAGACATACAATCGGTATTTGTTTGTCCAGATTCTAGTATCTTTTTCAGAGACCACATCAATTGAATTTATCACCTCTGAGTCTACATTTATCACCCCCACAGTGATGGAATTCTAATAATTCAAAATTGATTATAGAGTTAGTAAATAAATTCCCTGGTAACCCACTTTTGTGGTCTTTGCTTACTTTTAAGTACAAGTCTGAGGAACAGAGTTCATTTAAATTAATTTACACCTTGGGGATAGTTTTATTTGTGGCATTAGAGAATTCCACTTAAATGAAATTCCTCTTAAACTTATGACTAAGGTTTCTGGGAAAGAAATAAAAAGCAACATTTTATAATCCCAACCAGATAGAAAACTTGGATTATAGCTACTGCTCCTTGAAGGAGTGGAGGCATCTGTTTTCTTGAAATGTGAAAAAATGTTCTTTTCAACTTCTCTGTTTTCATTTAGACTAGGGATACTTTAATGACTGGACAAAATAAATGTGAATATATTCATTTACATCTAATAATCATCTAGCATATTGATGATTTCAGATATTGTTATACATACTATATTGTGTCTGTTCCATTTGTCTATGATATAATGTGTGAACAGTATATTTAACCTTTTGTTGAGGCAGGTGGTATAGGTGAATGCTTGCAGGCAGTGCTGCAGAATGAAACACATTAGATTTGGGGTGTGGGGGAATGTCAACTAATGCCAGAAAGAACTGGGTTCAAACCTGGGCTTTAACAATCTGTTCCAGGTTTGTGACTAGTGGCAAATAATTCTTTTGGAAGTCTATTTCACAGTGTTTAAAATAGGTCTACTTAATTTTCAGTGGTGATATGAGGGTAAGGAGTGATGGTTAATTCTTCTACTAGGAAGATGGTTAAAATGATACTTATAGTATATTTATTATTTCTTATTGTATTATATTATTTATTATGTAGTGTTTTAAGAACTGTTTTCTTTAAATCTGTGATCATCTAATTCTTCTGTCCTGATGACAAAAGGAGGCATTTTTGCCTGAATTTTTAGACCCCATTTAAAGTAGGATGAAAGGATAGATCTTTAAAGTAATCTTTCTTTACTCTTTAGGAAATATTGCTGATATTATACTGAGAAAAAGGAAAACCTTTTTAAAAAATACTTTCTAGGTTTACAGAAGTGAATGATGGTTATTTAATTGCCAAATTTTAGATAATTCAATGGAATATAATGTAATTAATCCTTTAGTCAACATTTATTGAAATATTGTGTAAAGACCATATATAGATCCTTGGAACCAAAGAGGAATATGTTTGGATCCTGAATCTGTTATTTTGTTTGTTCAAATTTGAACAAACAAGTGATTCACCATTTGAATCATATTTTCCTTGTAATGTGAAACTATTTGGGAATTTTAAAAACAATGCTTGTAAAAATTCATAGTATAAAATTTGGGAATAAAAGTTCTTAATCTATAGAAGACATCATGAAAAGAGTAATAATTGGTTAAGTGTATGATGTGATAATAGGACAAAGATGAATAAAATATAAGTTTTCTGTCAGAAAATAAAAATACTTTTCCAGTAAAAGATAATCTATGTATAACTGACACATGCTAGAGTCAGCCTATATATCTATGTAGAATTTTCAAAATCCTGAAAAGGATTATGTATTGATAAATTAGATATAAAAGAGCCTACTTGAGAGCAATAAAGCAGGAAAATATTATTGGCAGTCAAATTTCATATTTAAAAGGAAGAAAGGTAAGGCATTTAATGTGATTAGAAAATTCCAGAATTTTAAATGTCTATATTTACATGTGAAGTTAACTGGAAAAAGTTTAAGAACACACTGTTCTGGGCATACGTTGATGGAATTTTGACTTAGTACTTGCATGGACTAGCCCCAAAAATCCTTTTTAAAAATAAGTACCCAAATAGTTATGATATAAAGGATTTTCTGATGATCCAATGTACAAGAATCAGATATCATTATGGAAAAAGTTTTACAAGGTATTAAAATCATATAAGATAATAAAACTTTGTATTTAGAAAGTGAGAGAAGATAGCCTTTAAGAAAAATTCTGTTCTCAAATGACCATTCATAAATGAGAACTTGCACCTAGTGATCCAGCCATCTGTTCACCCATTTCTAGTCTTCTAAGTCAACATTTACCTCATTTGACCCAATGTAAAACAATTATAATTATGACAATCACATGTATTAAAAAAACAAATAGAGTAAACACTCTTAAGTGATATTAATTCCTTTCCTCACAGAGGAAACATTATTATTTTGAATGATTGTCACTTCTTTATAATACAAGTGTATTGAGCACATTTAAGAGACATAGTTGTCTTGGTTAATCTTTTTCTATTTATTTTTAATGTATGTACACTACGTGTTTGTGTGTGTGTGTGTGTAGTCTCTACTTCTCATTCTTTTCTCTTTTTAAAGAAGGTTACACTTACTGGATTGATGACTTTCACTCAGAGGAATGCTTTCACTAGCATTTCATTTCTGTGGGTCATTCCCTTTTGAAATGCAAATATACCTGCAAATGGTGATACATTAAGGTTCATTACCAATTCATATCTAGGTTGGATGAATATATAAAATTCTTTCCTGTAGGCTATCTAGATAAAGCAACTCCCCACACATGGTGTGGCAAAGTCTTACTGAAAAAGTTGTAAAAGTGGTCTAGTTATTCCACATCAAGGAAGGACTGGAAATTGTTAGTCCTTTGTGTAAGGTTTCTAGTGTCATTACTTCTGAAAACCACAATTGTCACCAAAACACTAAAAAATGTGCCAACCTTACTAGATAGATCAGAGATATTTGAAACTATAGCATATTTTACAAAAACAAAACCCATATCAGATAAGCAAAAGTGATTGGTATTTATAGATTTTCACTGCTATTATAGAATGGAAAATGCTTTGATAGAACTGAAAGGAATGTAAACTGCTCCAAATATTTTGGGGAAAAAAATTCACTAGCCTCTATTTAAAATTTAATAGGGATATATCAAGGAGAGTCCTGCTTTTATGAATTGTTCATAAAACTGTAAACCAATCTGGAGGATTTTATGTATAAAGATACTGAATGCATTATTATTTCTAGTGGTGAAAATTGGAAGCATCTTGATAGTGTTCATGGAAGAATGGTTAAACTATGTAAATAGTAATCTAGTAAAAGGATGAATTGCATTTGTATCTGTTTACTCAAAGGAATGTTGATGATCAGGTATAGAAAATTTGGATCTGAGATAAATAAGGTTTAGAAAAACAGCTACCAAGCTCTCATAACTTGGGTTATTTCAGAATGGTGAGATTAAGTGCTTTAGATATAGTATTAGTAATTTTATGCAACTGTATATTGCTAAGTTTCATACTAAAAGGTATAATATTTAGGATAAGTTTTGGTAAGAAAGGTAAATATTCTGCTGATAGAATTCAATATACACAACCTGTTATAGCTGACACACATAAACACAATTTAGATGCCAGTTTGAATATCAAAATTTGACAACTTTTTTAGTGTGCACATTTGATGGTGCCAAGATTTAGAAATTATTGATCAGTTAGTTGCAATGTGTATTTTTTAAAAAAATTATTTCTTACAAAAACAGGGGAGTATTGCCAAGAGATTTGAAATTTTGAACAGAAATTCCAGGAAGCCACAAGTCTCTGGGTAAAGTATGAGTCACAGGGAAGGAATCTATCACTATCTAGACAAAGCTTTTCTCTGAAAACATAAGCAGGGCAATAGGTCATAGGCAGTCGATTACTTTATTTCTAGGGACATAAGTAAATATTAACAGAACTGCTCCTTTCAGAATAATTGATACCTAGTTAAAAAGAAATAATTATACATTTACTATTCAGAGTTGTAAGGGATTGATTTTACTCTCCTCCTTTCTTTATCACCTCTTTATCTGAGTTAAATCTTTAGAGAAGATTTTTCTGGGAAATCAAGAAAGTGAATGGTTTCATGAGGAGTTGTTTTTACACCCAAGGATGGGAAAGAAGATAATGTACATTAGGAAATTCTCATTTTTATTATTTAATTTTATAACTAGATCAGAACTCATTTTCACAAAATCCCAATTATATGAATTTAATCCCATTAATTAGTTGATTATCATGTTACACGTTACATGTAGGTTTTATTCAACATGTATCTGTGAATCACTATTTTATAGGTAAATGTATTAAGAAAGTAAAGCAGAGAATGTCCTGCTCTCATGGAATAGTTCTTCTATCAAAGTGGTGTTACACACACACACGTATATATAGATACTTATAAAAAGTACATGATTTGAAGAACATGACTTCTCAGTTTATGCCTTCCATTAATAATGTTTCTATCAAGCTAATGCTTTAGAATTTATGTCATAGTAAACATAATTTGTAATCTGAAATTTTCACATATTTAATACTACCTCACTTAATCATTTTATCTGCCTAATTGCATTCCTCTTGTATTAAATTTTTATTGAGGTAAAGTTGGTTTACAACACTGTATATGTTTCAGGGATATATGTTCTCTCATCTTCAGATGTAAGGTACAACACAAAACCTACTACTACAACTCCAGTAATCCTGGAGTTTGTGTTAAGGTAAAATAATTCCCTTACAGTTCCATATATTCTTTGCATCTTTGTTACAGTTGAGTAGTATGCGTGTGTATAGTATATATATTCTGTGTGGATGGGTGGGTGAATGGGTATATAGGTAGGTGAGATATATATAGATAGATAGGAACCCTATCATATTGTTTTGTTAATGTCACTTCACTGAATTAACCACTTGATGAAAATGACACAGACACAATGACAAGGCAATTCGTAATTTCCTCAATTCCTTCCTTTTTGACATGTAAGACGGAGGTAGAAAATGTTTTTAAAATTTGGGTGTATTCAAAACTGCAATAAAACATGTGACAGTCTGCATGGTAGTTCCATTGTTCTGATAAGAATAAAACATGGGTGTGCACAAAATATGAAATAAGCAATATGCACTTCCCGATGTTTGACATACAAGTTAAATTTTTTCTTTCACTTATAACTGCTTTTGTGGGGTATCCCTGGTGTCTCAACGGGTAATTCACAGGACTGTGAAGCTATCCACAGCCACTGCAGCAGAGTTTGATCCCTAGCCATGCAGGTCACCCACATGGTGCTGCAGACCTCCTGCCGTGCTGCTCTCCTCAGCAGTGTATTTCAGTCATTCTGCCTGTTCTGCTCCCCACTCTGTCTCTGAATTCTCTCAACCCCCACACCTCTGGTCTACACCCCAGCTCTTGTGTGCATAAATAAAAACAAATCTTAAAAAAAAAAACAAGAAAAAATGCTATTGTACAGTATCGAAATGAATGGTAAAAGTTTAGATCAATGATTTAAATTAAATATCCATATCCTAAAATATTTAAATATATTAAAATAAATATTGTAATTCTAGAGAGAGAATCACTAAGGAAGGAAGAAAACAACCTCCTATTTTAGTACCGTTAGAGAACAAGGGGTGCTGCATTTTTATATTTTACTGGACCCAAAAATTATTTATATGGTTTGGGGTAAAGTCAATATAAAGTTCATATTTTTATGACAATTATTGTGAACGGGAATAGCTTGTATTCGAGTGTGAATGTAATCCATTTCAATGCTTTTAATCATTATCAATCACTATAATAAACAAAATAGTGCTCTTATGATGATGGGATGGATCAGAACAGAGAGAAGGAAGTGGTTATAGCTTATGAAGGAGAATGCTTATTTTTTTCTTTTAACAGCAAGGATACAAAGCTAATGTTAGACAGACAGATGGCATTAGGGAATCTATTGGCCTTCACTTTGACCATTCCGTGTGATTGCTATAACTGGACCTGTGGCAAGAGGGAGGTTTATGATGATAAATCTACTTCTTGTTTCCCTAACCCACATCTTACAGCCCATCTTTTCATTATGATTGCAAGTAACTTCAGTTCAGAAACAGATTATGGTTTTATACTTCAGATCATCTGTTTGTAATCTCATATAGTACTATGTAATAGTGCCTAAATATTAATAGTAAATATATAAATATTAACAAATGAAGCTTTATGATACTTGTATTTCATTTACTTCACTCTCCACTGAAGGAGTCCGATCTGAACTTGATTTGCACCTGCCAGTACTGTTGCCTATAACAGAAAGGGACAATCTATGGTGTGGCATAAATAAAAGTAGACAAATGAATTGGAACTCTTAAAAATCTGGATGTTTTGTTCCAGCAGTGAATTCACCACCTGCTCTGAAAGAGGCATCTGTATAAGATGATACTGTATAGGGCCTTCCTGGTCATGCAGTGGGTTAAGCAACACACTAAAACGCAAATACACCCGCTGCAGCACAAGTTTGATCCCTGCCGCAGGCCAGGGAGGGAACTCACATGGTGTAGCAGACCTCCCTTGCCCCGCTGGCTGTTCCCCTCAGCAGTGTGTTTCAGTGATCTGCCTGTTCTGCTCCCTGCTCTGTCTCTGGTGAATCCTCTCACCCCCTGCACCTCTGGCTTGTACCCCAGTTCTTGTATACATAAATAGATAAATCTTAAAAAAAAAAAGGAAAAAAAAAAAACCAAAACGGAGATGAGTTTGTTTCAGCATCCGTGTAAAGAGAGCTTTATACTTTAAAAGTCAAATAGATGCAGTTGAAAATAAGAATGTGTCTTAATGCCAATGTAATTTTGATTTGTAGTGTCCAATATGAGAAATTATAAATCACAGATATGTTCAGTTCAACTGGATAAAATTGTAAGGTAGACTTTAATTTTAAATGAAGTTGCTAAATTCATCCTCTTTCTAAAACTCACACCAGATATAGGCAAATATTTGAATATTGGCCTCAATCCAGGAACAAAAAGCAAAGCAAAACAACAACAACAAGAAAAGTTTATAAAATGAGTCTATATTATGCTATACTTGCTTCCTTGTAATTGTAAACCACATTAATGCATGTGCCTATGTGTGAATACTAACTTATTTTTCCTCAAATTACAAGTTACAAGAAATATCTATGCAAGGCTGTTAACTCTTTCAGACAGTCAGGCTGTTGAGGCAGCTACGGAACTAAAGCATTTGGCCTGAGGCCTAGTGCTATTGGTAAACCACAATTTCTTGCACTGCCACTATAATTTAAATTAAGTAGAAGCCAGGCTTATAAACTCACATTATGACCCAAACTTTATGGCCCTTTTATATCTCCTGGGTTCTGATCACAATGAAACTTTCTCCATTTGAAGCAATTTAATACAAACATTCCTTTGGCAGACTATAAAATGTGATTTTTTTCAGTCAACCTTTTATAGGTATGTTGGGTGCATATTGTGTGCCCAGTTGGAAAAGGAAAAAAAAGAAACAATGACAATGTAAGCATTGAAACATATGTGTTGTGCTCCTGTAAAACAGATTTGCACATGAAAAAAACTAAGATCTTCCTACCCCAATTTTTGTTTTTCTTCTACAGATGGCAGATGAACAAAACTTCAGTAGAAGATCTTAGTTTGTTAAAGAGCAATGTGGAAAAAGCTCAACAATTAGAAATTATCTAGCACTCAGTCTTTTTTTTTTTGTATCTTGTCTCCCTTACAGCCCCAACCAAACTTTGAAAAAACAAGAAAATGGCATAGATTTTACCTCATAATCTTAATAATGGAAACTAAAACACTGTCAGATGTTTTTAAGGAACTTGTGCCCTTAAAATATACTGTGAAAAAAAAAATATACTGTGAAAAATAGACCAGTGAAAATAGGTTATTTAGTATGGTAGAGACAGTTTCAAGATTTCAGCAGGAGGAATTTGTCTAGAAAGAAATGCATTGGTTCCATATTTACTGCATAAATACTCACTTACATGCGTTAATGATGAAAGCTTTGGGAATTTAAGGCATTAAATGTCATGACTACTTGGGTTTAGAGTAGTTATATGAAAATGCCACCATCAACAACAGGTTTTCAAATAACATTTCAAATGATTCCTAATGGCTACAGAAATGAATTACTGGTCATTTCAACTTGCTCTCAACAATTCTTTCCCTACTTTCCCAAAGATTAGAATGTAAGGAGACAGATTGTATTTGCATGTGTGATAAAGATAATGAATTGCTCTGAAACTAAAATTGGGAGGCAAGGCAACAATTACAGTGATTGGAGCAGTTACTTGAATCCCAGTGCTTAGGATATTTTTAAAGTGGAGTCAGTTACTACAGAATAAAAATTTAAAAATGAGTCTTTAATATTGAAACACAGGAAACAATAGGTGAAAAATTATGTCCAGCAACAGATGAACGATGTGTCCATTACCCAGGGGAAGAAAAGGTGGAATGCTGATGTGTAGATAAACTGGGTTCCATTCTATATTTGACCTGTTAAATACATTTATAATCTTTTTGTTTCATTTGTCTTCTATAGCTACACCACCACCAATGACCTTGCTGCACTTTCAGTGATAATGTGTGTTCACAACTGCCCCCAGTGATGCTGGACACAAACTCTAGCAGGTTGTATTAGAGCCTATTGCTGATTGACCTTTAATGTGCCCAATTGTGGTGTCAGTCAAGCTTGGGCTGCGGTGTGTAAGTGTTGCTAACACCAGTGTTGCTCTGCTATTTATAAATTACAGCTGTATTTTAATAAAATGTTTGCATTTCCTTTAAGCTAGAAAAAAACCTCAGAAAATATACTTACACGTTTTTGTTTCTTCATGTGTCTGAAAGAAGAAAATGGGTGTGAAAGGAAAGTAGGAGTAGCTAAAATGAAAAAGCTGTATGACTAAAGTTTAGTGGACATTTCCACAAGCATTGAAGGTCATTTGTAGTTTTGTACTCTAAAAATCGAAGTTATTATAGTGTAACATTGTTAGTCTATGACTACTTGAGCCTCTTTAGTTATCAAATCTTTCTATTTAAATACCACATTCTACATCCTGTCAATGGAAATTTACAGGCTGGTAGCTACATACTGAAAATGAGTCCTGATTTTCCAACTGTATTGCATATGTACTCTGATTTCCTTTTTAACAAGTAACATTTCAGTTTTCACAGTTTTTTTTTTCCCTCAAATTATCCAAATGCTATAAGTCCAAGGTAATTAGCCTTTGCTTTTTCCAAAAAAAAAACTTTGATTAAGAATTTTATTTTCATAATGATGCTCCTAAAATGGCTTCTCTGCAGTGCTCCCAACTGATAATTTGTTTTGTGATGAAAACATGAATTGTTACAATTCCGTAAAATAATTAAGTCGAAAAGTACCTATAGCACTGAAAATTGACTTATAAGAAAATGTCTACTCTTTCCATCTTCAAGTTACATAAGAAAAAAATATCTTGGCACTGGAATTCAATTTGCCACCAAAATGGAAATGTCAAATAAAACTGAAAAGTAAGTCAATAGACTTTGTTTTTCTCCCAGTATGCGTATTTCCAAAAAGTGCCACTTGGAAATGTGTAATTTCAGATGTATTTTCCAGAGGGACAGTTTCTTTGCTTTCCTGATTGGTACAGCTTTTAGTTTTAGAGGTTACTAAAAAGTGGCAGGCCCTTAAATTAATAATCAGTGTGTCTTCATATGTGGATATTATCTCTCAAAATTTAATTTTTCATAAAATTAATGCCTTGAATATACCTATTCTATTAGAATTGTACATTTTCATGAAATAACCTTCGAAACAGTAAAGTAAATTAATTTAAAAAAAAATGACCATCCTAAGGACAGCTAAAGATTTGATGTGGAGTCTTAGACACATGGCACTAGCTTCTTAGAGATTCACATTTGCCCTGTTCTCATCCACAGTGATGGCTATTGACAACATAATCCAAGATTTTAAAGTAGCCATTAGGATGATAATTGAAATGATCTAATGTTTTCTTTATATGGCTAGGTACTTTCTTTTTATGTGATGCATTTTCTTTCAAGTGGTGCCTAAAAGGAAGAAGAAAAAAAAAAAATAGTGAGATTCCCAGAGATTAAGAGAGATTCCCAGAAAAAGCTGACTTCAGTAAGAGTGGGTTATAGGATATTGCTTCCTAGATAGGTTTCCTTTGTCATATTTATAGCAGCTGTTTTTTTTTTTTCCGGTTATTTTACTCTTTGCTTATAATAATGAAATATTTAGCAACAAAAGAAATATAAAGTCTCAAATTTAGACTGAAACAAAGTCTAGATATTGGTGTCAGTAAGAGTTTCTAAGCATTTTGTTTTTAATAAGAATGAATTTAAATTTAGTTCATTTTATGCAATGCATTGTTCTAAACAACTTAAAAGTTACCTGTTTTTCTTAAGAATGCTTTGGAATAAAGCTTCAGATTTTTTTCTGAAGCATGCCAGTTTATACATGTAAGCACAATCAAATTATATTTAACATAATTGTTGCCTTAATATGCATGTTTTATAACTTTAAAAGTCAAAATATTTTATAAGTAATTTTCTATGCTATTAATTTGCAACAAAATATTAGCATTTCTTTTCTTAAATTTTGTATTTTTGGAACTATCTGCTATTTGACATTTGATGTTTTTCTATGATTAATAATATCACAAGTTATATATTTACACTAGAATCACAAATACGTAAAGTATATAGGTTATTTTAAAAATGTTTATGACCAAGGGCACTTCAAATTGCTTGGGGTTGTTACTTGTTTGAAGTAATGAAAGACAATTTAGCCTAATATATTTGATTTCAACTTTTTCTACTATAATTTTCTTATAAGTTGTTTTTATATCTTTTGAGATAGGTGACCATGTTTTAAAATACTTTGGTAAATTTTAAAGTATTTTCTATATATTTCACCTGAATTTAAAAATTTTATCAGTTCCTGTTAATGTACTGAAAATACTATAATATTTTAAATCTTATTTCCAATTTTGTGAGTTTCAGCAATGACCTTCATTAAATTATAGTATTAATTACTACATTGAAATTTAGAAAAGTTCTTTAATTCCTTTAATTGGTATTTTCAAATTTTAAGTTTCTCTGGATGAGCGCACAGGGCAGTTATTGTCAGTGATTGAGTGGGAACTGTTACTAGTTTGTTCTAAGTAATGGAGGGCAGCCATTAGAAGAGGACAACATTGGTAGTTATTACAGTAGCTGTATATTCTTATCCAGAATGTTGAGTCTGAGGCCAAAACTTTGATTTCTTCAAAGAAAACAAGGGTGTCTGGCATATATTAAGTGTACAATATGTAATTGTTGACTAAATGAATGAAATTCAACTTAATCCTTCAGATGACAGTCTAGTTGACAGTCACTAAGATAATAGTCAAGTGGACAGTTATCTAAAGACAGGATATCACGATGTATATTGAAGCAGTTTGCAACATCTGATATGTTTCAACCCTCAAATAGAGAGAAACCAACATCGTTTGATTTTAGAATAATTCCCATAAATTTAATTATAGTAACAGTCACATCATACCATAATAAATTATTCTTTTCTTGAATGAATCAATAAAAAGCTTTGAGGAATTCATTACGCTATATATTACTATGATCTCATAAAGAGCTTTTAAGACTTGAATAACTCTTCAACATTTCCATGAAATAGTATGTTACATACAGTGTTCTCACTGCACAGCTAAATAGGAATGTATTAATGAAGATCTTGGAAGTCAAAGGCCACACCAGTAAAAATGGGATATTTTGTTGATTCTTCGCTTCTGGAATCCCAAATAGTAGAATAGTTATGTTAGTATAAATCTTTATCCTGCCTATCCTCCTGTACGGGAATGGTTAAAAAAAAGGATAAATGTTATTTAAATAACCAAAATTTGACATATATAGGAATCAAATTTCTTCATTGATGATACTATAAAAGAGTAAGTACTTCAGAATGAAGTTGAGTGTGACACTGAAAAGTCAACTGAATCATAAAAAATAGAATATCTATTGTTTTATGTCATATGTATGTTTTTATAATCAAATTTGTTGAAAAAATGCTGAATATACTAAATATAATTACATTCATTTTTATATTATGGAGATGTCGTCATCCCTCGATTCATCTTATACAATGAAAATGTATCTGTTATCTCAGCATATTTTTACATTTTTTTTTTTTATGAGGACAGAGAGTAAGTAGAGAAAAAAGGGGTGGCATGAACGGAATGAGTGACCTACAAAGGAGCAGTTTGTTTAATTAGGTGGTGGCATGAATAATTTTATTCTGAATTAACAAGAAGTTATGAGGTTATTTTGAAATTTATCTTTGCTGTACTTCACAAATCATGAGTCTTCACTGCCCTTTACTAAATCCACACAGGTCTATAGCTAGTAAAGTATAATTTCTCTCAGACTTACTGTAATTTTTTTTATCTAAAAAAAGGATTAGGTAATACTCTAAGTGAAAATTTGTCTTTAGATTGACTTGCAGGTTAGTAAATCAGGAATTATACAAGCACTCAGCTGTGACTTATATAACAAAACAATCTGCTTCCTTAGTGGATAGACAACTGTTCAAGTTGTAGCTTGGTGTATTAAATAATATTTATGAAAAATCTCTTATTTGTAAAATAGGCTTATATTTAGGGGTCTCCCAGGTGGTGCAAAGGTCTAAGTTGCAGTGGTATGAAGCTATCTGAAGCCACTGCACCAAAGTTCAATCCCAGGCCAGGGAGGTGACCGCTCCTATCTTACCTGCTGTTCCCCTCAACCGTGTATTTTTGTTTGATTTGTATGTTATACTCCCCACTCTCTGTGGTGAACTCTCACCTCCTGCATCTCCAGCATGCACCCCAGCTCTTGTATGTGTAAATAAATCTTTAAAAAATGTGCTTAGATTTAAACTTAAAATTTGAGCCCAAGAAAATGTGGTCACCATACACTCATCACATCTGTGAAATAGCAAAATATGTAAGAGGATTCTGGAGTTAGTATTTGAGAACAGGCAACCAAAGGTATAAAAACTAAAGGAGAAATTTAGTATGACTTAATTTTACATTTGAAGTCATTAGTGGAGTGCAGATGTCAGTGATAGGATATAAAATGGAGAATAGAGCTTCTTAGTACTTTATGTGACTTACTAGAGGTCATGTCTTAGAGAATCTTATTCTATGTTTTTTTTGGTGTGCAAAATGAGCTTGTACTACAAATTTGAAAATAGCAATACTGGTTCAAATGAAATTTTTCCAGTTTTTACTTGAAAAAATCATAATTAAGTTGACTAAATAGTATAATATCTTGAGCACATCTGCAGCAGTGACTTGAGTCATTCCTATATGAAAATATATAACTGAAAGTAATTTAAATAGACACTTTAACCAAAATTCAACTAATGTTGATCAAATACATCATCAGCTACAAGTATAAGATATAATGAAGAATGGTAATTTTTCATCTATATATTATTTATAGACTCCCAGATATTGAAATTTGTTCATTCTGAGTTGAGTTTTTAAATCTTAGAATCTCAACACTACAGAATATTACTTGGAATGAGCTTATCTAGTATCCTGGCTGTTTTAAGGGGCAGAGTGTTACCAGTTCCTGTTCTACATTTCTTCTGGGATTAAAATCCAATAAATCATCACCCTCATTGCTATTTCATTCTTATAGCTACTAAGAACTCATTTCCAAATCAAACTTATCTTAGCTTGGTTACCCAATTTAAAAAGTGAATATTTGGACTTTCAATAATGAGTGTCTAAGAATATTTCAAAGGTAAGAACAATATGTATCACTAAAATGAGGAAAATCAAAGCAAAAAAAAATCTTTCCAGAATTTTTGAGCCATGTATATCTAATTTTACACAATAGATTTAAATATATCAATAAAAATTTTCGTGAATGGCAATAGGGAAAAATATAACCAAATAGCTAATGTTTATAAAAATAATATTCTAGACAAAGTCTTACTCCTTGGATAAATTAAATCATTTATCCTTAGAAAACTAAGTGAAAGATATATATTACATACAATGGAGATACTGTGTCTTAGGAATTACTCAAATTGCCACATTTGGAAAGTGGTAGAACCCAATTTTTAATCCAGTCCCTGTGAGTCCAGAACTCCAGCTTTGATTACGTCAATTTACTACCTCTGGTGCCCCAACCTCAAAGGACTCGGGGAGGAATCAATTATGTTACTCCCATTAAGTCCACAGGGTAAAGCCTATTGCATTATAAACGCTCCATAAATACTAATTTATGAGATTATGGTAATGATTTGATGATGAGTTTGTGATCCCTTATGGATTTCATTTTTGGATGGTGTGACATATAAACCTAGAGATCCCAAGAGTATGTATTTGGTGGTATATATATGGTGGATATTTGTTACGTGAGAAGGATACATGCTGAAGATGCTTTGCCTGGTAGTTTATATTTGCCTTTATAAATCAGAAAATCCTACTTTCCTAAAAGATTGAATACTTTAAAATCAACATGAAACAAATGTAAAATTATATATTGTCAGTTGTACATATGCAATACAACTCATATTTCTACTGCTTTCCTGGCATCATATATATATATATATATATTACTCTCACTTGCACAGTGCTTTATAGTTTCCAGAATATGCTCGCATCCATAATTTCAGTTGACACCCTCCCCCCACCACCATCTTTACCTATTTAAATCTCTGCTTTTTGCAGACACACATCTTAAGTTGTTTCTAGGTAACTCTACTGTAAATACCATATTGTGCTTATCTTCAACCTTTTCAAAATCAGGCAGATTGTTTTCCTTCTGAAACTCAGAACTTTTCCCTCTACTCTCTATCTCTGCAAAATAATGGTAGTGTATTTCTATTACCCTATAGAGGTTAAATATGCTATTACTGGGAATACAGATAACGTTTAATTTACCTTTGTGTTTTGACAATTAGTAGAGTCCCTAGCTCATAGTAGATACTCAATGTTTGTGGAATAAATATATTCCAGTTTTGTACAAGAAGAAATTGAGAAATAGACTGTGTTCAAAATGTAGACAGAAAAAGTAAAACTATCAGATTTATCAAGAAAATGTATCTAAAACACATGCATGCCAGCATCTAACATATTTTCCATTGCTGTACACCTGTTCTATATGTTTTGTTTAAATGTCCATCAGAAAGCCATCCCAGCATTGCTCAGTCTTGATAGAAATCACCTACCACAATGTTGTTTCAAGAATCTTGAGAAATGGGAAATATAGCTGTCTTTAATGCGTTGAGATTCCATTATAAATGGAAACAGAATTAATCAAGTGACTTGTCTTCAAATATTTACACACATCTCTACTTAAAAGCAACATGTTGTATTACAGATAATAAGAACCACAGAAAATACACCTTAATAAATTTAGAGGAAAACAATGAGATTTACTTTGGCATTGACCATGAGAAATGTCAAATTCCTGTTTTGCTAAAGGCAAAGCAGGCAGATTTTCCTGAAACTTTGCTGAGCTTTACTCCCCAATGGGAATGTGAATTATAGTTAAGAGTTTCTATAACTGGGTTTAATCCCTCACCAGAGGTTTTTGTTCTTGTTTTTGCTTTAACTTCACCTCAAGCAGGGTATCTATTAATCCCTCCTCCTAATGGAATAAATTGAATTCTGCTCTGGGATGTGTATAAAACAGAAGTCCTGACTTAAATTTGTTTTAGCTTTATTCATACTTTAATGAAAGACATATTTCCAGGTAATGAAGTTTTTTGATCAAAAGCAAATATGATGTCTTATTCTAGTGTTCCAAGTTTCTGGATATTTTCTAAGATCCCTTCAATGGCCCAGAAAACTAAAGAAATCTTTCTAAATAACTTTGCCTTTAGATCCAGAATTTAAAGCTTATTGTTTTTTAGTTGTTATATCAAATGGTATGTACTGACCTTTGGGATTCAGAAAAATTAGTATGAATCTCATCCTATGTGGTTGAGAACCTTGTGTCATTTCTAATATCTCTGGGGGATTTGGGGGACAGAGTTGATTCATATTTTTCCAAGTCTTTCCTACTGACTTACTCTACGGGCTGAAATACTGTAGTTAGGAGATCAACCAGTCACTGAAAATTTTCTATGCAGTTTTCTCATTTTTTGATCTTACGTCATGTAACTACCTCCCAAACTATTCACATAAGAAATGTATCTCACACTGAATTCACTGCATAGTATTACATAGCATAAAAGTAAATAATGAACACTAGCTATTCACTTTCAAAAAATCTCTAGTCTCTGTGATTGAGCTTCTGGGAATCACTGCCTCTGTGTTTCTCAAAATACATCTGTGGTTGTTCAATTTTATGTCAACTTGACTAGGCTCTGGCACCCAGTCATTGGTCAAATATTAGTCCAAATATAATTGAATGCATTTTGTAAATATGATTCATATTCATAGTTAGCTTTAAGGGTGATTACCCTTGATAATCAGGGTCCCATTTAATTAGTTAATTGCCTTAAGAGTGACAACAGGTTTCTTGGAGAAGGAATTTTGCCTCAGGACAATAGCATAGAAATCCTGCTTAGTTTTTAGATTCTGATCTGTCTTGCTGATTTTGGACTCAGGACTTAACCTACAGGTTTTGTAATGAACAGTCCCACAATCATGTGAAAGATTTTTCAAGATTTTCTATGTTTTTACATATGTTCTATTTGTTTTGGTTCTTTTGAACTCTGATCATTACATTCTTTTACAGTTTTTCCCCAAAACTCAGTTTTCACTATAGTTTAAAATGGTTTTCTAACTCCTTTTCTGCTCTTTGCCTACCCTTGCATAGCAAAAGGATCATTATTGCTTTCTGCTAACAACTGAGTCATAACTGCTTGACCCAGACATTTTAGTGACATAACAATTGGCAAAGATTTGGGTATTTTACTTTTCTTTTTTGTGCCTAAGTAGTCTCTATGAGCTTGCTATAGCTCTATGAAAATTGTTTATTTATGACTTGAATTGTCACTTCCCTCAGAAGGTAAATTTATAAACAATTTTGAATTTAATTTTACTTTTAGTGCATAAATAGTTTTTATAAAAGTCTTTTTAAAGTGACTAAGCCCAGTATCTTATCCTGCCTTTGTCCTGACTTGTTATTTCTTCCAAAACAAGTAAAGTATTTGAAGTTTATTGAACATATACACATGTATGGATCTGCATATCTGTATATGAAAAAGCATAGGATTTATAGTCAGGTAGAAAAGAGGTTAAATAGATTTCATTTGAAATCCTGGCATGTTTATTTAGTTTTCATATACATTTTTTCTACATATGCCAAATGGAGATGGTACAGAAGGATTTATAGAAGCATTAGGTGAATTTAGTAATATTAAGTAAAATATATGTAAAGTAACTTGTCCATTCTAAGGAGATAATTAACAGATTTTTTTTTTTCTTGTCCTCTTAAGAAATTAATGTGATATAGGGAAAGAGGTGCAGTTAAGATGATATTCTTTCCTGGATACATTTATTTTTTATTATGAAAATTATACATATATATAGTACAGACTAAAACAATAAAACCCTTTATCATAGTTTCAGTAATGACCAATGTTCTGTCATTCTTGTTTGCTCTCCATCTCACTGTACTTACTCTGTACCAAACAGTTGAGGCAGAATATGATAGTGATGGTGATTCAAATAAAATATATCTCCAGTGAAAAACACAAATCTTAACAGTACAATTTTAAGATTGGATAAACTTAGAGGATCTGCACCCCTGCTTTAATGTAGGGTATTTCTTAGAGTGCCTTCTTATTCCTTCCAAACAATATTTACTCTGTACCTCCCACACATTCAGCCTTCTAACCACTTCTCTTGAATTCTAACACATTCATAGTGAAACTCCTTTCTGAATCTTTTAAAAAATACTCTTTGACTTCCTGGGATCATTGCATTTTTATAAACATTTTTGAAGCAGCTTGTCGATTTCTATCTTTAAAAACTGATATGCTATAGGGATGGCTCATGGGTCAGTGGTGGTGGGAATTTTATGGTGACTACACCTGACAGGAGAAATCAAACATTGTCCAAAAATGAACAGTCTGGGTGTGTGTATTATTAAAAATTAAAGCCCTGAGACCTATGTTTTAAAATGAACCTATAGATCACTTTGGGATCATCATAATGTTTATTTTTTCAATATAAAATTTGCCATATTCAACCCTCAGCATTGGTTTTAGTTTTCAGTATAAAAGGTTTAAAAACTTGGGGCCTCCCTGGTGGCGCAGTGGGTAAAGCAACGCACTATGAAGCAAACTGCAGCCACTGCAGAACGAGTTCCATCCCTGCCGCCGGCCAGGAAGGGGACCCACATGGCGTGGCAGACTTCTCCTGTTGTGCCCGCTGCTCCCCTAAGCAGTGTACTTATGTTGATCTGCCTGTTCTGCTCCCCGCTCTCTGTGGTGAATCCTCTCACCCCACACACCTCTGGCCTGTACCCCAGTGCTTGTATGCATACATAAATAAATCTTTAAAAAAAAGTTTTAAAAACTTTTTCAAAATTTAATTCTTTTTTTTTTATTAATATATTTTTTTTATTAGTTATATTTGACATCATTTGTAGTCCCCAGGGGGTACCCACCACCATTTCACCCGTGCACCATCACCTCAGTCCCTTGTGCACCCTCTGGCATCTTCCCCGTCTTTGCCCTCCCCCCTTCCCCTCCCCCGCCATGGTCCCTTTGGTTTATCCCGGCTTTTTGGTCTTATTAAGTTTTTGTTGTTGTTGTTTACTTTTGGTTATAATTGCCCAATTCCTTGAGC
>JAGFMF010012074.1:2449897-2534470 GCA_019455555.1 Galemys pyrenaicus
CAATTTATCCTCAGTGTTACAGTTCTACTGGGGCCTGCTGTATTTTTTCCCTTTTTCCTGTATCTTCCAGGAGCTTTCTGAGCCTATTGTCTCTCTGTCACCATCTTTTTTCCCCCTCCCAAAATTTAATTCTTAAATATATTTTTGGATGTTTCTATAGTGTCTTTTTCTTCCTATTCTTTTACTCTGATGTATAACATTAGTTGTTTGAAGAATAAATCAGTCTTGTATTTTGGGGCTAAATCATATAAGGTCGTAATGCAATGTTTTATATTTCAAGATTCAATTTGCTAATATGTTGTTAATGATTTTTGCATCTGTTTCCATGAGGGATATTCACTAATACATTTCCTTTTTGTATTACCTGTTAGACTTTAGTATCAGGCCTTCACTAAACCAGTAAATAATAATGGTTTCCTTTTCTCTATTTAATAATTTTTTTTCTCCTAAAATGTTTGCTAGAATCACTTAGTGCTTTGGAGATAAGAGAATAGTTGTCCTTTTAATAATAAATGTAATTTCTTTGATAAAATAGAGCATTAACATTTTAATTGAAATTGTCAGTTTTTGTAAGTTGTACTTTTTCAAAGAATTTATCCATTCAAAATGTCAAATTTATAAGCATAAGGTTATTCAGAATGTTCCCTTATCAGTTTGTTTTTAGATCTATAGTGATGTTTCACTATTGATATTGGTTATTTGTACATTTTCTTTCTTATAAGACTTCATATCGTTTTATCAACTATTAATTTTCAAATACATTTCTAAGACAGGGGAACTAAAATCTTCAACTATGAATGTTATATACATTTTGTTTTTTAGTTTTTCCTTTATATTAACCATATACATTTATATCTTTCTGATGTATTGACAATGATCATTAAGAAGTTATATTCCTTTTTGTGAAGAATATTTTTTATAGTAAAAACAAGTTTTCTTAGCTTACTGCTCTACATGGTTCACTTTTTCTATACTTAACTATTAACTTTTTGTCTTTATAGTGTGTTTTTTTGTAGACAACAAATGATTGAGTCTTACATTTTTGCCCAGATTGACAATTTTGGTTGTTGATTGAAAATTTTTTGTTTTTTATTTTGTGTCTTATAAAAGATAATTTGTTTGATGCAATTACCAATAAATTGTCTTTTGTTTTGAATGCTGTTATTTATGCTGTATTATTCTACCTTTTCCTATTTTCTTAAAGTTTAATAAAGCACTGAATTTTTATTTTTAATGCTCTTCTAGCAATACATTTTTGTATTTCCACTGGTTTCTCTAGACATGTAAATTTATTTTATCACACTCTTAAATATCAGCATGAATAATACAGGAAAATGTAATATGACAATTCTTAAACTTTGTTGCTATCTTAATCTCTGCATATTTTTAAATTTCAATTACTATATTTTTAATACTAAAATCTGATTATATTTCCTGTTGTCTTCTGTGATTCTTCATCATTTTCCTTGCATAGTTTTCCTTGGTGTTTGTGAATATATTTTTTGGTAGCCACCTTAAACTCTTTGTTGATTACAGAATGTAGATGTAGGTCATCTCAAGAAGGGTTTTTATAATTCTAATGACTTATTTGGAAAGGACTATGAATGTTATTTTCCTTTCTCTTTGCATATATGAATGAGTTTCAGTTGTATTCTGAACATTATAAATGGAACTTTTAAAGCCTGAGAATTCTTTTATATTTCTCTGAAGTATTTCCCTATCAAGTTAACTTGGCTAAACTCAGTCTGTTAACTTTTTCTGAGTCTACAACAGATTAAGTCTATAGCAATATATTACAGTTTTCAGTTGATCTATATTTTTCATCATGTCCCTGAAGTCTTTGTTATGAATAGTTTAGTCATCTGAAATATTTGTGTAGACCTAATATGCAATTATCAGGGCACACCTGTTTCTCAGATCGCTTCCTCCTGAATTTATTCTTGGCTTTCTGGCTGTGTGGCCATTGCAAACACTCTATTATGATTCCTTGAGTCACTAAATCTATAGCACTCAGAGATAAGTGAATATGTGTTGATACCAGATATGTCTGAAAACTCTCACATTTTAGCCATTGTTGATTATCTTTCATTAGTAGAATATCTTAGTTTATAATGGTTTTAGTCTTCAGTGTCATCTAATAATTATTTTTGTGTGTATTTTATAATTAGGAGTGTTAGTATGACTAAACTATTGGAAGATTACTTGAAGTAGACACTAAATTTAGTGCTTTTGCAGAAAAATGACCTCAAATAGCAAATATTGTATTGCCATTTTGCACATAAGAAAACTAAAGGATAGAAATAATGGCAATTTATTTTAATGTTGCTCTTCTGTATAGTTCAAAGACTCCAATTTTGTGAGGAAAACTTGAATTCAGAATGTAAAGTTGTAGAATGACTTGCTTAGAACACTGCTGTCACATAACTCAAGTACAAATGACATAGCTTTTCAAATAAGTAGTCAAACATGCAAAGTTTCCTTTAGCGTCAAACAGAAGGTAAATTTTGGGGAGAAGATTAAAATAAAATTTGTTGTAGGGAAAAAAGCATGATACATATGTATCTGCAGGAAATGAATAGAAGTTGAAAATCACAAACTCAAGATGTGTCTAGAGAGAGGAAAACAGTCTTTGCACCTATACTACTCATGGTACCCAGAATATGGTAGGATCTGAGTATGAAGACAGGTAGTAGACAAAGTTCTAAAATCTTAATTTTTATGAGGAAAGGAAGACATATAAAGAGATAATGACCATATAGTATAGTAAATACTATTTGACATATTAGTTGGATTCTGTTTGATAAAAGGACATCTTATCTATACTATGTTAATGAAGAATACAATGTAATACCTGAACTGTGTCTTGAAGTATGAGATACTTTGGATGATAAAATAGGGAGAGGAATATTTTAGATTGAGAAAGGATCCCATGGGAAGGTTTAGCCGTATGAAACATCTGGAGAACAGAAGGAAGTTTTAGATGATAAAAGTAGAGTGAGGAGAGTGATAAGCGATAAGAAAGTAGAGACCTTCGAGGGCTTTAATGCCATGTTAAGGAGTTTGAACTTTTCTTAAGGACTCTGGGGATTTATCAGCGTGACTTCATCAGATTTGACTTTTATAAAGATCACTCGTTGCTGAGTAGGGCATAGATTGGAGGGTGAAGGAAATTGCAGAGAAGGAAATTGGCTTATAGGTATTTTCAGTAACTCAGGAAGGAAATGATGGAGACTGGGTCTAAATAAGTTGAGATGGGACTGGATAGGGAGTTAATTTTGGAGATATTGAATAAAAATCATAACATCTGGAATATTAGAGAAAGTATACAAAGTATTTCAACAAGGCCATGGAATAATTGAAATTATGTTGTTCACATTATGGTAATTTAAATTGCTTTACATATGAAAAAAAATGGTATCTTCACTTTTCTTCTACACTCTAATTATACCTAGCAACTGATTGTGTCTTCTGTGTCTAAATAAGATGATCTATCACTGATATACCTAAGTTTTTGTGTGTTTCTGTACACATATATTCATATCTGTAGGTTATTGTAGTAATTTAGAATTGGGAATGGTAGTTAAAAACTAGAATCTGGTCTAATTTAATAAAGTTACAATAGTAAATAATTTTGAGAAGTTAAAAACAAATACAAAATTTGGATAATTTGAAACCAAACAAACATACCCAAAGTAAAATTAGCAAATACAATTTTGTTGGTCCTTTTAAGAGTCTCTAAGTGGAACAAGAGGAAATAGACGTTTAGAGATAGAGCCTAGTCCCAGTTTTTTTTAAATCAACTATCATAATATTAAACAGGTGACACTGATCCATAAAACATAGTTATTCTATCCCCATGGTAACTAGTTTAGACTAAATGATTTTTTAAGACTAACTCCTGTTTTTAATATTCTACTGAGGGTTTTTTTTTTAATAACTGCATTTACTGGTGTCATCATCATCCTAAAATAAAGAACTCATACTTCTGATTTCATCATTGTAAAAACCCATACTACATGTGATCAAATTTATATTAATTGAATCAAGATGAACAATAGAAGAACAAGGAATTTTATATTTTGACTTAGGCTATAGAACAAACCTTTAGTATATACTGGTTTATTCATTTGTTAAGCATTCAGTTATAACTATATTACAAAGTAATTTAAAACACTCACTTTTAAGTATAAAAACTTCATTGTTTACAATAATAGAAATAAGCCCAAGGCCTATGTAAATTAGGAAGATAGCAAATGACAACAAAATGCAGATCAAAAATTGTTAAATGTTGTATATAATACTTTATAAACAATAAACAGAGTACAATAGTGTGTTATTTCCAAATTGAGATATTTGTTCCATGAACATAGACACAGGGCTACATATGATGCAAATATAAGTGCTGTGATCATAACACATTGGCATATCCCCATGATTCACATTAAAATAGGAAAACTAACTAGACATTCATAGAACAAATTTTAAAAAGCCAGGCTTATGTTATTGAATGACAACGGGTTTCAATTGAAAAATAGAAATTTGAGTCCTAATTCAATCTCTTTCTTACAAGCACAGATAAAATTACAGAAATCATTCAATCTTCCTGGACCTTAGCTTCATCTTTTAAATGGTGATATTAATTTTCTAGATTTCAATTATATAACTTAGAAAAACATCATGGTACCAAGGCTCATCACAGCAATTACTAGAAACCTGCTTAAGGGGGACTCTTTGGCTTAAATCTCAGTACTATCGCCCTTGCAGCCTGAGTTTGATCCTGGCCAGGGAGATAATCTACAAATGGTGCAGCAGACCTCTCTCTCCCGTCTTGCCTGCTGCTCCCCTCAGAAGTGTATTTCAGTAGATTCACTTGTTCTGCTTGCCACTGTCTCCTGTGAATCCTCTCACTCCCTGCTTCTCTAGCCTACATCCCAGTTTTTGTAAGCCAAAAAAAAAAAAAAGCCTGCTTCAGTTGACTGAAAAATAAAAATTATAATTTCAAAAAATGTAAGTACAGTTAAAATGATGCTGTTGGACTTGAATTCTAACTGTATGATAAAGAATCTATCTTTAGCCTCATTTTTCTTCCTATTTTTTTGTTTGGTTTCATTTTTGTAAGTTTCCTCCATGAATTGGCAGAGGGATAGAACCAGTTCTGAGCTGAAAGCTATTAACAGTAGTGAAAATTAAATGGTTTTCACCAACAATTTTAGATTCTCGGAGTTAACTTGCTTTTTTGAGCTGGAGACATGTCTCAATTACTGATTCATGTGATTGGCTAGACAGGTATGCTCTAGTGCTGAGTATGAGTGGTCTGTTAGATTTGCAGACTGTCAGGAGTATGATTAGATAAAGGCAGAATTTGTACTTTGACTATGTCATCACTCATGGACTCTTCTTAGTCAGTTACTGAGTGGGTTAGAATATTAAGACAAATTCATTCCTTGGAGGGACATCTATTGGAGACAAAGATGACACAAGTACTTTCCCAGGCCTCTGTTGAATCTGCCAGTACATGACAAACTGTGATCATTATGCTCAACATTTTCTGTCCCCATCCTACCATTTTTGACTCCCTTCAGACTTGTATCACGTGATGATTCAGCCATCTTTTGCTCTACTCAATTTGCTTTCACACAAGTGTTTTTCCTAATAACATCTTCACATATTTGAACTGTTTTCCTATCTCTCAAGGGCCCAGACTTACATAGGTGTTGCAGATTGGATAATTGTGGGGTTCCATGTTAAGAAATAATGTTTCAAGAAGGCAAAAATAGATGGGGTTACCTACAAGAATATTCTGATCTATAAACTAGTCAATAACAGGAAATTATCTTTGAGTGTTTTGATCTGTATATTTATAAAACATTATAAGTCTAATGTTATGATCCAGTTTTTGGAATTCAGCATTTAAAATTCTGAATTTCTGTATAGCAGAATGGCTTTAATTAGTTTTTAAGAGTGAATTTTCTGTCTTCAATGATAACTACAACATTCCATCTCTGAATGGATGGAAAAAGTCTTCAGTGATCACTGAGTGTGTGTTGGATCTCAAACCAGAGAATATATTTTAATTACAGAATTTTCTGGTATGTAGACCATATCTAGACCTCTAAAAAAATTTTAAGGAAACCCTAGTACTTTGTATTTCCAAAATTTCCTAACACTATTCCAGTATATAACTATGGCTAAGATCTCCTGACCAAATGACCATTCTTTAATTTATGCATACAAGAGCTGGAGTACAGTCTGGAGACACAGGGGGTCAGAGGATTCACCAGAGACAGTGGAGAGCAGAACAGGCAGATCAACTGAAATACACTGTTGAGTGGAGCAGTTGGCAAGGCAGAAGAGGTCCCTTCCTGGTCAAGGATCGACCTCATGCTGCAGTGGCTGTGGAAGCCCCGCAATGCAGCTCTCAACTCCTTGTGCCACAGGGAGGCCCCAAATGAATATTTTTAAGTTGTAAATGAAGAAACTAAGAATTTGAACATTTTAAGGAGATTTTGCCAAGGGCTTATTTGTCTATGAAGCAGTTAAATCAGAATAAAAAAAAATGCTATCTCATGATTTCCCATTTGGTTCACTCTTTTATAGTACAGAAGCTAATTCATATCTCATTATTTCCTCCTGTGTCACTGGTATGCTTTTTATTTTCCACATTCTCTAAATTTCCACTTAGGGTCTTTGAAACTGCTGTTTTCTACTACATGGAACTACATGCCTTCTTTTTACAAAATAAACAAATGACCTTTATATTACTGACTCTCCCAGGTTATAGCTAATTTAAAAAGTTTGTCCTAACCATACAACTTCATTGAATAAAATAATTATAGCTATAAAAGAATATTTTTCTTAGCAGTTCTCCCTGTTCGACGTACCTTCCTTCTCAGGAAAATAGAGCTAGATCAAATACTTACTAAGCTAAGGAAAATTACACCAATGTCTTCAAAATGATATTTCCATTGATTAAAATTTCTGTTAAAGAAAACAAAGGAATTCCTCCCATTCATTTGTAGTACATCACCACAAATAAAAATACTAAGAAGTGACTCCCATTAATAGATTCAAGACAAAAACAGTATCTTTATGAGGCAAGAACAAAAATATTTAGCATATGCTAATATATATTTTAACTCAACCATTTTTTGCTGGTGAAAATAGAAACAAAATTGGAATTAGGAAACCTTACGGAATAAGAACAACTCTTTAAATTTGTGAAAGTGCTCACCACTGCAGTTAAAAAATGAAATATGAATGGAGTTAAAATATTAGGACAGGGATTCCAATAATTTATATAATCTGATTAATCCTCTGAGAAAACACATAAGAATCAATGGGAAAAATTTTTAAGTAAGGTAATTCCATAAGTCATTGAATAAAAAGCAAATATCCAAAAATCTATGGTTATATAGAACTAATTATTGCTATTTATAATAAAAATATAATCTTCCTTAGAAACAATACTTTTGAAGTATTAATCAAAAACATAAAATCATCACAAAGCATTTAAAACTTTCCTGGAGATATATAGGGAAGACAAATAATGGGTATACAGAAATATACTACATTTCAAGGAAGTAGTAGTAAATTTAAAATAATCAGTGAGATAAAATTAGAAAAAAAAAGGATGAAGAGTTAACTTGAGATGGGACAAACTGGGAAGAGAAGACTCCATAAAATAATTGGTGCTTGAAATCACACTTGAAAATGAATTTCTTATCAATAAAGAGTAAGGAATATCAGGAAGAAGTAGCAGTCTAAGGCAATACTATGTATACTAAAGGACATTGAGTGTTAAGAAACTAATGACTATTTGTTTATAGATGGAACATTAAATAGTTTAAGGAGAAATATTGAAGCCACGCATTTTGTATTTATCTTTTTTTTTGGGGGGGGGAGGGGACATGCAAATTGTAAGTGTTGTGAAAATAGAATGTTCACTTTTTCAAGTCATGGTTAATTCCTAGATATTAAATATTAAAGGTAAGTACAAAATGTAAGCATATACTGTACTTACTGTATTTGAAAACATCCAGTTCAGGGTATATATGGATAAATACCTTTTTCATCGGTAAAACTACCTTTTATGAGGTCCTATATCTTTTAGTTTCAGAACATTTATAATAGATTTTGAAGAAAATATAAAAGTAATACGTATCAAATTTTGTTTTCCTTGGTGAACAGTGGGGTTTCATAAAATATTTTACATGATAATATGCATCACTTCTCAGTACAGTTTAATTCAATTATAAAATCAAACATCTAGATTTATTCTTGAGAATTTTGTTAAAGGAGTACCAAGTGTTAGTCTCTGAAAAAGTTAATTTGAAAATATTTGCTCTGTATATGAGACAGAATTCATAACAAAGATCTGCATTTAATATGATAAAAGATAGTTAAAGTCTTAAGTATCAAATCCTTTTAGCAAATATATCTTTAACAACTAAATTCTTAATATTTCTATAAAGTAAATTGTGTATGGTTTGAAATCTGGTAGTGCAATACCTCCATTTTTGACCATTTAGGTAGGAGAATTTGGGCTATTTGTGTTATTTATTTTTTTTTTTGGTGATTCCATATGAATTTCAACAATATTCATTCCATTACCTTGAAAAAGATTGAGATTTTTATTGGAATTGTATTGAATCTGTGCAGTGCTCTTGGTAGAATGTTTTTTCAATAATGTTCATTCTTGCCATGAGCAGGGAATGTCTTTCCATTTTTCACTTCTTTGTCTTCTGTATCTTTTAACTATGTTTTATAATTTCTTTTGTATAGGTCTTTCACCATCTTTGTTATATTTATTCCCAGGCATTTAAGTTTATTTTGGTACAATTGTAAATGAGGTGGCTCTCTTAATTCCTTCCTTCAGTTGATTGTATGTAGGAAGGATACTAATCTTTGTGTACAAATTTTGTAACCTGTTACTTAACTGGTTTATTGCTTTAATTAGATTTTCCATGGGGTTTTTGGGGGGTTCCTTTTTATATATTATTCTATTAACTGAAAATAACAATGGCTTATTCTTTCCCAATTTGGAATCTTTTTTTATATGCTGTAGTTAGGACTTCCAGTACTACATTGAATAGCTGTGGTGTGAGTGGACATCCTTGTCTTGCCCCAGATCTTAGTCGAAAGTCCCCGTTTTTCAGTGTTGAGAATGATGTTAGCTGTGGGTTTTTCATGACTTTTATTATATCAAAATATGTTCCGTTGATCCCAAGTTTTTCAAGAACCTTCATCATGAATGTATATTGAACATTATCAGTTGGTTTCTTGGCCTCTATTGATATGATCATATTGCTTTTGTTTTTAATTTTGTTGCTGTAGTGAATTATGTTAATTGATTTTTGGATGTTGAAAGTCTTTTGGCCTAAAATATATTCCACATTCTAGTGTCCTAGTGTATAATCCTTTTGGTGGATTGTTGGATTTGGTTTAATGGTATTTTATTGAGATTTTTAGTATATGTTTATTAGGGAGATTATTCTGGAGGGGTGTTTTGTGTGTGTGTGTGTGTGTACATGTGTATTTGTGGTCTTTGATTTGGATATTAGTATGATAACCTCATAAAATGTATTTCTAATGTTCATTTTTCAGTGTTTTTGAGAGTTTTATCAGGATAGGTTATAATTCATTTTTGAATATTTGTTAGAACTTGCCTGTGAAACTATGTGATCCTAGACTTTTGTTTCTTGGGATGTGTTGTTCACTGTTTAAATTTCTTTGCCTCTCATTGGTTTGCTTTCTATTCTTTATTCATTCTTGGCGGTTGAAAGTGTTGCATGGACAAGGGATAATATAATTACCTGAACTAGAATAGCTGTGAAATGCTGGAAAATAAGGACAAAACAAATCTCTACAGAATTAATATTTTCTAACCTTGGATAGGAGGATGCTGATAAATCTATTTTGTGTCCTCAGTTTTGTTGAGAGAATATTAAAAATATTTTTAGATTTTTATTGAATTGATAAATAAGGTACTTGTATATCTCCCTTTGAGTCAGAAAAAGCAAATGTCACATGAAAAATGTAAACACAGCTAAAGATTTATAAGTAAATATGATATGTACAGATATTTACAAAGATTTAATGTATTCATTTTTAAGACAAATTTCCAATAATTTCACTAGAAATTCTTATCTACTGTTATCCTACTGCTAAAGTTGTGCATCTCATTATTCCTTATTAGCTTTCAGTGCTTTTTACCTTTTCTTCTATGTAAAATTCATATGTCCTTTAATAGTTTATGCTATATTACCAAAACAACAGTTTTCTATTTCTCTCTCTTTTCACTTGTTCCACAAACTTGAGCAATGCAAACATTTGATATGGTTTGGCATATTTGCTGTGATTATTTTTCCCTGGATATCAGTTGGCTATTATGAATAATTCTCCTTTTTGACTCCATGTACCTCAGTGGATAAAGTAGAGTTACTCTTCCTCTTCTCATAATACATGATTCATGAAAATACAAAGTACTGTAAAGTGTAACCTATCCCTCTGAAGAGATTCTTAATGCATTTTCTGGCCATCCCATCTATACGTAGGGTATCACATCTTCATCACCCGCACCTCCCTACCTGCATTCGTTGGGTTAGAAAAATAGTTCTGAATCTTAGTTCTACTCTAAAGTGAATACTCCATCTTATTTTAAAACTTTTAAACAAGTAGCTTGTAGAATTAAATAACCCAAACATATTATAACATAAATAACCCCAAACAATTAAGACAAACAGATTCTACTGTTTGTCTTAATTGTTTTTCTATAATATTTCCTTAGTAATATTGGGAGGTCAGTATTTGTTACACAGTAAATGTAACAAATAAAAGTATTTGAACAGTGGTCATAAGATTAAACCTAAAATGACAAGACCTCTTGAAATCTTAAAACTTGGATTTGAACATAAACTTCCACTGGTCTTATGCATTCAGCCTTGTATCAATTTTCTTCCCCCCCCCCCCCCCCCTCTTNATTCAGCCTTGTATCAATTTTCTTCCCCCCCCCCCCCCTGTTCATAGCTGCTATCTATGAGCATCCATTTTGTATTCATGGAGATTTATGAGCTTTATAAAGCCATATTGCTTACAGAGCACATCTACCTGACAATTTCTGGTGTCTGACAATTTAGATAATAAAATTATTCATTAGACTTTTACTAAATCCCACAGTTCAGAGAGCAAGCCTTATTAACTTAATAAGCAGAAAACTTGGATTTGAGCCCCAGTTGTGAAAACCTGTAGCCATGGGATTTTTAAGTAAATCCTTTGATCTCTCTAAACACTGGTTACTAAATCTCTAAAATGGGAATAATAATCCCTGTTCCATCTCAGTGATAACCAAATGAGTGCACACAAGCAAGTCAATGAAAAATAACAAGTTGCTCAATTCTTCTGAAATTTAGGCATCATCCCATAAGTGAATCATCAACTTCCAAATCCTGATTACATCTTTCCATATCTTTTATTCTAATTATTCCATCCCTATTACCACAAGTAGTTTTCTATTTCAAGCTTTAATCATACTTTATTTGCAATACTAAAATATTTAATCCATACTATTAATTTTCTGAAAATTTTCCTCTTAGTATAAATGTAACCTGACATTCTGCCTTCTCTAATTTCCTTCATAGCTTTGTGAACAACATAGGTTGGTTTACCCAATCACGGTTCCTATCCACAACTGACTTCAATTTATTTTCTACTTTAATTGACACTATATCAAAGACTATAAATTTTAAGTAAACATGTCAGAACATTAATAATGTGAGGTGGGAAGTTTTTGCTTTCCTCATGAAAGGATAATAATATGACCATAAAATGACTAAAATGTTCCTCTTTGTCTCCTGAACAACTGTTTGAAGTTTCTACAAACTTCTTACAGTTATGAGGAAATTGAAGAGAAGTTAGGGGCATGGTCTCTTCTACAGGCAAATTGTGGAACCATTGTCAACAGCAATGCTATTTGCATTTTTTGTTATAAAAAATAGACCCCACATTTAAATCCCTGAATTTGGGCTTTGACTGCTCCTTCCAGTTTTAATTGATAATGTTTTCTATTGCTTTCAGGATCAAATCTAAACATTTTTGATTGACATGAAAAAGTTTTATTGATATTTCCTATAGATCTTTCCTAGCTTCCTAAGCTACATCTACCTGCCAATATCCTTGTTATTTCTGCAGGTTCTTGAACATACTAGTGCCTTTTAAAATGTTCTATCTTTTGGCAAATAGTCTATCCTTTGATAGATTTGTCTTTTGCCCTAGGTTTTCTATATACCACTTCTCATCATCAAGATTTTAGTCAGATGTTTTATTATTTGGGAACTGGTTCTTGTAGAAGCCTGATGTATTGGTATTCCTAAGAGATACTCTTGAAAGAAGGAATGCAAAACTTAATGAAAAATGAAACTGTCCCTCAAAACACTTGGAACTGAGCCTTTAGTCAGTTCCGTTAGGAGATAGGAATCTGGAATATCTCTTAAAGTTGTCCCCAAAGGATGCAGGAAAGTCATTTTTTTGGCTCCAATGTAAGCTGGGGTGAAACAGTCCTATGTATATGAGTATGCTTCTCTATAATTAAGGAAGCTTTGAGTAATTTTTCAGGCACCATACATCCTTGGAATTGGTGATTTTGGTCTTGAGACCATTTAGGTAGAGAGGCAAAATTGTCATTCTCCTTGTTGTCTGTGTTCCCATTGGTAGTGGTGTGCTATCAAATACAAATATATTTCTTGGTTTTCCATCACTACATTTTGGAATCCTTGGTCTTTTCTCATTAAATACTGTATGCTCCTAAAACAAAGCCAGGTATGTGGAAGTAACAGAAATTGAATGAAAATACCCTATAAGGTTACTGTTTTGTGAAAGGAATTCTAACATTTTAAGGATGAATGAAGAAGAAATAATAATGAATTAAGATATTAAGTATTTCTCAATATTCATAATGTGACACCTCAATCTCATAAAAAACAAGGGTTAAAGGTACATTTCATTGATATGTCATCAGTACAGTTAAATGAGCTGTATTAATTCTTTATTACATAATAGCTATGTTTTTAGTGATACTATTGCATCATGTCTGATGGTGACCATTGTAAACTACATTAAACTTTGACTGTGTTATATTTTCCCTTCTCTCTGTTAAAAGTAAATGTAACAGTAAGAGAAAATAAGGTTTTCCAAGTTTTGACCATATCTAAAAGTAGGGTATTTCTGCTTGATGTGATTTGTTGGGTTATTTTTTTTTTTATGTCTGGGGAAACTCTTAATTTATATGGCAAAAAATTTAAGCATTCTTAAACCCAAAATATAACATAACAAATAAGGATAATAGAAAATAAGGATTTTCTATTTTAGAATTGTAGGGAAACCTATAATCAGACAATTTTTGGGATATTTATGAAGTTGTTTGATTTTTGATATGTCATTTTTGAAGAACTGTTCTTTGCCTGATTCAAGTGATGAGTTTTTTACAGGATTGTGGGATATGTGGGTTAGAAAAGACTTAAAGCCCCTAGAAAGCATTGACATGGTCTCTCTGGCTTGCATTTAACAGTTACTGAATATTTGAGGAATCAATTGTAGAAATCATTATTTTAAATGTTGATGGTAGATGTTGCAAATGCATACATTCTTATAACTTTTACATGATTTTTCATGAATCCAATATAAGTATAGTCACTTCAAGTGTACAGTTACTGAGATTCAATTAAATACTCAAAAAAAATCCACAACGTGTATTTAAGAAAGTCGATATTTAGAACTTGAATTTAAAAAGAGTGAAATAAATGTTGAAGACTAGTAATCTGCTTATGAATGTCACAGTATTTGTTAAAATTCCACATAAGTATTTCAGTAGTGGAGTGACAGTTCACCAAATGAATTAGAACACCATATAATTATCCTTAAGTAATGCAAACTAAGATCCCATATGACTAGTAATAGTGGCATATAATGATAGTGTCATCTCTCCATTTAGGGTACAACATGCCATCAGAGAAGATGAGATGAATCCTAAATGGGTGGGTAGTGCTCCTGGTTACAAACTTAACAGATTATGACATCAGGCTGATACCCTATCCATCTGTTAGCTGTGCAGGACAGAGGACATATTGTTACGGTGATTAGGCCAGGTGGTACTTCATTTGATATCACAGCTGTGCTAAACTTCTACTCTGAAACTTAAAACCATGTGAAACGTTCCTTGTTTGGGGTCACACTGAAAAGAAAGAGCGGCAGCTGGTATACAGTCTTAACGAGATCCGTGTGGAGATCCTTTAGTTGAAATTAAAAATAAAAATTTTCACAATATGTTATGAGGAATGAAGACTGAAAGTCTGGGTTCTGCTGTTTGCGTATGGTACAGCTTTTGAATTTTTGATCAACCATTCAGTCATGCTAAGCGAAAGGCAGTTGTAGCATATGTAGAATCTGTTATTCAACAAAATATTGAAATGGTTCACATAAAGAATGTATTTCAGTTCCTGTGACATAAATGCTCTTAATAAACATTAACTATTTCATTATTCTAGATTTGAGTGCCTAGTCCACACCCTGCCCCATCCTGAAAAGAGATGGGTTATATATACACACATGGATATTTACAAATGTGAAATCAAGAAACCTCACCAGTCAGTTTTTTACCTTCTGATTCAAAGGTATAATGAATGAGCCTGCCTTTGCTTAGACAAGGTAGAAGACAGATTAAATGGGAGCCATAGTGCATCCAAACTTTGTTTTTTTTGTGAATTTTTAATGGGGTACAACCTGTGGAATTATGAAGCCTCATGGTTCCAGGCTTGAAGAAGGGAGTCTACTAAATTCTAATACCCTCTCCTTTTGGAAAGCAGCCTTAGATAAAGCCCAATCTGCATTACTTTACTTGATGCTTCATATTAATGGGATAAGTTGACTGCCTGAAACAAGTAAGGAAATATAAACACCAGAATTCAGTGGTGAATTTCTGGTGAATTTCTCATAGTAAAATTTACTCTTGCCCAACGAGGGATATGGGGATTAGAAATGCCAAATCAATAGAACATTGACTAGTTTATTTATATAGACATGGTAATGATGAAGACATACAATGACCTCTTCCAGTTTAGTTGTAGATCTGAAAGACATTACTTGCAAATTTAGCCATATCATATTTAACAAATAACATCTTTAAGTTTTAAAGATAAGAAAACCAGATGTTTCATGAAGCATTATTACCTACACCAAAGTTTTTGATTTAAGATTTTCTTTGTAGTGTTATCAACTAATCCTGAAGATCTAGAACACAGTGAATAATAATTTTTGCTGAGAAACTTCAGTGTTGATAACTAAGTCCAATCAAGCATACTCATCACAACAGATATTCTGTAAACATTAGTCTTCATATATAGAATAATGCTCTTTAGATGATAAAAACTAAATGAGAGAGAGATTGATAAAATGTAAAGTGAATTCAAAATGGTCATTATAGAAGTAAGAATTGAATGATGTTTCTTTGTTAAGAAAACAATATGTAAAACTTGAAAGCTTTATGATGATCCCTGTGCTTTATTTATTTATTTTTTTTAAGATTTATTTATTTATGCATACAAGCACTGGGGTACAGGCCAGAGGTGTGGGGGGTGAGAGGATTCACCACAGACAGAGCGGGGAGCAGAACAGGCAGATCAACAGAAGYACACTGCTGAGGGGAGCAGCGGGCACAGCAGGAGAGGTCTGCTGCACCATGTGGGTCCCCTCCATGGCCGGCAGCAGGGATCGAACTCATGCTGCAGTGGTTGCGGTTTGCTTCATAGTGCGTTGCTTAACCCACTGCGCCACCAGGGAGGCCCGATCCCTGTGCTTTAAAGGGTATATAAGAACATTGTTTTGTTTAACAGGGTTTTTACAATGAGTGTTGTTCTTTAGATGGTGCTTTGTATGCTCTATTGATTATTAGCAAGATTTTTAAAATTTTATGTTAATTTGTTAATTTTTTCCAGTAGAAATGAAAATGACTTTTCCCATGTATAGAAATGGACACTAATTTTACTCTTCTATTGCTCTGTAGATGTTTACTAGTTTTATCCTTAACTTAGCATATATTTTCTCATGATTTTCCTTACTATCTGTCTACATTTGTTTCTCAAATATTCATTGAGTTGGCTTTATCACTTTGAGGGCCTCTTGTTAATATGCTGAATTAGGTGTTTGACAAGTATTTTAAAAACTATTTTGAGTCACAAATTTGAACTTTTTGAAAGTCATGCATTCATATGAAGAATGTCCTTCATGAAAAAATGAACAACTCTCTCTGTTGCATGATTCTCTTATCTTGCAGTTAAACACAATATTATAAAATCAAATACAGTATTCAGTACTTAACAGTAATAGTTATTAGTATTTTATTAAATAATAAATTCATTAAAGGGCGTTTAAAATATATGAGCTAAAAATGTTCTTAATATTTAAGTGTTCCCCTAACCACTTTCGATAGTCTCTTTGAAACATTCATTTCTCCTGTCCATTGGATTAGGTGGTGGTACCATGCCTTTGCAATGTAGATGACAATGTATCTTGAAGGGGAAATTAATCTGGATTAAATAGATCTTCATCAGTAGAAGTAAACTTGTAGCTGTCATGTGCCAGACCAAGAGAATTAGAGGATACTGCTCACTGGCAAGCAGCAGAGGCAATTTTGCAATAAAATTTGTAAAGTAACATTTTCTAATTTGATTTGAATGTTAAATTCCACTGAAATAAAGCATGTATTTTGCTATGCCTACAAGTGATATTTTTTTAAATGAAGTTCTGAAATGTCATCTGCACTTTGGTAATTCTCATGAATAGTTTTTGAAATCCTGCTTTACTCCTTGAAAAATTAAAGGGAACATGTCCTTAGCTAGAGAAAACAGTTTCAGTAATGTCTTTTACTCTGCACTTATAATCATTAAAAATCTAAAGTTGTCACTGTTATTAGTACTTCCTTCACACATTAGAGAATTAATAGAATTCTTGATGATGGCAACTCCCTCCTCACATGAGAAATACTGAAGGAACTTCAGAGTATTCAGTTACAGTACATGTATGTGACATTGTCCAAGAGACTGCATGAAGGAACTGAGACATAAACTTGAACTTAAAAAAATGAACAAATTGTAGGAAGAGAACATTGTAAAGATAGAGAATAGACCTGTATTAGCAGTAATAGGTATGATTGTGCTTGAGGAAAAGTGAGCAAAGATGGCTTAAATATTTATGTAAAGCAGATATGGCAAGTGGATTTCACCTTGTATGTGAACTTTAAATAATTGTTGGTAACTATCTGAAGTGTTGAATCAAGAAAGGGTCTTGGGTAGGATTCAATTTCAAAAAGGAGACTCCTCACTTCTAGGCATACTCGTCATTAGATAGGAACTAGTTTCCAGAACTGTGGATGTGTATGTGTATATAAAATATACACATGTATTATTGATTTTGCACTCTCCTCTGTTTCAAGCCTGGAACTTCTAAAAACCTTGGAATTTCTTATGTAGTAAGAGAAAAAAAGGTTTTTTCCCCCCATTATGTTAATGGAGATAAACCATGTTATTAGAGGGTTGGTAGTTGCAGTAGAGTCCTAACCTCCTGGGAGGGGAGAGGAGCTGAGTTAAATCACAAGTGGCCATTGACTTCATCACATCTGTGTAATGAAACCTTCATATAAACTGAAAAGGATGGGGTTTAGAGACTTGTCAAATTGGGCAACAGGTGAAGATTCAGAGAGTGATGTGTTTGGGGAGGGCATGGGTATTCTTCAACGTTCCCCTTGTCCCATACTATGTTTCTCTTTCATCTGGCTGTTTCTAAACTATACCCTTCTATAAAAATCTAGTAGTGAAAATATTTCAGTTCTGTGATCACTCTAGCATTTTAAGTGAACCCCAAGTCAGTGTTGTTGGAACATCTGACCTATAGTCAGAATGACAGGTGACAATCTGGACCAGTACTTAGAGTCTGAAGGAAGTCCTGAAGGACTAGGTTCTCTACCTATCCCAGTGGGTAGTGGCAGAATTGAACTGTTGCATACCCTTTCATGCCATGAATTGATTCGTGGTGTGAGGGATCCAGACCCCTTTTATCACTGAGCAAAATTGTGATGGAGCAGCTATTGTCTCAAATTTTTCTTTTGGTATTCCTGTATAGGACAAACTGTCAGTTTTCATCTGCAGAGAAAATTAAAGACAGCAATTCTAGGGTAACCTCAAACTCTGTTTCCCAAAAGGTATTCTATGAGGAATAATAGGTTATTGACAAAACTATTCAACGTTTTTTTTTTAATCTCAGCTTACTGTAAATGGTCTTTCTTCTTGAAAATGGCAATTTTAAATACTATACATAGATCTTTTCTCAAATCTTTAAGGTAGATTGTGTATGTGACAGTGATCACTGAAGTTAAACAGACACATTCAAAAGGTTTTCATTTGTAGAAGCAAATAGCTACTGCAAGGAGTGGTATCTTAAGAGATTCCACTACAAAAAAGCCATATATAAAGGGTAGGACTTGGGTAACTTACTAAAAAGAAATTGTTGTATAAAGTGATCAGTCTTCTAATGAACAAATTCTGAGATCCTGAGTCTGAGATGGGCCAAGTTATATTGTAAAAGAACTTACCTAGAGAGATTTTATATATTTCCCTTGCAACACAATGATCTGGTAAATATGTCAAAATTTAAATTATTTAAGAAGTCTGAAGCACATTTAATCAATATCAGCTTGTAGATTGTCATTAGTGTTATTAAGGGCTGTTCATCCAATTTCAAATAAAACCACTATAAATTTTCATATTAATGAACTTGAAGTAATGTAAAGAACATAGCAAAGAAATTTCTGTGCCTTCTGTGTCTCCTTAAGAATTTTTTAAGCCTGCTTTTGCCACAGTAGTGTAAACTGATAAAATGTTTTGATTGATAAAATTATGTAAAACTTATTAGCAAAACATTAATATCTATTAGCAATTTACATTAATAGAATTTTCACAATAATTGAGTTCATACTATACCTACATTAAAAAGTCTCTGCAGTTTCTCTCACAGAATGAGTCCTGTATAGATTTAGGCATTTCAAATAATCCCTTATCTTTGCAATTAGTAATTGCTGATAATAAAATTGAATTTTAATAAAGAATATGAAATAAATGAAACCCTGTTACTTTCATGTTGCTGTATAAGTGATGTGTATGATCTTGAAAACATATGCACATGCAAAACATCGCAGCCTTTACGTATTTCATCATTAATAAATGGATCTGCTATACATACATTTTTTGTGTGTAATTTGCTTTTTAAAGTTAACAATCAAAGAAATGTTTTGAGAGTAGTATTTATAGATCTATCTCATTAATTTTAATGACGAACTACCATTTATTTATTGATGCTCCTTTATTTATTTAGACATTCCCCAAATGATCGACACTTGCCTTGTTTCTCACTCTTTGTCATGGCAATCAGTGATATAGTGAACATTTTCCTGTGCATGTCTGAGGAATCATGTGATTGTGTATAAGGAAACAAGCTGAGGAGTTTTTGTGTTCAGCAATTACAATAAAGTTTCCCTCAATTGAATGACTATCTTAATCAAAATTACATGCATGACTATAGTCATTTCTCCACACCTTCGCCGGTACTACAGATAATGAAACTTAAAATTTTGTAAACCTGAAGAAAATAAAGTACTTGCATTTGCTTTTATCAGATATTAGCTAGGAAATTGTATAACAGCATGTATAATACATTCTTTTTTTTTTAAACTCTTTGACAAATTATCTGTGGTCATACAGCAGTATTTGAATATACTGTAGCTTTTTTTTTCTTTTATTAAAATATTTTAAAATTTACATATACTTGCCATTAATTGTAATCCCCATGTATTCCCCATCACCTCCAAAAAAAAAATATATATATACTGTAGCTATATATTTCAATATTTCTCTTTATATAGTTTTGCCTTCCCCATTTATCTCTTTAATTTTTCTAATAAAAATTAAATATACTCAATTTTATATTAAGAGTTTCATGTTACAAATTTAGTTCAAATACTTATGGAAAAATTTTTCTTGTATTCTATTTCATAAGTGGATATTCCCAGTCACAAAAGATAAATTGAGAAGCCAATTAATAACTTCAAAATCAGTGGTATTATCTTCTACAGTTCTGTTCTGTTGTTCTAATCACTAGTGCTAACATAATTTTATGGCATGATTTCTGAGATACAATTTAGACCTTTCTAATTTTCCTTTGAATTAACTGTCTTGATATTCTTGTCATTACATATTTCAGTATTTTCAGTTTGGGAACTGGAAATTTCTTTGGAATTAAATCAATTAGTAGATATTTTTTTCACAGTCGTTATTTTCCTAAAATACTGCTTCCCCTTCCAAGAATGTATTTTTCATTCATGCTTTAAATATTTTTCACTTAATCTTCCATAGTCCTTTTGTGTGTGTGTGTGTAAAATTTTTTATGCATAGGATAACTGGGGTACAGGTCATAAATATGGGAACAGGGGAATGAGAGGATTCACCAGAGATAGAGTTGGGAGCAGAACAGGTGGATCTACTGAAATACACTGCTCAGAGGAGCAGTAGTTGAGGTCCGCTGCACCATGTGCATCAGCTCCCTGGCTGGGATCAAATGTAGTGCAGTGGCTGCAGATAGTACAAGGCTACTCTACCCCTTGTGCTACCAGGGAGACCCTAGTCTTCCATGGTCTTACTGAATTCTAGATGTTTTATATTTTTCTATCTTGAATAGATTTTTTTTTTTTTTGCATAGTAGTCTAGAGGGAGGCATAGCACTTTTATTCCTAATAGTGTTCTTAATGTTCCATTCTTTTTAATGACTTCATGTTTACCAAATTCCCTTTACAACTGAGTTTTTTCCTGTTGTCTGTGTGTGTGTGTGTGTGTGTGTTTATGCATCACATGTGCTCATATGTGGAAGACCATATCTTGTTCATGGTTATTTAAAATACATTTTTTTCAGGACATTAGAAAATACTTTATTGAGGTTTGATTGACCAATGTTCTTTTATCCAAATTTATCTAAAAGATTATATCGTGTTTCACATTCACACTTTTAATTAAAACTTTGAATGTTGGGCCCTCCTTGTATGTTCTGAAATAGATTTGCTCTGTTACAATTTGTTATTCTTTTAGGATACTACAATAATATTTAATTTTATAATAAAATTTTATTATTAAATATGAGGTTTGTATTGCATGTGTAATTTTTAAATTGGAGGTTCATTTTAGTTTCATGCTGTTGCTGAAGTATGCATTGGAGATCTTTGCTTTTTTCCTATGCTCTTAAAAGTGTTCAATATATTTGCGTTAATTTTCGTGAATTCATATTTTCCTATTACAGTTTCATTTATTTTGGATTTTCAAATTTATATCCATTAAGCAGTATATAATAAAGCTTTAATTTGTAATCCAGTCCTCTTTTCTTCCTTGTTTCATTAAGTTCTACCTTACGTCTTTAATACCTTCCTTCTACTTATTTGAGGTAATTTGAATATTCTACTTACAGCTCCTTAAATTAAAACCTTAGTTTTATTTTTTTTTTTTTAGTCTTATTCCTAAATAGTGCATTTATGATTACACAATTGTCTCTGAGGAATGTTCTGGTTGCTATGATGGTTTTAGTGTAAGTCTTCTCATTTGCAGTCATTTCTACATAGAATATAATTTCATTTCCATTTTCTCTTTGATCTAAGAATTATTTAGGTAATTATTTTTTGATTCCCAAGTGTATTCTATTCATATTTTGCATGCTTTCCATTTTTGTCAAGATGTATTATATTCATTTTGTTCAAAAAATATAGTCCCTATGATATTTAGGTTTTAGAATTTAGTGAAGATTTTTCCCCATGAAGCATACATTTATTTATGATTTATGTTTAGAAATAACCTATATACTCTCAGCAATGTGACATAAACTGAGTTTAAATTCTTGGTTATTTTTTCATCTTTTAACCTATTTTGTTGTATTATGGTAAGATACTAGAATTTTCCACCATGATAATAGATTTATCAGTCCCTTCAAAAACATTTTGTTGTAAAACTTCACTCCATATAATCGGTTTACACACACACACACACACATATATATTTTTATATACTTTACTTTGTTACCTTGTACTTCCAGTCAAAGAGGTGGTGCATACATCTCTGACTACATAATTTATTCTTGCAATGAATTATTTGGAGATGGACATAAATGAAGGCAGTAAAATTTTTTGTGTGATTTGACAGTGGATCTTGTGGATCTGCTCTCTGAGCAAGAAGACTGTGTCTCAGATGACAGACTTGTTATCAAGGAACATAAAAGAGAGCTATTGAAAAATCTCTCTCTCTCTCTCTCTCTCTCTTTTTTTTTTGGTTGTTGGTTGTTTAATACATAATCATACTAAAACTGGACTGCATTACAGGACTGATTTGCTGCAGGTCTGATTTGCTGACATAATGATATTTAAAGGTGCAAGACATTATTTTTAAGAGTTCCAAACAGTGACGCAGCTATTAAGGCAGGAAAGAAAATTGGTGAGCCTTGTTATGCAATGGTAAAACATGTGGCAACTTTATTGCTTCTATGAATTGAAAAGGCAGGTAATAAACCCAAGGGACTTGTATTGTCAGACAAAGAGGTTTCATGGCAGAATGTTGATAGCTGGTTAAGAGCTGCATTTGAAAAGATATCTCAAAAAAAATTGGGTATGGATTATAGTTTAGGAAGTTTTTTGTTTTTTAAACTAAAACATATTTTAAATAGAGCTCCATTAAAATTCTTGATTTAGAGACTAACATTTGAAGATTGAAAAATATACCTACCCCCCGTCTTTGGCCAAGAAGAAAACAGCAAAAGCCTATTGGCAAGGGCATATTCTCCCTTGTCCTTTTCAATTGTGATTAAGAAGGGATGATGATACAGGATGTTACAAAGAGAACATCAGAATAGAATCCTACACTCAGGGAGAACTAGGTCGTTTAATAAGGACTATGCGACTCTACTATGCGACTCTAGCAACATTTACTCACAAGTACTTCTGACTATTATGAACCAATAGTGTTGTATGACTTCCTTTTTTCCTTTTCCACTCCTCTTGAATCCCTCCTCTCCTCCCTCCCTATTATTTTTTTTTTTTTACTATTCTGTGTTTGATTGTTGCATGTTGAATATATAGGGGAGGTAGGTTATTACTTTATTTCACAGTTTTTTGGAGTGGATCAAATGAAACAACACTTATACCAGACTACTGGTCTAAGAAAAATCTTGAAATTTGTGCCAAATGTAATGATTCCGTAAGAGCTTTAGAGTGCCTTACATACATAAAAAGGAGGTGAAAAATTGTGGAAAAATACCTTATTCACCATATATTCATTGTTTTATAATACTGTTGTCATTAGACATAGATTTCATTTGTTTCTGAAATACAGTAGAGACAACTTATTCCAAATGTATATGTTCACTTCTTATGTCTAGATCATTTTTCTGTGCACTGTATCATAGTGCAAAAATATTAAGCAAAGATGATTATTAAATGATATACATTAATGAAATGAAAAAGGAGAAAATTAACTCACATTTTTCTTTTTTTTTAAAAGATTTATTTATGCATACAAGCACTGGGGTACAGGCCAGAGATGTGGGGGTGGTGAGAGAATCCACCAGACAGAGCAGGACACAGAACAGGCAGATCGACGGAAACACACTGCTGAGGGGAGCAGCGGGCGAGGCAGGAGAGGTCTGCTGCGCCATGTGGGTCACCTCCCTGGCCGGCGGCAGGGATCGAACTCTTGCTGCAGTGGCTGCAGTTTGCTTCATAGTGCGTTGCTTAACCCACTGCGCCACCAGGGCGGGCCCAACTCTCATTTTTCTTTAAGGACTGTAATCTGAATAGAAAATATAATTGAAAATACATATTCTCTTCTAATTTGACTTTGTGCAAATCAGAGTGATCTGAGGATGATCTCCAAAATAAATAGTAAAGAATATTAATTTGTTACTGGTATGGCTGCTGTGACCAAAGTGAAAATAAAAATGTTTTCAAAATTGAAAAATCCTTAAGACTGAGAATGGTTTCCTTATCACATTTTGGAAAATTACTTTGTTTTTCACTAAAGATGAATATTTATGATTACAAATGGTGCTAGATACTTCCATCATTTTTACTTGTCCCAATATTTTTCCTTGCTCTGTAAGTACTTACCTTGTATACTGACATTTATTTAAAAGTAAATTCTCAAAGTTTTGTAGAATAATCACAATGAGAAAAGTGCCCAACGATTTTATGAGGCAGTAATCCTGTTCTCTTATTGCAAAACCCTAACCAGCCTTCAGCCTTATAGTTTATCCACGCGGGAACCAGATTATTGCCTCATAAAACAGCTCGGTGCTTCTACTATGGCTTAAATATAATTGTGTTTAAAGACCTTGTTGATTCCATTTAGTAAAATTAGTTTTTATCCTCAGATAAAGACAAGCTTAAAAACTAACCCTTGATAGCTGACTATAGAACTGAAGCACCATGGTGGGAGGAGGTAGAATGAAAAGGGAAGGAAGCACAATGTCTATGGTGGTGGAATGGGTGGTGGGTGCAGATGGTGGTAAAGCCTGATGGGAGTATCCCAAGATTACGTCAATTAAAACTAAATCAGTAAATAAAAATAAAGCACATAGTAGTACAAACTTTTAATTAAAATGGTCATGTGCCCTTAAAAAATTAGTTTTTATCTTCTTTCATCAAAACAGCGGCCACTTAGTCTTAATATTTTGATCTTTGCCCAATTATAGTTCAAAATATTTTAAAAGACATTTCTACTATTTTTATTTTTAGATCTTCATAATTTATTGTTATAGTTCATAATTTTTCTGAAATAATTTAAAGTTAATTAGTTGGGTTAATAAAATAAAAGTTATTTTTTTCTCTTGTTCACATTTACTTCAAGAAAATTAAACTGATAAGTTGATGTGTTTAATATCATGCTTTTTAATGATAGGCAGATTAGGTCCTGAATCCAAGTTTTATCACTTATAAACTCCATGAGCATGGTCAATTTGTTTAATATTCTAAACCTAGGGCTCCTTATTTATTTAAAAAAAAATGGAGACATTGTAACAAAAACAATACTGCCTCATTGGACTTTTAATAATGTTTAGACGGTCTAAATGTTGAATTAGTATTTTTTTGCTTTGTGAATTAGTTTTACTGTTTTCTATGTAGAAATGAATGAATAAGAATTTTAAAGATTGTAAAGTAAGCCTGAGAAATTTAGAAAAATATTTTTGGTGTAATTAAGGCTCATGAGCTATGGAACAAGAATATTATGATAAATTTTCATAGTATAAATTTCAACAACTTTTCTAACGCTGGAACGGTTAATTGGAGACTTCATCAAAAAGCATGGAACAGGTATATGGAGATGACTAGATGCCAACTAGTTGATAATCTAATTGTTGTGTACAAAAAAAAAAAATGTAGCTTCCTGGCAAATGCTACCATTAATTTTAAAGCATTTTTATGTGTGAAATTATTTTATTGCAGTGCAGCAACAACTTTGGATTTTATGAATGACTGCATGTCATTTTCTCCTGTGTACAATGAAATGCTCTCTAAGCACTAGTTCAGTGGTTGCTTATGTATTGCTTTACTTGATAATCACAATTTTAACTCATATGATACAGATTTTTTGTACTCAAGAGTGTGTTTTTCTCTGCTCATACTTCACTGTAGAAAATAGTGTAAGTTCTTTTTTTCCACAAGAGCCTATGTACTGTTTAAGAACCAGTCATTAAATTCCTTAAAATGAGAATTGTAGATTCTGCAAATTTAAGAAAATTAACAAATTTAATACTCAGTGGGAAATAACCATTTGAATCCTATAAATCCAAGACAGTAATTATCAATTTACTTTATATACAAAAAGCATGCTGATGAGTCTAAAATTTTGTGTTCTGTACTTTATCATAATTCATAAATTGTTTTAAAAATACCTAGCACATAGTAGATTTTTGGTTGTAATACAAAGTATAAAATGCCTTGCTATTTTGTCTTTTTCATTTTGTTGGTTCTCAATTACATTGGTTAGCTCACTTGCTAAATATTCAGCTTAATTCTTTACTTTTAAAGTAAAAGCTATGAAATATTTGTAAGGAACATACTTATCAACTATATACTCTCTAACTGTGGGTCGTTGGGAGAGAAAGACTGATAGCTGGAACTAAGGACAATGAAGCAAAAAGAGAAGACAATAGGAAATAGATTTTCTTAACCCCAATAAAAATGATAGCTTTCTGATAAATTTTGATTATTTCTAGAAAATTATTTTGATAACTAAAAAAAGCAGGTTTAAATATTCCTACTTCATTATTTTACACATTTCTCTTAGGGTCTACTAGTACAAAAAACACTGAAGTTTTATGTGTTAATATTTTCTTGGTCCCTTGAAAAATGACATCAGTGAAATTCACAGTGAAACTTATTGCCATCTCTCTCATTGGGGTATTGTGAAAATATCCACTAACATTTATAGAGTGCTTTGACCTTCTCAAAAGACATTACCTAAGAACAAAATAAATGATGTTAAAGCAACATTTGAATAATTTAATTGTAAATGAATCAAACACATATACTTTAAGCTTATGTAAATACATCTATGAAATTAAGCAATGAAGTACTTGACAAAATCTGCTTTAGGCTTTATGAAATGAAAACATTTTAAATGTAGCTTGATATATTTCATAAACCTAATGTATAGACAAGCTTGCCAATCCTTGATATTATAAATATTTCATTATGAATATCCAAAATGAGCTATCATATTTCTAATAAGGATACCACAAATTCTAAAAAAAGAAACATAGTATTAGAGATATTTTTAAATCAAAAGAAATTATCACTGTTTTTATTCAATAGTGATTGCAAAGATAAGGAAAATTTTATTTTCTATCCATTCTACTGCTACTTTATGACAGATAATGGTAAACTTTATTACACCTATTAGACTGTCAACAAATATTTTTGAATAAGTTTTTTTTTAAGTATGAATGTTAAAATAAGAAATTATAGGTTGGCACAACAAACACGATATTTAGTGGGATTCTGAAAAAAGATCAAATTTTGACAGAATCTATCATGAATGCCTCTTCATAGAGAGTCAGTGTATATTACAGACCACCATGATTTTTAAGTAGAAATGACGTTTTCTTACCCATAAAGATAAAATTATAAATAAAAGATAAGTTGCCTTATATTTTTTTGCCTCCTATCAGTGCTCAAAATTATTTTGAGTGTACTTGAGAAATACAGCTAGAAAAATTCATTTCCATTCTGAATTCACCAAAGCAGTTTTGTTTGAAATAATGTAAGTCATTTTGGTTACTTAAATGTTGCAGCCTTTTTATTCCTAAGGACATTAAATTGTCAAGTTTTGTAGTTTGTCTTTGAAAACGTTTGCAAAAAAGACATAGTTCCATATTAATAATTATCATAGCTTAAGAAGAGGTGGAAAGTAAGAAAAGTAAGATCATTAAGTAATAACTATGTGCCAAGTCCTCTGCTTAATGGATATTGTCTTATTCAGTCATAGCAACCATCTATTGAAGTTATTCCTACAATTTCATAAAAGGGGAAGTTAAGCCACTGACAGTTTTCTTAACTTAAGATTTCTTACATAGCAAGTAGGAGAAAAGACATAGAATTCAAATCCTTCTCTGTGTGGCTTCAAATTGAATGTTATTTTTTCTTATACTCTGCTTCCTACCATAATTCATTTTCTTTGCTTTTCATAGTAGTTACCACAGCTGCAAAGACACTCACAGACATAATTATTTTGATAGTAAGTAAAGAAACTGTTTTTTAGCTGTTCTCCATAGATTTCCAGAAAACTCATTTCCAAATGTTATCTGATTAACCTGTTGGAAAGCAGGAGTTATAGAATTTCATTTTGACAGGGATAAATAACTTGGCCCTATTTTATGTACAGTTTTCCTGATAGAGGAAATATCAATCTTTTTATTAGACTTATTTCTTTGGAATATATCTAAATTATTCTGGAATATATTTAAACAATTAGAGGGTAATGGAAAAGAACACCTAATAACCCCACAAAATACTTATACCAATGGTTTCTAACAATAAGAAAAAAATCTTAGAACAAAAATAACAGCAAAAAAATGTGGTGTTTGAAGTAGACCCTCAAAATTTGTGTATGTTCCATCCCATTGAACTTTGCAGATAATCTTGATGAAGTCTTCAGTGATACTCATCTGGAACAATCTTAAATTAGGTGGAGGTCTTAGGGTAGGGACTAAAGACATAATGCACACACTGGATTAGATTATCTGTTCATGTGAATCACTTTCCCATGAAATGTTCTCATTTAGACACCTTATTCCATTTTCTCCCATGTGGCTAAGGAAAACAGCCAAGGAAGAGATCCTTCCCTTTTACTGTGACCATAATATGTTTCATTACTTTAATAAACACTATCGTGTTTATTAAATATATGTAATGTTTCAATTATCAGTGAAATATATTGTATCCTCATTTTCCTGCATTGGAAGTAGACTCTAAAGTTAATAGGCTAAGGTTAATCAACTAGAGAGAGACAGAACTTGGATTTCAGCCTTGTTAGGTTTCATTCCAAGCTATACGCTTGACTTCTATATTAACTCTAATTTAAATAAACTTTGTAATGTAGGATTTAATTCGAAGTGGCAAAAACAGTATTCTAGTCAAACCAAATAGAAATTTAGAAATAAAGGCCAACAGAACAGTCTTGTGTAGCTTTTGGCAGGTATGTCTTAGAATTTGTGAAGGGATAAATAGCAGGATTGAATTCAAGGACTTATATATGCCGACTTTTTGTATTATGATAGTACTGACAGTATCATTATTCCTAATGTAAATGAGGAAACTGAGGCCCAGAAAGTTCTCATCACCCATCTGCTATAATTTGGACTTCAACAACAATTTTTCTCTTTTTATTTTCTTTGATGACAACACTGAATATTTATGACTCGATATTTATCCTATCCCACCCACATTTGATTGGGAAAAGAGTGTTAGCTGTCACCTTCCTTTCCCTTCTGTCTTTGTAAGCAAGTAAGGACTAAATTTTCAACTGCTAATTTGGTCAGACAAAAGAAGGAAAGTTAGAATTTTCTATTGAAACTCAAATGGTATTGCAGTGTGACTCACTCATAAAACAAAAACAATGTGTGATTTACAGCTTATTCATTGCATCATTACATTCTGTTATTCTTTACTCCAGCCTTTTTATCTCTTGCATCTAAAGGGAATAAGAAATATTGGACAAATAGAAGAACATATAATTATCTGCATGCAATCTATATAAACTGTATGTAAAAGAGAATAGACATCAGGGAAAACCATTTTTAAATTATCCCAATTGGTGTTCAGTAAAAAAGAAAATTTGAGAAGCTCTTAAAATATTAAGTAGAGATGTAATAAAGCATATTCAAAGATGACATACCATTTTAAATGACAAAATTGAAAATACAAATAGAAAATCTTGATATTAAATTTCCATGCAAGAACAAAGATGAAACTAGTAAACTAAAATTGAAAGACAAATTAGATAGTAACAAAATACTTGTTGTAAAACTAAGCAGCAGCAGTTTGTAATATAATGGACAAACACTAATAGATTGGAGTCGGTATGAAACATCAATTTTGTACAAGAGGCATTTTACTCATTCAGAAGTCAGAGACTAGATAGACTTATTCATTCAATATTTCATTGTGCCTTTTCACTAGGTATTGTTCTAGATGCTGGGCATACAGCACTAACAGCAACATGAAAATCTTGGGCCCTAAGGAGAAAGAGCTCTATAATGTCTGAAGCACACGGAGGAGTGGAATGGCTATCAAAGCATAGTGATTGACTTAGTTATTTTTCTTTCTGGTCCTAAAATGTGACTGAAGATTTAATTTTTGGTAACAAAAAAAATGTAGTCTTACATTTTAAAAAATAGAAGGTAAATTTTTAGGATAATACCGCTTATAAAAGAAAAATTCTTATGGTTTATGGGTTTTTATTTTTTGAAATTTCTCAAGCAACATATTTATATTGGTTATCTAATTGACCATATCCATACTACCTGACCTGAACCCTATAAATAAGAACAGATGACCTTTCTAGATGAAAAAATAGTCACTGAATAATTAACTTGAACTTATTCATAAACCATAGATTCTTAGAATTTTCTCACATTTGAAGACTGTTTCCTTAAAAAATGATCAGTTTCTCTCTGTATTTTCTTGATTTTTCTATTTCAAGGTACTGGGTCTTTTGTGAAATGTGATGTTTCGTGAACTTGTGTTGGATGTAACTTTTTGAAAAGGCCAAGGAGAAATTCTAAACTCCTTCCTATGATACATTCTTGCTCCTATCAGTGACCTCTTCATTGAGGAGAGAGGGAGGAAGGAAGAAAGAAAATGAGGTTTCCTCTGATGACAACTCAATTTAAGAGAACCCTCTGATCAATGACTGTGCTTGGCTAAGGCGAAAGGTTTCTGGTTTCTTTTAAGGGAAAAAATGCCAACACATCATTAATGGCTTGTAGTCTTTGAAAGTGGAATACATGTTCTCAATAAGACATAGGAAAGTTAAGTTTGATTTTGCATAAGGACTTCATTTGCAGAGTATAAAAATATCTTCAGTTAATGTTCAGGAGAGAGGAAGTGAAGCTCAAAAGTTAGTTGAAAAATTCATTGGGAAAGTACATAATAATGAACATTGTTAACTTGAAAAAAAGTTGACTTTGATTAATTGCTAAGCAGCTTAAATACATGCTTAACGTTGTTATTTGTTTGAACTAATGGGGAGGACTGATGTTGAAATTATGTGAAATTACATTACTAGCTGAACCTGTTGCTTTTCACAAGTTTAGAGGTTTAAACATGAAGGATATTTGAGTATGAATTGGTATAACATACAAATAGTCATAGGAACATACGTGCTTGTTATTTCACGCCAGGAGACCAAATTAGGTTCAAAATAGTGAGTGGGTATGCAGTAAGTTGAATCTGTAATGTCTATTAGGACAACTGTTGTAGAGATGAAATTATTTACTCTGAGAATTCTGACTACACTAATGATTTCTTACATTCCTTATCTAGCTTGCAATGAGCTCATACTTTCCTTTGTCAGTGTTTTACAATCAGCTAAATGAATAACAGTAATAATTTGCTTTAAGATCGTACTTATCATTAAAGTATATTAAAGTGCTTTTGCAAAGAATTAAATTGTACAGAGTTCAGTAATGCATACAGTGTTTTTTTTTTTTTCACATTGCAAAGTGAAGATATAAAGAGCCTAAGTGGCTCTTCCTAGATCTATGGAAAAATCAGTCAAAGATTCATGAGTTAATTGTAGGAATCCTGGCTCCTAGTTCATTGATCCAAAGCTGGACCTCATATTTATTAGATAGACATATTTGTCTTTAAAGGCTAACCAGAGCATGCATTTCTAACAGCTCTATCTCATCTTAGTAATGAATAATAAAGAAGATAGGTAGGATAGGGCAAGTTTGGCCTACTAGATTTCTAACAAATTTGACTACTTTTTTCATATAGTGGGAAAAATCAAGATCTTTTGTATCATCTTTCCTCAGATACCTTATTTATAATCTGCTTTGTTCATAGGAAATCACCTGCCCATGAACAAATAGGGACACCTTGTCTATTCCTATCTAAAATTTTAAAGTTAGATTTTAAATATTAAAGAAAAGGAAGCACAATGGACTAGGCTGGTTGACCCAAAGTGATTTGGTGACAGGTACCTAATGGAGAAAATCATAATGTTACCACAATTAAGATAATTTTTATGAAAGAAAAATAATTTGACATTATCCAAATAAAAATATATTGGGCAAGCTAAAAAATCTGCATATGTTAAAGCATTAACAGAAAATATTAAAACTTAAAAAAAAGATGAATAACATTGAACTGCTTTGCCAATAAAAAAGGGAAAAACTAGATTTTTGGCCAAAGTTGCATTGAAAGGAAATCAGTGATTTTTACCTGGGAAACTTAGCGTAGAAGAAAAAAGTTACCAAGAGCCACATATAAGTATATGTGAAGCTCCCTGAAGGGTTTGGCATACATGTATAAATTTAAATAAATGTATATGTATGTAACTGTTTATAAATGCAAACCAATTTTCATTGTTACTTATTGCAATGCCTTTTTGCAATAAAAACCAATCAGATACTTTTAGCTCTATAGTAAATAATCTATTCTCACATCACCTTGTACAATATATTAAATCTAGAAAACTTTAGGGAAAGGTAAGATACTTTCTGACAAAATATCAGGTTCAAATAATGTGCTGTGCTAAAATCCATTCAGAACATACCTTTGTTGTGTGTATTGAGAACTCAAAAATTTTTGATTCATCAATTGTGCTTCTTGGTATTTAATCTGATGTTGATATAAAAACATGAACATGTTTATATACACATATATGTATGTGTATGCATGTATATTTTATACATATGTGTATATATAGTAGCTTTATATATAATTGTGCAATTGGAATCAATTACCATGTCTTTCACTGGGTGAGTGGAAAATAAACTATGGCACACCCAAACTATGGAATATTATTCAGCACTTAAAAGCGATGATCTATCAAACTGTCAAAAGATATAGATGGAACCTAAGTGTGTATTACTTGGTGAAATAAGCCAGTAAGTAAAAATGGGTAAGGTGTAAGAATGTGGATGCTTTGGGTGGTGGGGCAAAATGCACCCAAAAAGGTATGAGCTGTAAACTGTAAATCAGTCTTGTAAACTACCATTACCTCAATATAAAATACTTAAAAAGTTGCCAATGTGAAAAAGCTATATACGGCGTGATTCCAACTATATGACATTATAGAAAAGATGAAACTATGGAGACAACAAAAACATCAATGATTGTCAGTGGTATGCAGAGAGATTAATAGGCAGAGAACAGGGAATATTTAAAGCACTGAAAATATTTTATATGACATGTTATTTTTATTAAAGATTTATTTATGTATACAAGAGCTGGGGTATACACCAGAGGGGTGTGGATGGGGTGAGAGGATTCACTAGAGATGGAGTGGGGAGCAAAACAGGTAGATCCACTGAAATACACTTCAGAGGGGAGCAGCAGACAAGACAGAAGAGGTCTGCTGTGCCTTTTATGGAATTTTCTCCTGTGATGAACTGGAATATTCATACTTCTATAATAGGCCTGAGAGAAGAAGAGTCTTCGTTTGATGCAAATAACTCAATATTTCAATCACTTGGCCAATCACTTGTATTTCTAAACAACAGGGAATTTAGTAGCCTTACTAAATGATAGTAATGAGAATATTAAACTAGAATAAACTTTTCTTCTACAACATTCCCTAAATGAGCGTTTTTTGTTTGTCTATTATGTGAGCTGATAACGTCAGAGGATATAAAGGTGAATAACACCTAGTGCCACCCCCCAAAGAATCTAAAACACATCCTAGGTCATCTCAGTGTTTGAGAAGTGTAAAACTGCATGCTATAGGGATGCATGTCAGGTATAGTCAGTAGAGAGACTCAAGGAAAAAGTTATAAAACAACTGTTAGGTAGAAGGTCCCATGGGTACACAATGCAGATTAAAAAATAGAAACACATGCATAAATAAAGCACTTAAATAAGCAAATATATGCAAGTAAAATCTACTTATTAAGACCTGTTTAAAATTACTTCATTCAAACATGTTTATTTGGTACCTAAAATGTGTCATATACTATTCTGGGATACTTAATATTCATGTAGTTTGGAGGAGGTGGGAAGATGGATATCATAAATGTTTCTCTTTAATTCCAGGGTGATCAGTGAAATGAAGATAATGTGCAGGATGTTGTGATTGTGCATGACAAGGACATTTGAGTTATTATGGTGAATTATGGAAGGGTTGACTGAGAATGCCACATACAGAGAAGATAAAGATGAATAGGAGTTTGAAGGTCTTAAGAAAAGGGTCACTATCCTTTGTAACAGTTTAAAGCAGCCAAGGCAGAGCTGTCACTGGAGGAGTCCAGGTGATGAGGCTGGAGATTGGGATGAACATGCAGGCCATGCAATGAATTATAACCTTGCTGTGCACAATGGTCTCTTTGCAAAAGACAGAAACAAGAGTTTAAAGCAGGGACCATAATGATTAAATTCTACTTTGTAAAAAAGTACTCTGATTATGTGAAAAATGGATTCAAAATGAGAAAGAATAGAAATGATTATAGTGGTGTAGGAGAGAAGATGGACACTTAATATAGATTCCTAGTGACATGGTTTCCAGGGTACTGTCTATCTCTCATGTTTTTAGTACAGTTTCTAAAGTAAACGAAAATATGTTTAATAGCAAATGAAGATTCCTGAAGAAATCCAAACAGGTCGCTGATGTATTAGTCAAATGTGTATTTAGTGTGTATTGATTGTGGGTTGGTAGAGTGTTCTGTCTGTCTGTGAGTTTTTATAATGGTTCAGGTGGTGCCTAAAGATTTCATGAATTGACTCCCAAGGAGACAGATAATGAACTTTTTCCCCAAGGAGGAAGATGATCTTAACATACTGCCATGACCTGTGAACATTTTCAATAAGATAAATCTTGTAAAGCTCTTTAAATTAAATAATGTACTCCCTTTGTATTTCTCATGTTGGGAGCAAAGCTTTGAATTTTTTCTTATATTTCAAAAGACTTTATATAAATCTTACATCAGAAGATGCCCGTTTGTTACAGAGGGTAGAGGGCAAAGAGAATAATATGCCAGATATTATCTTGTGCATACTTTAAAAAGTTCAGGTTGATTTTTTTTAAATACCTATATAAAAAAGGAAATCATAGAAAAATATAACAACCGGAATGATACCCATTAGCTGTTTGTGTTGTTGTGTAACTTTGAGTTTTAGAGCTACAGGATCTCCCCTTTCAAGTGCTATTAAACCACACCCACCACAGACATTCATAATCCTCCACCATAGTGCATTGTGCTCCTGCCTCACTCTGCTCTCACCACCAGTTAGAATTTTAATGATCCTTCACTTTAATTTTTCTTTGTAATTATTTCCTGGGTCACTCAATTTTCACAATGTGAATTAATTGATTCCTCCAAAAATTCATATACAAGTTGGTTGAACTACCAAGACTTCCTGAAAACATTACTTCCCCCTCTTATCTGGAATAAGTCAGGCCTATACAATCTTCCATCATTCTGAGAGAAAACAAAATATCTAATAGTATCTTTCTCATGTAATGATATTTCTCCAGGATTGGGTTGCCTGGCATCTGGCTCTTCAGTAACACCTTCCTTTTCTGAATGCTGCAGTGGAAAGAATGTGCACATATAATGAACTTCACATAAAAAAATGCACATCTTTTTTTGCACACCTCAAAATGAGGTAAAACATGTAACATGATTAAAATATTAATTAAAATAACTATAATGAATTCTAGATGATTAATAGGATATACCTTTCAAATAAAAATGTTACTCCAATTTTTATGAGGAATTCTTGCACTTGAAATAAATTTAAAATAGTTACAATATCTCACTCTTACTTTGCCAAACAACGTTAGGATGGATGAGAAAATAGCTCAACTACGGCAACAATATGAATCAGCTTAATATGTCTCCTCCCCTTCATTCATCTTGGAATGAGATAATGAGGCAAGACTACTCTAGTAGAGATATCATTTTTAGCTGAATAATTCATCTGTGAATAGCCCCAGATTGCAAGAATTACAGCATCATTTAAGCAATATTTATGGCTACTATGAGGTTTAACTTTTGGCAATCTTTCACAATGCATGAAGAAAAAACTATTCATGGCAACATATTTATACATTTTGTAGAAATGGATAAAGATGATTTGTCTTTACTAAGTTAATTGAACCTGTTGAATAATATTTAGGTTAATGAACGTTATTTTTAAAATTAGGTGAGAATTAGCTATTAAATTAAATAACTTGTGAAACCACTTAATCCATCTCATATCTACAAATAGTGTTCTTCCTAACCCTGGCTCTTATATCCTATTTTAAAATTTAAAAAAAGAAACTTATTAAGAAACATAATTAAATCCTATAATACAATCTATTCTAAATAAATAAAATCAGTGCTAAATAAAGTCCTTTCTATGGGATATTTTCATGCACATAATCTGTACTTCCTAATAACTACCTAGTAGCAGCTGTACTGAGGTCAAAAAAAAAGTGCCAAAAGAAAGTTAAGCATGAAAGACAAAGAATTGAAAATTTGAAACTTTACTTCTGAAAATTCAAAACAAATGCAGACTATTGTAATATTAATTTTCAGCACTTAGAGAATAATTTGTAAAATAGATTCTTTCATTTATCTGTCTCCCTAGAGTTATTCATCACAGTATAGTAGCTACCCTTTGCCATCTTTCTCCTCCACTGATTAAAAGAAAAGCAAAAATGGAAACCAAACATACAATACAACTATAATGATGTATCATCCACTGAAGAAATTAAACAAACCATGAACAAACAACAAATAAATGTTCTGCTGCCACTTACAATTTACAATAAACTAGGGGATCATTTGTTTGTAGGAAAAAATTAATCAAATTAATAGAAGAAGAAAAATCCTTACCAATTGACACTCTTAGTATTCAGTATTAACTCTGGGTTTTATTCTGAAGGCTAGAATAGTTAAGTACTATAGATTTATAATATAGATTATAGGGTTTTATAAAATTTGTGCTTCTGTTATTTCTGTTTATTAAATATATATATAGTCTGTTTTATAATAATACAATACCCCAAATCTGAAAATACAATTCAGAAAAAATTATAAAAAGGGGAAAAAAACCCCTAAGATTAACCATTGTTAGATTTATTTTTCTGATACTCTTGGGTAGGTTCAATTAAACAGTAGAGAAAAGTAGAACATATACCATGACTGCCATAGAAGAAGAATTTCCTTGGAGGCCCTTTGATGCACCCCTGAGTGTTGGCATCATCTCTGCTCCCCACTTCTGGCCAGCCACTCAAGCCAATATTTTAGAGACAGAGGGAGACTCTGAGTACCAGGTCTGTATCTTGTATCTTGGTCCTCAGGATAGCCTATGGACCACTTTTCTGCAAATTTGGAAATGACACAATGTTGAGCAACTTGAAGTCTGCATTTTTACCAGTTTTGGATGTGATCTGTTCTGATTATCAGGGGAGGTCAAAACTCAAAGTTCAACTCCTAGTTTATGCAAATTTGAGAATTGTTCTCTGTATCCTCGTTGTGTTAAGGTTTTCCAGAGAAACTGAACCAGAACCAATAATCACTAAGATGTGTGTTTATAAGTCATTTACTAATACAAGTCCCAGGATCTACAGTCAGCAAGTTGGAAACCCAGGAGAACCAATGGTATAGTTCCAAAGTCTAATGGTGTCGGAACTAGAGGAAGGGATGCTGTACTACCATTGATAGGTTTGAGAGACAAAAGTGGAAAAGAGCTGGTATTTCAAGTCTAAAAGTAAACAAAGCTGATACCACCATTTTATTTTTTATATTTTTAAAGATTCATTTATGCATATAAGAACTGGGGTACAGGTCAGAGGCATGGGGGTAACAGGATTCACCAGAGACAGACTGAGAAACAGAACAGGCAAGTCAACTGAAGTACACTGCTGAGGGGAGCAGCGGGCATGGCAGGAGAGGTTTGCAATGCCATAGGAGTCCCCTCCCTGGCCGGAGGCAGCAGGGATCGAATTTGTGCAGCAGTGGTGGCTGCGGTCTGCTTTGCAGTGTGTTGCTTAACCCACTGCACCACCAGTGAGGATCTGATGCCACCATTTTAAAACTCTGAGGCAGAAGGAATTAGTTTTATCCAGGGAAGGCTCAGCCTTTTTCTTCAGGTACTCAGTTAATTGGATGCGTCCACAGTTACTAGGGAAAACAATCTCTTCTTTCATTTAAGTGTTAATTTCACCCAGAAAACTCCAGAGTTATTGTCTAGGTATCTGGACACCATCTAATCAAGTTGACACATAAAATGAAACTATTACACTGATTTTTATAGACTTAGCTCTTAATACTTCCCTTTATTGTCCAGGTGGTCAACTACAACTTTTCCTTTGATCCTTTCTATTGGTATGTAAATATATTTAAAATTTTGCCATTATCTAAGAAATTTACCTTGACTTCCACATGTTCCTCATGGTACTATAGTGTGTACATATTTTTTGGTAAGAGTCTAGAACTAATTATCCTTATTCACTTGATGCCCTCAGTCCCATTTTTGTCTTTACAGAATCAGTATTATTTCCCTTCATTCTCTAGCCATAATGCGTAACAGATACCCTTTTATATTGTATGAATTTATAGATGCACATCTTTGTAATCATTTCTCTGGTATTATACTCTAATAATCTCTATCAGCTGGCAGTTAGTCTTTTTAATTCATCCTTTTATAACTTCTCAGGGGCACTTGATATGGTTGACCTCTGTCTTGTCTTCTTGAAATCATTCTTTTGGCTTCCTTGACAGTTCTTCTTCTTTCCTCCTTCTTCAGTGATGGTTGTTACCTCATAGTGATTTTGTTGACTTCTCCTTTGTCAGCCTTCTCAAATTGAAAATGGAGATATATAATACTCTTTATTCCATTTCTTGAAGTCTTGAGTGATCTTCTTAACCACTGGTTTTAAAGGTCATTGAAGCATGGATTATTAACACTGCTACTTAAACTGTTCTTAGAAAATTGGCAAAACTTTTCTGTGCTTCTTTATATTTGGCATATTCATCTATATATTCAAAATAGTAATTGAGGGAAGTTTTATATGTATTGAATGGCTTAATATATATGTAGTATTGCAAACTATATAAGTACAAAATAAGTGAAAATTAATAAATGTTATATATACACAGTTTAATGTCTGTGTTCGTATCTCGGAACAGAAACCTCAGTGGGTTCTTTTGTTCATTCTTCTGCCATTCTCTTTCTTCATTGGATCATTCCTGCTTTCCTTCTCAACGGATAAATTTATACAATGACATTGACACATAGTATAGAAAATACCACAATCTAGAATCAAATTCAAGTAAATATTCATAATCACTATGCTTTGTGGCATTGGTCAAGAATCAGCTTTTCTAAGCCTTATTTGCCTAATCTAGGTAAAGGGCGTTAAAATAATAGCAGTATCTATTTTATGAAATACTTAAAATTCAATTAAAATACTGAGACTACAAACATAAGAACAGTGTTTATAATATAGTAAACATAATGTGAGATATATTTATCATTCTATATGGTGAATTATACATCTGTTTTTCCACTAATGAAGGTATTTGTGGTTATCCTATATTCCCATTGGATTATAAGCTAATTAAACACCAAGTCATATAAATGCTTTTATTACCAGGGCCCCTACCATTTATGTATATAGTTGGTGTAAGTAATTTTAGTTATTCTTCCTAATCAATGATTTTCCAGTACAATCTTATATATACATCTATTATTTTAGTAAACAAATTCTGTATGACTGCCTGTTAGAGAAAAATTATTATAGATGCTTACAATTGAAAGACAACTAATGCCTCTGAGTACAGTGATTAAGTTCATGAAATAGAATTTATTTTTAAACTCAGAATACACTTGTGCTAAAAATATGTTGTGTGTGGATAGATAGGTTATAGAATTAGGACACAAAGTTGAGTGTACTTGTCAGAAAGGGAAAAAAAGATTATGAAATAAGTATGTACTAAATGCTTTCAAATCCTTCTCTGACTACTTTAACAAATGTGAACCCTAAGTAGCAATTACTGTGGGCATGCAAACCAGATTCTTTCTCATGTCATTTCTAATTTTTCTTTGCTGTCATAGATTAATTTGAGCTTGTTTTAAAGCCATGGCCTAAGTTCAAATGTAATTAATATCCGAAAAGATATTGGAAATTTTGCAATTAGGGGAGTGTTTCTATTTCTTCTCAAGTAAGGGAATGTTTAGTTTTAACTTAGAGGTGCTGATACATCAGTAAAAACAAAAAACAAATTTACTTGCAATCTACTGTAAGTTAATATTTATGTAAATAAGTCTAAAATGTTAGACTTTCCTTAAATGTGAAGTGTTAGTTCACAACATGAATATTATAATAGTGTTAATTATGTTATATACACAATGTAATATGTAACAAAATTTTAGATTTTTTGTGATTAATCATGGAAATAGATGAATATAAAAATTCACCTTTTAAAAGTATATGATAATATGTACACTTTATAAAATTTTCACCATATATTTTTGATAAATGTATCCACAGCCTGAAGTACACTTGCAAACATAATAAATTACTAAGGCAAGAAATATTCTAGTATGTGCAAGGCACCAAGTATTTACATTGAATGCTCAAACAAGCTTTTATGATTACCGAAAAAAAAAAAAAAGTTTCTATCTTGCCAAGTATTTCAGTCACTTTTCTAGGTTCTAGGTTATTTAAAATGATATTTCTACCCTCGAGAGGCTTATAGAATGGAAGTAGAATTAACTAGACAATGAAGTCATACATATAGAAAGGTGATTCAAAGAAATGATGCGATTGCAGTAATAACAGGAAGATGAAATGATTTCACACTCTTGGAAGGGACTGAATATTCTTTAGGTAATCATGAGGGCCTTGGAGCTTTTTGAAGATTGCCTTGAAAAACATCCTAGAAAAAAGCATAGGTACAAAATCTGAGATTTGGATGTAGTAGGGAATGTTCTAAAAATCAAAAGAGCAATGTGTCTGGGGACAAATACGGAAAAAGAGGAAGAGGTGAGGATGTTGAAAGAAGACCACATCACATAGGAAACTGAGTGCCTTGGCAAAAAGCTAGATTTGATTTTTTCACAGTGAAAACCTGTTGTTAGTAATTTGATTACAGTAAAAGATGAGTAATACAATTCAGGCTGCTGGATGAGTAGTATAAAAACAAGAGTGAGAAACAGGGAGATACATTACATGGCAGTTGATATAAAGTGGCCCAGAATTAGTGGTGAATTAGGTTAGGGTTATAGTTTCTAAGAGGTCAGATTCAGAATTAAATATTTTGAGGGATTTTGATTGATGACAGTGAGTGAAAAGGAGAAGTCAAATATGACTACTGGGTTTTGTTGATTTGTTTTAACCTGAGGAAATGAGTTGATATTGCTGTTTGTAAAGATAGAGAAGATATGGCAATAGGAAAAGTTGATATCTGAGAAGGACAAAATAAATTTTTCTGTCTAAACTGTACAAAGTTGAGATATATAGCAAGACCACTATAAAGATATGAAAAAGGAAATTAAATACATGAGTTGAAATGAAGAAAGAAGGCAAAATAGGAGAGAGCAGTTTAGGAGTTATCAGCGCATAGGACATGCCTAAGGGTAGGGGAGTTGATGAAGTAACCAAGGAACAAAGTGTAGCTAGACATAAGTAAGCCAAATATACAGTTCAGCTTTCTAAAACATGACAGTATAGAAAGAAAAGGAGAAACGGTTAAAACAGTAACAAAAACCTGAGGAAACTAGAGAATTTAAAGGTAAACCAGAGAATGAGGTATGAAGCAAATCCATAAAGAAAATATGTTGAAGAAATTTGTGGTAAATAATCTGCAACTGTATGAGAAGTTGAGTTAGATGGCCTTTGATTTGACTAATCTGTTCTGACTTCAATTATAACCTTGGGGAGGGTAAAGCCTTATTAGAAAAATTTAAGTATTGAAAGTTAATTGCAGAGACAGTGGAGAATAGGAAAATCTTCAGATAAGTTTGGCTCCAAAGGAGAGCAGATAAATGGTTAATAAAGGAACGTAAATCATTTCATTCAAGGGTCTCCCTGGTGGCACAGTGGGTTAAGCAATGCACTATGAAGCAAACCACAGCCACTGCACCTCGAGTTCGATCCCTGCCACCAGATGGGGAGGGGACCCACATGGTGAGGCAGACCTCTCCTGCCTCGCCCGCTGCTCCCCTCAGTGTGTTTCAGTCAGTCTGCCTGTTCTGTTCCTGGTTCTGTCTCTGGTGAATCCTTTCACCTTCCTGGACTCCAACCTGCACCCAGCTCTTATATGCATAATTTAATAATAAAATCTTAAATAATCATTCAAAAAGTGAAACTTGCAAGTTCTTTGACCACAATAACTGTTATAGTGTTTATCTTCAGGATTTGTACAGGTAACTAGATGAATAGGTAAATGCTATTTTTTTTTTTTTACAAGAATTATTCCCTGCAAGACTTAACAAACTAGAAGCTCCATTGTTCTTCCCATATGAGAGGCTATTTCTTTGGATAAGATTCTTTTGAATCTTATATATATATATGAAATATATATATGAAATATATGTGAAATATGTGAAATATTTATATGAAATATATATATGAAATATATATATATGAGAGAGAGAGATATCACAAGCTTGCAACCTCATTTGTCCTTAAGTGCTGAGGTCATCTTACGTTTTTGGATTATGAAATTTAGCACTGTTGTGTAGGTAATACCACAATGATAACAGGAGTCGTGGAGCAGGCTACACAATGCAGGCTGCTGCTCAATGAACAATATCCTGCCCTTTTTATTATAGAATAAGCATATAGCATCAATTACCTGGTGTAGGAGGACAGAGAAAAAATAGGTAAAACTGAAAATGTGCTCATGTCATCTAGGGCTGTAGGGGGACCTGCGTCTGCTAATTGGATAATATTTACTTGCTTGATGATCAAGTGTTGTAATTATAACCATACCCAAGACTCCCAATTATGGTTCCAATCTTAACAAGGTATTCCATTGGCCAGCTTCTGGGGTTCCTTGTTATACATCAGTCAACAGCCCCCAGACATTCCTGGTCATATCTCATGATGCATACTCTTACCAGGGTTATCAAGCTTTCTGGTCTTGATTGATTTGAAAGGCACTTTGTAAGGTTGGAGTTCTATAATTGATTTGACTTGGCAATTCTGACCTTGTACAGGTATGCAGAACTGTAGGTAACAGAATCAGTGGCCGAATAGACCACTTAGGATTACCATTCTCACATAGCACCATAACAATTGGGTTACCACTTTTTTGGGGGAAAATATGTCATTTGTTCTAAATAGATAAAATGCATTCTGTCACAGTTACTTTGGATTTAAAATAAAAATCCATCAAAAATAACTTTTATATTCAACTTTTCTGGAGAAAAGTATAAAGAACAAAAGCATCTGCAATGTGTGTAAGTTGGCAAGTGTCCTTGTCTGGCACTTTCCAAATTGTTTTAGCAACGTTTGGCAAGAATCTATCACAAATTATGGATGATTATAATTTTGCAGTATGTGAAAGCAGATGGAGAAGATGAATTGACAGAGAATGTTTCTTCCTAGGAAACTGATCGGTAATAATAATTATCTTTAAAGAAGGCAAAAAAATAAAGAATTAACCACTGACTCTTAGATGTATGTTTGAGGATTTAACCTATTTAAAAAGTTTTCAAATGCATACAAATTTGGAGACTGATGAAAAAAAAAAAGTACCAAAAATTACTCTAAGGAAGATGCACAGGAAGATGCACATTGTGTAAATTGAAAATTATTCTGACTACTATTAAAAGCAAAATTGTTTCAGTAAAAAATGTCTGTTTTCTAAGGGAAGTAAATAAAAAGTTGGTAGCTAATTGAAGAATGAGTATGTAATTGATAGTGACTTATTTTTCTTAGAGGTAAAATTTCTAACATGAGATCATTTTTCAGTCTTTTTTTTAAACTCATGAGTAATCATAAAGAAAATCATGATAACTTTTAAAAATAGCTGCATTTTCAAGGAAGTAGCTGAAAATAGGCAAGTTATTTTAAAACAAGTGATGGTACTTTAAGGTTTATAATAATGTACTTCTTAGGAGGTCTGAACAAGAATCAGAATATCTGGGTTTCTTTGCAAATGACTTGACATTTTCATATAGAAAAAACTTTTTTACCTTCACAATAATACACCCAGAACCCAGATACTTCTAACCACTTCCACCAACTGTGTTATAGGTTGCCATCTCCTGCTTGGTTTATTGATTAACCTCCTAACTAGCTTTCAGGATTTGAATCTTGCTTCCTTCAGACTATTTTCAAAATGACAGCCAAAGAGATTCTGCTCATGTAAGTCAGATGATGACGTCTATTCTGACTATCCAGGGCTTTTCTTCCTTCAGCACCTTATTTACGTTCTTTTTCACTTCTGCCATCATATATTTTTATTTCTCTTCTTGCTCCCATTTCTCCAGCATGTTTGGTCTCTTTGCTGTTACTTGTACATATAGGTATGCTCCAGCCTCCAGATCTTTCTGTTTACTGCTTTCTGTACCTGGAGCCCTCTTCACAGATACCTTCAAAACTTGTTTCTGCTATTCCTTCAGGAAAACTTCCCTAAATGCCCTTTCAAACTGAAAAATTCCCTAACATAGCTATCACTCATTCCTGATACATTACTTTTTCTCTACTGGGCTATCTTCTATGTACTTTTGGTATTTGTAATGTTTGTTTGTAGTGCCTCACTAGAATGTAAACTCCATGACAGCAGGGATTTTCAGAGACCCAGCACAACATAGGAACGGCAAATATTTTTAAGTAAATGAATAGTGTGTACGTAGCTCTTGTTATCATGGTTAGTTCATTTACTTTTGCTACTTCAGATAATAAATGGAAGGCAGGCAAATTACTTAATTTCCCCTTACCTATAAAATGAGGCTGAAACTCCCAACTTCCATAGGTGGTTATGGGGATTAAACAGGAAAAAAATATCTACCTTAATGACCTCTATGAGGGTTAAACAGAACATTTACATTAGAGTAGATAGACTATGGGCAGATAAAAGGTGATGAATTAATGTTAATAGAATTTGCATCTTAATGAAGAGATGTTATGCAAATACAGAGTTCATTTAGTTGGGCTTTGATTTTGTATTTAGGGAAATAAATGGTTTATTTTGTAGAACATAGAATCTTGCATTTTTATGGTGGATAACAAAATGCCTAATTCATATATATTTAGATGGTTTCTATATTTCACTCATGAAACAATTATCTTTGAATATACTAAAGTTTCATGCTGGAGACCACAAGGAAAACTCTAGGATTTATTGAGTATTGCAGTGAAATAGATGGCCACCGCATTCAATGGGGAAACCAGGCAACCTCTTAGTAAAAGGGCATTTAAAGGACTTAGAGGTTTGGAGCTTGTTATTAGGTCATTTAAGGGGAGTGCCTCAGAATGTAAAACTTTAGGTTGGGTATATTTAGGAAGCAGAAACAATTAAGTGACTGTGTCTTAATTTTTATCTGGATGGTGGGAGGAAAAAGTGAGGTTGAAATTGTAATTGGAATAGTTGCAGTAATCACTCCTATTAGTAGAGGGTGAGCTATATTTGGTTATTGTGGTGTGTGTGATTTGCACAACATTCTTCTTATTGTTTGTGCTTAACCATGACTACTGAGTGGTCTTGTATCACTTCATCAAGGTGACATAATGGACCTGTCTGGTGTTGGTGACCTGTAAGATAATTTATGTTCCACAGGATACCATGACCTCCTGAGTATAAGTTGAGTATGTAGCAATGCCAAGGCCTAATGAGAGAGCCAGACCAGCAACCAGATATCCTGCAGTGTTCTTCCCTTTCTCAGGCTTTGGGCACATTGCACATTTATTGAAACTTGGTTTTGACAGTTTTAGTGCCTTTTTTATTTAGTGGTAAAACATCCAAATTTAGGTGATTTTTTTTCCATAAGATATATAATGCTTGATGAAAAAAATTCAGCATAATATTATATTCAAATTAACCCTAATTGATTGGTAATACAGTTTTGGTAGAAGTTTACTCATTCTTTCTTACATAATTATAAATATCTAAATATAGCCTTAGTAATATTTGGAACAAGTGAGATTTACCAGACATCTGTAATATATGTATAATTTATAAGAATGTATTATCACAAACACAGCATTTGTAATAAAAGTAAATAATAGAAATAAAAATTGCAGTGCCAAAATATGTTACTGTAACTTAATCTGGAAGAAATACCCAATTTCCTCAAGTGCCTTTTACATATTATCATAGCTTGCATAAATTCACACCATTCATTTTTGGATCTCTGTTCAGAGACTTGTATTTCAAATTCTGTTCATTGTTTATGACTATCCCACTTATTTAAAAAAAAAAAACTTGTCAATCTATTTAAATGCTAGTCAGTTGTTGATGTCTAGGATGGTAGCTATTCTATGAAAGTAAAATTTTCAGCCTTGTTTTAAATCTTACTGGAATAGAACTAGGTCATTTCAGGACCATGACCCGTGTTTGATATTAGAGATAGATAGATTATGGGGTACCCATATAGACTTTTAGCTCTGAAAGTTAATCTGGTCAAATTCCTTTTTTTTTTTTTAATAAGGAAAAAGATACATATAGACTTTAGATTATACTGTAAGACATACAGAGCTTCAGATAAGGAACTGGAGTTTTTTACTTCAGAGTTCTATATTTTCCACTCTGACATTTATCTTTTCTCCTTGGTTTAAGTTAAAAATGCTTTGTGGATTTCTTTCTTATATAGCAATTCACTTATATAGTGATTCACATATAGCAATTTACATATACAGAAGTACACAGTCAAGTTTTTTTTTAACATGACCTTTATTATTTGGGGGGCCCAGAAAAAAGCAGTAAATGATGACACTTCTTTTATTTCATATTTTGCTAGTACCGAAAAATTATATTTACTGACAAAATCTTTCAACAAAGGTTATACAATGGTGACTTTTGATTGCATAGTTTGAATGAGATTTCAAAATGGATGAATGTTCTGTATGGAACCCCCCAAATAGTGTTTTTTTTTGTTATTGTTAAATTGATACTTTAAAATGTGGGCGCCTCACTGACATTTGATAAAAGTCCTGACTGTTTTAATATAGACTACTCTTAAGTGTATGTGTATTATACTTTGTGAAACATGTATATGTTTAATATGAATGCTTAAGGAACCCATTTCTATGAAATACAATTCCATCTCATGTTTCATAGTTTTATAAGGTGTGACTTGGACTAATGAAAGTGGATTTAGAGTAGGAAATGCTATCTTTAAATTTCTACTTTATGTGACAAATTACTTCTTAATGAGAATTCTTCCAACAAACCAGTAAAAAAGCATCATAAACAAGAAAGATTCAGATGGATTTCACCATAATTTTAAGATTTGTCATGTTTTCCTGTTAACAAGTCTTTTTTTTAATAAGTGCTTTGGACTCATAAATTCAGTAAGAAATTCCATGTGTTCTCCCCAAATTCCTTCTTTTAAAGTCCCACATACTAATCCATGTGCATGTGTGATACACTTTGCTAAATGAAACACTCAATTATAGGTCTGTGTTTGCTGTGTGCCAACTTAGTCAATGTTTTTGCATTGGTGAGACCATCCTTATTTAACACCTCATAAAAAGAAAAGCCAGCCTCTTCCAAAAGAACTAATTTATTGTACACCAAGGATCTGTGCTTAAAAAGGTCTCCTACTGTATGTAAAGTAGATCTAATGCTTGGAGAGTACCTAAATACTACAGATTCCTTGTAACTTGGAAATAAAGATGCAAATCACAAAACAATAAATTCTAGGTTTGTAACAAATACCCTGAAGAAAACTTTAACAAATCATAACTGTCAGAGAGATAGATGATGAAAATTTCGGTCATGCAAAAGAATACAAATCATTGTGCTGTTGCAAGCATCTGTCTCTGTCTCTTTCTCTCCATCTCTGTCTCTCCACCCCACTTCAGTCCCTCCCTCCTCTCTCCTCTTCTTCCTCCTCAGTGTCCTCCTCCTCCTCAACCCCCTTCTTTGGTTGCAGGCACATCATCAAACTTAATGATAAAAGCCTTCCACAAAAATAATTCTTAAGCCTCAGGAACAAACACCTCTTTGGCACCCTGAGAGAATATTCCACAAACATCATCAATCTCCTTCAGATCATGATTTACAACCTTTCCTTTTGGCCGACTTGAGCCATTTGTGAGCATGCCCCAACAGCGTCACACTGGGATTTTCCTCCACTTTGCCCTCTAAACACATAGCCACATAGCTGTGTACCACTGCCAGTTTAGAAGCACGTGCTTGACAATCAAGTACAAACTACATTAACAGACTGTAAAATCACTTTCTACAGCAACTGCTCATTAATTCCTAGGCTTTCTAGAACAAGGTAGAGGTGTAAAGTTATTTCTCTAGATTCTGGAGTCAACGTGTTCTGTGTCATATGCTATGAAAGTCAATAAATAACTTCAGGGCATGAACTTTGGGTTTTAAAAAGCAAAAAAGATAATTTGTATGGTTGTATGTTTTTCAACCAAAGCTAATATCTCAAAAATAATTAACAGTTGTATGATAAATGCAATTTTTCTGGAAATTTTCCTTGAATCTTAGTAAAGGAGACTATACCACAGCTGAATTAATAGGATGAGCCTTAACCCATTTTCACTTTGTGTGCTCACTAAAATAGATGCACATACATTATTAATTGTTGACTCACAGTCATCATCAAGGGCACAGAAAGTATACCCCCAACAGGAAAGCATACAAACATCATGATTACTTGAAAACATAGACAGATCTTTAAGATGTCTATACTGAGTGAAATAGTCTCTGACATGTCTAACAATATTTATGAAGGAAGCTTTGTAACACAAACTGTTTAGTATAACCAAGTGATGAAAACCAGTTGGATATGTAATGCTGGGTGCTTGACAGGAGTCAGAATTTTTGTTCTCCCTCTCCCATCACTAATAATGTGTGTGTATATTGAGCCAGAGATAGAATGTACTAATGACATAAAGCGTAGGTCTTAAATATATATATATATTTTAAATACATGTGCTCAACTATAGAAATATTTCACATACCTACTCAAGTGTTCTAGTAAAGAGTGATCAGATTTTAGAAAAATATATTAGAAAATTATATTTAAGTTCATTATATAGGTTTTCATTTTCCTCTTGTCTTGAGTTATAGGCTCTAAAGTATGAACTGGGTGTTTGCAGTTATAAGAATCAACTTGCTGAATCAGAACTGACTATAATTGGAAGATACATGCTCTCTTTTGCTGCTAGTAGAACTGTAAATTGCAAAATTTTAGAAGGCTATATTGAAAGTTTTATGCTGCTTTAAAAATATCCATGCACTTTGAGTGATTTCACCTTTCTGAATTATCCCAAGGATATAATCTGAAATTCATATAAAGATTTCTACAGAGTCAGAGTTTTCTAAGTAAACATTAGGGATATATACTCAATGACAAGAACAGTTAACTAAATGTGGCATACATATGTTGGGATAATAAGCCATTAAATTATTTATGTAGCATATTCAAGAATAAATTATAATGTAATAATAAATATATAATACTAAGCAATGTAAAGCTATTCCAAATTTTTCAGACAATATGGTCGTTATTAGAAAACTATATACTTAAGACTGCAAGGTTAGGTTACAGGGAGGATTTAGAGAGTTGGAGGAAGAAAAACATAAACACGTTTTCAGAGGATGGCTGAAACCCCATACTGCTAGAAGATAATGCAAATGAAAAAGATATATTCATTCACTTTGGCATTATTTTCAGCTATCTGAAATGCCAATATAACTTTTTAAGAATTTAGGGAAGGATCCACCTCCCTGTCAGTCTGTCTCCCTCAGACATTACTCTGTGTATGATAAAGAATTTGGCCAACTCTCTCATATTACAACAATTTCTGGGTCAAGTTGATATGGCTCCTAACATAAGCCTGACTATTTTCCTTATACCAAAATTGAATTCCAGTTTGCAGTCAACAATAAAACTGTACTCTAAGCAAAAAGAAATAGGTTGAGGATATGAGAGGCTCAGAAATAGCAGAAGAGGTAAAAGGTTTACATCTGAGTGTCTCTTAGATGTCAGAGAGCTCTAAAAGGCAAATGAGCAGGAAAAACATAGCTAGTGATGACCTCTTTTGTTAGATAAGATCCAGGTATTAAAGGCTCAGAAGATGCAAAATATACCCACTGTATTTTCCAGTCCGGCAGTCATCTTAATTGGTATATCCACAGAAAGAGGCAGATATCCCTTTCACCTAAATTTAGTACAAACTTAGGGGAAAAATTTCCTGTCAGTGGTCAACTTCTAAAATTTCTACAAAATAAATATAGAGGGGAACAATTGAATTGCTTTTAAGTGAATAGTGGAAGATGCTGTAAGACATATTGCTCTGTCTAATGAATTATTTTACATATGTCTGGGCGAATGTTGTATCATAATTCAGAGTGATGAGAAGTAAATTATCCTATATTCAATCGGGAGATGTCAAGGGAGGCTTCGTTTCCAAGGTTGTGGCTTGTGCTTTGAAGAAGGAACTGGACTTTCCTACAATTTGAAATTGGGAAAGAGCATTCAGAGCAAAGATAGTAACGACAAGTAAAAAAGGCTATGTGAACACATAAATTCCAAGCAGACTGATGACGCTGAAGGGGTTGTACATTGTGTCCATTGAGTAGACTGCATGGGGAGAAATAGTCATAGCTCTGAAAAGTAGTAGAGTAGCCTGTAAAACTTTGATTGGTAAGGCATTGACCTTGTATGTGATGGACTATTTTTGAATGTTTTCAAGGAAAGAGGACCAGTTTGCAATCTAGAAGGTCACTCTGGCTTCCTATGAAGCAAGCAGGAATAAGGAGTGGATAATGGGTGGGAGCAGAGATAAGGGTAGATGTCAGCAAGACTTTGTGGGAAAACAATTAAAATAACTTCAAATACTGTGTATGAAAAGTATGACACAAGTCTAACATAAAACATAAGCAAAAAGTATTATGCACCCTTTTAAAGTATTGTCAGCCTACAAATATTTTCAGGTATGTATTTTTGTGTCTTGTCCTTTATTAAACATTTTTAAAATTTCAAGCACCCATCCTTATACAACATTTGTGACTCCTGTCATATTTCAGTAATGCTACGTTGGAGTGTGCATGACATCATACCAATTAATTTCTGTTAAACCAAATCTTGTGTGTTGGAGAAATGATTCAATATATTATTATTCTTAAGGAACCCAAGGCTAGTCAGTTTTCCAGACTACCGAGGGTAAATTTTAACAAACAAAAAATTTGGTATTGAAACTTTTAAATACTGTCACAGGGCAGGGAGAGGGAAACTTAAGAACCCCCAAACCTACCCTCTCTGAATGGGTTCTGCTATCCACCGCATTAAGACGAACATATAAGACCTTTAATGGAAAGGAACTTTAATACAATTAGAGTACAGTACAGAAAGGACAAAGAATATAGTTATTAAGTTAAGCATCTAAAGTTACCCATCTTCTTGAGGGTAAAAGTTCAGCCAAATAGGATTGGCTCAAAGCAAGGCCCAAAAGCCTGCCACACATCTAAAGGACCTTTCAGTGGAGACCCATAGAAAAGGGTCAGAAAGAGTCAGACAAATCCAGGAGGAAAAGAGCAAAATCAAAATCAAGATGAAAGCTTCCATTGTCAACCTCACCTCTGGTCTCTCACCCACATCTGTTCTAACCAGTCCAAGACCAAAATGCAAGCGCAGTTTCTTCACATGTCCCTTTGCTCCACATGCCTTCTTCACGTCTACTTGCTGCTCTCCATCCTGATTCCTTCTTCCTCCCTTCCTTCTGTCCTGTCCTCTCTGCAGAATCTTCTTTCCCTGCTCAGCATCACCCACTTAGGGCAGAAACGGGATTCTGGAACTCCCCCCTTTCCTGGGGACCACCCTGTTACAATACCTCATTTCCTTCAACAATTATAATACCTCATAGTTAAAGTCACATTGTAACTCTACACTATGTATCATATTCCCAAAGCTGCTTTTGTGATGCAGATGTTGCCTATTTTATAAAAATGCTAACTTTAGACCCTTGATGTGACACAAACCTGATACCTAAATACTGAGTCCACCTAAAGCCTAGCAAGTGTAAGATTGCACTTACGATTGATGCCAAAGATATTAAAGTTTTCACAATTACATAGTAGAGCTTTACTAATTTGCTCATTTGCACTATAGCACTTCTAAGTGAAATGTTGGTAGCAGTTACGCTGACAACACAATAAACCTTTAACAGTTGGGTACATTTGGAAAAATAAAAATCTAGTTGATTTTTGTCCCTTTCAACCAGTACTGGTCATGTGTTTTATTAGAAAACTACAATTTTAAGTGTTCCTTTACATCTTATTTTGTTTTTTACCAGTATTATAATGATACATTGGTTTTCCCTTTCTCTTTTCCTTCTTACAGTCATAAGTTTCTTTCTCATTTTTTGAAAGAGTATATACTATAGTCATTGTTATTACTATTATTGTTATTACTATTATTGTGAATGGTACAGTTTCCTTGGTAAGACTGTTGCTTCCAGTGCCCCACAGTGTTCCCTAATACCATGATCCCCTCTTTCCAGAGCACAGTAGTGGTCATAACTGATGGTGATGATACCTAATGCCTACCTCAGTTTCCCTCAGCCAATAAAAGGTAACAGTTTGAGGAGAAGGAATGTCGTTTAATTTGTTGACAAACTGAGGAGGGCAGCAGATTCGTGTCTGAAAGACCACAGTCCAGGTCTTTGGCAGAATGCATGGTTATTTATACAAAGGAGTGAAACAAAAGGGAGATAGGCAAAGGTGGCCTGTCCTTTTGATGTAGGCACATGGAGATTGTGGCTGCTTTGTTAACACTGGATGTTTAACTTCCTTAGATGTTGAACTTCCTTTTTAAACCTCTTAGGGATACCTTTCCTTTTCCGGAAACTGCAAGAAGACAAACTTAAATGTAACAGATAGGATTTCTTATCTGATGGGTCAGGAAGAGAGACCTGTCCTGTTTCACTGCATCAATAGTATCCAAATATTACTCAACTAAATATAAAGAAATAAAAACGAAAAATATTTATTGTGATAAACACGTCCTATCACCCAGCAAGTATGTCTTTTGTTGAAGATCTAGAACCTTTTAGTTTCTCTAGAAATCTTTAAGTTATCACTAATATGCAATTTTTATCCTTATGGAGGTTATAAAATGTATGAACAGAAAACATGCACATGTAGCTAAAACTTAATGAATCTTCAAATGAATAGACCTATTATAAATGCAATAGGAATTTGAAAAAAAATTACAATGTGAAATTATTCAAAGAATAGTATATAAGTACTCAAAAAAGAAATACAGAAGAAAAACTCATCAAAGTTGGTATTACTACATTTTATTTTGTAAGAGTTAGTGTGAAAATAGCAGGCAATTTAAAAGAATTGGCATATGTAGAAATGGAATCTTAGTATAATGTTTGACTTCATTTTATAATATGTTGGTAGAAATCTTGGGGAGGGTGGAGCATAATTATACTTCATACCTTACTAAACAAATCCATAAGATTGATGTAATGTTAAAATAGAACACTTAAGTGATTTGCTATGGAATGTATTACTTGGCTTGTCTGGGTCACTATTTTTCATTGGTGTAGTTGATGAATATGCAAAGGACATTCTTACCTAGTTTTTAACTGACAAACATTAAAAAGAATTGTCATTTTTGGGATCCAAAAGCAAATTATAATAGGCTCTATTTTTTCTATAAGCACCAAATATCTTTATTACATTCTACTAATACAGCATTATATATTGGATGAGACATCATTAAACTTTTTATCACATTTCCCCCACTTCTTGAAAGTTGAATATTTCTACCTGGTATGATTAGAAAGGTCAGAAAATGCTCAAAATTTTCCATATAAACTAGATAACCTATCAAATAAAATCAAATAGGAACATTCTACTTTCAGATAGTCAGGGAAACCTCTAACAGATTATAAAGACTTTCTCAGTTTTCATTTTTGCCTTGTGTGGTTAAGTAATATATCGTCCAAGGACCAGCATGTTTTAAGGGATTTATGTTTTCTTTAAGGAATATAACACTGGATATGTTACCAAGTCCTTTGTGTATTTTTCACCCTATATTTTTATGTTAACAGTTGGATGTGAATCAAATACCCTGTTAGTGGAGCAGAAAGCCAGTTATACATATATAGGATAAAAGAAACATCATTCAAAGTGGAAAAAATATGTAAGAATCGAGTTTATAAGTCTATGCCATGTGATTTAGTGGGAACCAATAATCAAATAGAAGTTAGAATATTTTTTTCTGATAATTCTCCATAGTTTAAAAGACTCAGAGGGGGAAAGCTTGGGCTAGTATAGGGTTCAGTTTAGGTATTTTGTAGCATAAAATAATGCATGGGTCTGGTGAGAGAAAGTGAGCCTAGATAATAGAAGCTAGAACAGAGTTAGAAAATGAGAGGAAGCCAGAAAGTTGTTTAAAAGTAAGTGCAAAACAAAATTAGCTTTTAGTTATTTTAGAGCAGTTAATCTTGCAGCAACAGGCAGAAAGTTTGAACGCAGTGAAACCAGCCTTTAGCCTAACAGACACGACAGAGCAATGAACAATGATGGGAGATGAGGGAAAGGAAATAGCAAACTTTGTAAGATTAGGAATTAGATATCAATTACATATCAAGTGAGATTTATATTTAAATTTTTCCTTCCACCCCAGAAGAAAAACAAAAAATATTAATGGGCAGCTCTGAAGAGGGAATACAAATGGCTATGAATTGCTATATTCAATTACTTTTAAAATGAATCACATGCATTTTATTGAAGTAGCAGTAATTATATATAACACTCTATAGTTTAGGAGAATTTGTTCATACCTCTTCAGGTGTTTGTATACTCCATCCTCTACCTAAGTGCCATAGTCCATTGGACTTCCCTTCACCTTAACTCCCCACCCTTACCTTAACCCACTTGGTAGGACCAATTCTGTAGTCATATTTCAACCATCTCTTTTGGTTTAGTTTGGATATACCTTTGCCCTTTGGTCACATACAAACATACATATATACATTTATATATATTCCATATCTGAATGAAATCAATATTTCTCTTCTGACTTTTTCACTTATAATCATGCAAGCCCCATCCAAGTTGTCACAAATGACAAAGATGCCATCTTTTTTTACAGCTGAATAGTATTCCATAATGTATCTATATCATATCATATTTGTTCACTCATCTGTTGCTGTGCACATAGGTGATTTTCATAGCTTGGGTATTGTAAAATAGTGATACAATGAACACAAAATGCATATAGCCATTTGTATTGGTATTTTTGCATTGCTATCTAGGAGTATCTGGATCATTTGGTAAATCTGTTTTTAATATTTTTGAGAAGCTGTTTTACAGAAGAGCTGCACCAATGTACATTCTCACCAACAGTATATGAGGTTTCTTTTGTTTCTACATCCTCGCAAATATTTGTTGTTTCTGGTCTTTTTGATATCTGCCATTTTCACTAATAATGTGGTATCATTTGTGGGTTTGATTTGCTTTTCTCTGGTGATAAGTGATGACGAGTATTTTGTCATTGGCCTATTAGCCATCTGCCTGTCTTCTCTGAAGAAGTATCTATTTTGATCATTTACCTTTTTTTTTTTTGATTGGTTATTTTTCATTGAGTTCTATGAGGTTTTTTTTGTTTTAGTAGATCATCAATATTAGCTCCCTTGTCATAAGTTTGATGTGTGTCAGGTAAATTAAAACAAGATACTAATTTTGTGAACTGTATATGTTCAGAAAATACTTGATTATAGTCAAATGTCAACTTGCAGATGCTAATATAAAAGTTGAAAATTGGAAAATTATTTTCCAGTTAAGTGAAAATGCCATCCTTAAGTTACTAATAAAAAAATACGTAACAGCACTAACTATATTTACCACTGATGACTTGTTAGTATAGGCTTAGTTTAGGAGTAACTGCAATACTAAGGTTGAAAAACTTGTTTTGTTTAGACACAAATTAGACTGAAATTATTGTGCAATTGAAGACAAAAGGAAATATAAAAAAAAAAACACGGATCATCTGAAGCATCTGGGGAAAATTTCAAACTTCCCTTTTTAGGGAATTCATATGAACAATTTGGTACCTTGATATACAATGTATAACTCCGAGAAATATAAAACTTTCAATAGTAGATTATTCTTGTCTCAGAATTGGAAAGCCTTTTACCAATTCCGAATTATGCTCAGTTCCTAAAAATTATAATAATTAATGCAAGCCAGTTTCAGAGAGATGGACATTTATGTACATCAGTGTTACAAGTAGAGATTCAAACAAACTTTCTGAGAAGTTCTGTGGTAAAATGAGAATCTACCTAAGAGTAAAAGGCTTAATAGCAAAGTTTATTCCCTAAGTGTCAGTTATCCTTCTCCTGGCAATTTATCTAATGGAAATAGGCAGAGATGTGTAGAGAGACTCATTGGAGTTTTATTTATAATTGGAGCTAAATTTTATAAATATTCTAAAGAAACAGCCATGGAAGAATGGCTGTAATGGGTACAATAGTGGAATGATCATAACTAAATACCATGCAGTTAGAATGTAATGCATGCAAGAATGCAAGTTGCAGAAGGGAAAATATGTGTATTTGTGTGATTCTACATATATTTAAGACATAAATATATTAAAATATTAAGAAAGTTTATTCCTAGGCTATAGTATTACGGATCTCAAATTTCCTTTTAAAGTTTTGCACAATGGGAATTTGTTTATTGTAATCAAGGAAAAAAAATAATTCCAGATAATCAGGCTTTGTTATGGTAAATTAGTCCCTGTTTAGCAAAATAAATTTATGCAATTTTGAAACTTATTTCTGAATTGAGAAGAAAGCTGTAGCAGTATATTAGAAGTTTAATCTTAGCCCAGAGTAACAAATGACTCCTCTCTTGTGAAAGCTGCAGTAGTGGCTAGCAAGGAGAAAATTTGCTGCAGAAAAATCATCCTGATTTGTATAATTTGCTGATTTCCATCTTATAAATGCTCCCATTAAGACTGATATCAAACTACAAGCATTTTAGCATCCATCTTTTTTTTAAGATTTATTTTTTTGTTCATGTAAGAACTGGGGCACAGGCCAGAAGTGTGGGGGGTGAGAGGATCCACCAGAGACAGAGTGGAGAACAGAACAGGCAGATCTGACTGAGATACACTGCTGAGGGGAGCAGCAGGCATGGCAGGAGAGGTCTGCTGCACCATGTGGGCGGCAGGGATCAAGCTAGTGCTGCAGTGGCTGCAGTTTGCTTCACAGTGTGTAGCTTAACCCTCTGTGCCATCAGGGCGGGCCCTTTGGCATCCATCTTACACATTATATGATACTTCAACTCTTTACTAATAGATGTTCAATCAAATTTCTTGAGCTAAATAAGATTTCCTTGCTTTCTTTCCATGTTGAAAGCATTGTTCCTTGTAGATTTAACTTTCCTCAGCTATCATAAATATTTTGTCATATTTAAAAAAATGTTATTGTATATGTGCCACCTTCTTTAATTTTATGGACATATGCTTTTATTTTCATCCATGAGTTGAATTCTTTGAGGAGACTGACTCTTTATTTTTCCACAGGTTAATTTATGGATGTAGTGAATATTTTAGTTTTCAATAGCTCTTACCTGTAGCTCTTATCTGTCTTTCATTTTAAAACCATTAGTTGTGAGATTGTGCTTAATCATTTTACATATTAAAATTCTGTTCATCTGAAGTTTAAGGTTAATTTTACCTACTACAATATTGATTTTTTTACTGTTATTAAAATTTATTTATTTTTCCTTTGGATTATTTCAGACTCTGAATGGTCACTTCTGTAGTTTCCTTGTCATCAAGCGTTTTTTCGCCAGTTTCATACCTTACAAATATCCTACTCATCCTTTCAATTATTCACTTCCTTTTGAATATTTTCTAAGGGTATGTACTTATGCCTATTTAAAAGGCAGCAGTTTATTGAGTATACTCATCATTCCTCAGCAGTCCTGAATTCAAGTACTGTAAGTCTCCTTAATCTAAATTATTTTCAAATTTCCCATACCTGCTCAGTAAGGAAGCATTACCTTGATTCTTCATTATCTGTTAATTGTTTACAATCTTGTCTTCGTTTTTTTCCTGCTGATATCTGATCAAAAGAAGGAACTCAAAAACTCAAGTGTTACAGGATCATTGATTTTATTCTGCTACTTATTATTGGAGGATATAATACTCCACTGCCATAGTCCATCTTGCTCTTTCCTCAACCCTGTTCTCACTCTCCACTTTCCTCTCTTTATGATTCAGTCCCATAATCAGCTAAAAAATATTAATTTTAATTAAGCTCTTTACCTATAGTTCTTATTTTTCTTATTTTTACTTGTTGTTTCCCTTTGAAGATTAACTGAACATTATAATATGTTTTATTCTCCATGTAAAAAATAAAAACTTTCTAATAGATTTTAAAGGAAATCTCTCTGGTTATATAAAAGTTTTGTGTTTTGAAAATGATTTTAAAGAATAGCCAGGGAGTAATAGGCCCATGATAATCTATCATGTTACAAACAAAATGTTTGTTAATATTAATATTCAGGGGAAGAAGATAAAAGGCTCAGGGTAGTTGAGTTTGGCTTAGCATTTAAGTTTCTTCTTGAGAACAATTGCCCTGAATACTTCTAACTCCAGAAATATATGAAAGCTCAGAAAATATTTTCAGAAAGATTGCCAAAAATCTGTTGAAATTGCATTTTAGCCAGCTTTGAGAAAATAAGATCATCATTGTGAGATAATCCTGCATGGGTAGTTTTTTTTTTTTTTGTGTGTGTATATATTGAAAACAGAGGCATTCATTCATTGCTTCTTGTTCTAGACTGACTTTAATTATAATTTTATAAAGGACAGACTTAGATGAGTGTTTTCCTCTGGCATACCAGAAGGGCAGGCATTCTTATTGTCCATTGAAAAATACTTGAGTTCCTTATATTTGGTATTCTTTTCCTGTAATGAAACCCACTGCATATACTCTTTGCATCTTCTTGTGGGAACTGTGGCTCACATAACCAACACAAAAATGTTAATTCTTGTTACTGTTATTGCTGTGAATAATGAAAGATCTTTTGTCTCTGACCTAAGAATCTTGTGTCTTTGACTAGCATCCATGAAAAGTATGGCAGGTAACATTGTAAGTTGCAAAGAGGACAAAATAACAGAGCCTTTGTGATTCTTTACACAAACAATAAACCATCATTGACTTTAAAACCAGAAAGTATGTAGTATTATTAGTTTTAGACTTCCTCAAATCATGTGATTGCTTCCTGATCACTCAATAATGAAAAGCTAGAGATACTGAAAACTAATTGCTTTATGGCAAATATCATTTTTTGCTATAGAAAGGCAAATATATAATGTTTAAAAAGGTAAATGTTGGATTGAGATCTATAAAAATAGGTGATTAAAGGGGTAACTAAAGTTTCAACTATATAATTCTAGGAATTAAATGCAGAACATCAAAAGCTGTAGTAATTTATAAATCTGAATTGGTTGAAAGCCTTGGAAATGCAGCACTACATATAAGGCTAAGTATATTGACTGCATTACTTGGATTGGAAACATAATATAAAAACTGAGACAATCTGGAGCTTTTATGTAAATTAAAAAAAAATGGTAGCAACAGCATATTCAGTCTCTGTTAAATTAAGGGCTTGAAGATGTCTTTTCTGGGACAGAACCCTGGTTGATAGCTCAACATATAGTAACTTTGTGAATGGAACTTGGTGATTTCTATTGTAAGATTGCCTTCACCAAAGGAACAACCTGGGGACAATCACAAACCCCACAGTGCCAAGTAGGAGCCATGTATTCTTTATTTTCCTTTTGTGTCTGTATCTTACTTAGTCTACACGGTGTATCAGGTACTACATTAGGCATTTTGAAAGAACTAACTTTAATCTCATAACAAACTTTTGAAACAAGTACTATTATTAATATCACATGCAAATTAAGAAAATGAGACTTAGGATGATCAAAGAAATACAAGTAGCAAAGGCAAATATCAAGTCTGTCGGAATCAAAAGCCATGTGCTGAGCCATCACAGTTTTGTCTTTAGTATCTTCTTCCAACCTTACAGAAATGCTGACTTCCAGGTTGTAGCTTTTCATGACAATTGTTTCTCCCTCTTTTTCACTCATCCAAAGTTTTCCATTAAAATGAATACTCATAAGTTAGTTGTGCTTCTTGTTATCAATATTATGATGCTAGAATCGTAACTTCTGTTATGATTAGAAATCATAACTTCCTTTCTCTTTTGGTATGTGTCTTCTTTCTCTTTCCCTTAGTCTGCTAAAAAGGTAAACTTTACTGTTGCTGGAATTTAATATGCTTAACAGTTTTTGTGTTGGATGTACTGTAATTATCCAGTACTTTAAAATTGGCAAAATCATTTATATAAGTTCTTATGTTCTTTATTGCATAGTTTGCAAATCTATTTCCTATGTAAACCATTCCTGACTTCTTGCAATCAAACGAAATTGTCTCAATTAATTCTTTTGATTTTTTTATTCTCATGTCTGGAGCAACATAACTTTTTGAATTCTCTGCTTCCCCGAATTCAGCAAAAGCTCATTAATTTTTTGGTCTCTTGAATAAAGGATTAATAATAACTTGGAAATTAAATAGGCTCAAATGATCTATATTTTAAAGTTAGGGCATGTGTCATGGGTGCAACTCGGTTCTTCTAAATCCACTGAGTTTTTCTTTATTCATTCTATTCACATTCACTTGTTTCTACAGAAAAGAATGAGCATATCTTTTGAGGGAGTTTGCACAGTGTAGCTCCTTCTGCAGCTTAGGAGAAATCAGATTTTCAGATACAAACCAACCCTGGAAAGATACAAGGGATGAACACTATCTTGGGAATGTCAAGACACAGACTCTTTCATATGTCAAGGGTCAGTCTTGCTCTTTCTTTAAGCAAGAAGAAAGCCGACAAGAAAAGGCAGCTTTTTTTTTTTTTTTGACATTAGGTTTTGCAAGATGGAAAAAAAAAAATGTGTGCAAACTACTAGGATATTGTGATTGAATTATTTTCACTAAAAAAGAATTGAAAAATACTTTGATATAATGAGTTTCATAACTGAAGTTTTTGTAACAATTGATTAATATTTCAAATATATTTTTCAGTTTCTAATTTTTGGATCATTGTTAAGAATGAGCTTTGGAAAAGTTAAGGAAAAAATACTATGGACAAAATTTTAATCATAAAACAGAAGTCAAGGATTATTTTATTCAATCATAAAACAGAAGTTGAACTTTAATATCTTCTGTTGTCATATAATTAAGTCCAATGGAAAGAAAAGTCATGATTATCATTATTTGCATTTACACATTTTTGTGATTCTTGAATGTCTACGTTTTACCTGTAATCCTGGTACAATAGTCTTTCACTGATATCCAAGTATTGTGTTCTTATTGAAACTTGGTATTATATACAAAATTAAGTATTGAATAAATCCTATTGAAATATGAACTCTAATAATGTCAGTACAATTATTAGGTCATCATGCTGATGCATCAAATTCCATTGAAGATGATTATTTAATAAAATGACTTTTCTGATAAAGATATATGAAAAATAAGCTTCAGGTATTTTTCACGTGTAAAATATGCCACAATTTGATTCATATTTATTAATTTTATGAAGCATAATAATCTCTAATGAGACACAAGACTGAAAATATGCAATACTGCCATGGAGTTCAAGAATCTTCCAGTTGTGACAGCAACTGAGTTAACGAGCCAATTCTAGCAATAATTGAGTTTCTGTACTTTTCTTTTAATTTCACTACCTGATGATACCTGAGAGCAGTAGACTTTATTTCAGAATCCCATTAGGTACCATTATGAGATCCTATTTCCTGGGGTTTTAAAATCTAATTGTCAGTCAATGTGTTACAGTAAGCCTAGCTTTCATTTGATTCTCATGGCTCTACGCGGTGGGAAAAAAACAAAAGAAGTATGTTCCATCATCCTGTCAAGGAGGTTTCTTAACAAATTACCTTTCCCCTCAAAAGAAAACACAGAGAGACTTTTTTGTTGCTTTAACAATTCTCATAGTTCATATCTTCTTTTCTAAGCTATTAAAGGGAACAAAAACTGATAACCTGTAGAGCTCAGACATCCTGACAACTGATGTCCTTAAGATTTATGAAGAAATTTAAGTATTTAATAACTGGATAAGAGTAAGCTGTGCTTCTTAAGGATATTTTAGATCTCTTCATAAACCTCTGCCTTGGCTAAGAAAAAAATATCCAACATATATTTCATTGAACCTGTAAGAACATTTGACTTAGTTTGAAAATTGATCATTTCCTTTTCCTTACAATATTTTGTAATGAAAGATGTTCCTACACCAAATATGTTTTCCATGAGACTTTAAAATTTCATAAATATTTTCTAGTTCTGGCACATTGCTGAATTTTTAAATATATTTAAGCCTCCTCACATTCTCAGCACAAATTAACAATGAATACCTCTAAGTCTCACTATTACTCAACTCCAGAGTGAACAACTCAAATCTAAGAAAAGATTAAGTTAAATTTACTTGAATTTCTACCCTGGGTAGAATAACTTAGACTAGGATTATGTCATATCAAAATAATTTTGACAAAAATAAAACTTTCTGTAGATGGTTTAAGAAATAGATTCTGTCACTTGTCTTCATATGTAGAAACACTATGCCAGTTGTTTTAATAAAAGTCCATCATGGTTGGTAGAAATGATTAAATATTAGGAGAATATGATTGTTTATATATTAGTTTTCTTTCCAGACTAAGGAAGAATAAATGAAGGTATTTTCTTTTAAAGCCATGAAGATATAGGTCAAATTGTAGGGACTAGTTTATAAATGGGCTAGAACTGATCTGTCAAAACACCCTAATGTGGTTCTGTCCCTATTCAAGGAGACACTGGCATATTTATTCTGACTGCCATGTATGACAGTTGCTATGATTTTTCAAAATTTCACTAAAATATAAGGTTATGTAATTGTGAACTGAGCACTCAGCTTCCCTCATAGTCTGTCATAGACTATTCTGATCTACAGTTACATCATTCCCTTCCAGCAACAGTAGAGAGAACAGCACATAAAAGTAAGATATGACACGCATTCTGATCTACAGCTATCTATAACAGAGAATGTCAGCCTCTTCCTAGCTGCATTTCTTATTTATTCATCCAAACTTCTAAAGTCACTGAACAGCTCATGTCAGTGAGATTGGAGAGGAGAAATTTGGAATTGACTGTATCACCAGAGAAATTCCTAAAATATGTATCTAGAAACTTTCAATAATTTTTAATAAAGGAGGGATGAGATTTTATCATTGAGAGAGGTGTTAAGTCTTATCAATAATATCATTTTAGAACTTGTGCCAGACACAGTGCTTACTTATTTTTTGATTAAATATTTACAATAATCAAGTAAAATGGACATGACATCTATTTTACAAATTAAAAAATGACATTGCAAGGTTTTTTCAAGGTCACATAGTAATAGCATAGGTGGCTTTTGAATACAGGTCTTATGGCCATAAAATCTTTGCTTACTATCACCCACAGCACATTAAAACCAATAGTTTTATGTCTATAAAAACATATATAAATTATAGAAAAGGAAAATCAGAAGTTTAGGCTTTATTATATGGTTTTCTTCTGATGTTAATACATTTCTGCTTACAGCAATTTCATTGACTTGTTTGACTCCAAAGGCATTGATAAATGCTTAACTATAAGCATTTTATTTTGTATACTTTGTTGAACTCACTCTACTTTGGGCTGATGCCTTGAAATATAAATAAAGTATAAATAGAATCGAAATATGCCATGAGTTCCCACTATACAAAGATTTAGAACATCAGCACATCACGTTTTGAGAAAAACCAGACATGAATATGAGATCAGACACCGTTCTTTAAAAGGCAAAAGGTAAATAGATGGTTAGCCACCACTTTTCTTCAGTTATTAGATCAAATATGAGAATTCATGACAAGATGATACATTTAGACTAACACATATTGGCTTATGTCTACAAATTTAATTCCATTATGATTGTGAAGAGTACATAAATAACTTTAAAGAGCAATTTTGTCATTTTGCAGTTATTCATTAATAGGTTGACCAGATAATTCATTGTCCAAGCTGGAATATGTTAAAAATGAATAGGACTATTAATAGTATTCTAGAGAAAATACACAGTAAATTGTGGTATACAGTAAACTTTTATAAAATCCTTACTTTGTGTTGGAAATTTTTAGGGATGGTAGAACAGAATGAAATTACAAGATGACCTCTAAAGATGACAGTATAATTAGAGAAATAAAACTTATCCATGGTAACTCTAAAAAAAATATATATTATTAACTGCTAAATGAAAGATACTTTAAAAAATGCTGTAGTAGGGCCTCCTTGGTGGTGCAAGGAGGTGAGCGCTGCATTGTGGGCGCCACTATAGTGCAAGTTCGCTCCCCAACCGGGGAGGTGACCCACATGGCTTAGCAGATTTCTCTTGCCTCGTGCACTGCTGCCCTCAGCAGTGTATTTCTGTTGTTCAGCCTGTTCTGTTCCCCATTCTGTCTCTGGTGAATCCTCTTACCCCTGGTGTCTCTGGCTTGTGCCCCAGCTCTGTATGCATAAATAAATTTAAAAAAAAACTTTAAAAAATACTGTGGTACTTTAAATAAACGAAAGACTTCATTGCAAGAGAAATAAATTTTGCTGTGTATAGAAATCTGGATGAAGATAAAAAGAAAAGCTAAAATCTAAGTAGCATTGATTGTTGACGTTCAACCTCTTTTCTACCCATACAATACAGTTAATAATTACTCATAAATAAAAGGGTAATGAATAGATTATAAAAAGGAGATGGGGGTTTAGAGGAAATCTGGATTATTATCCATGGTTGAAAATACCTTGTACTTAGATTAGAAAATTAGCATGTTTGTATTATGCCATGACAGTAATTAAGCTTATCAAATACTTTTTTTTTTTAATATAGTAAATTTGCCCTAGTGGCATTGTATCAAAAACCTATTGCCACAACATGCTGCTAACAAATTACCCCCAAACTCAGTTCTTACAGGAAGAGTTATTCTCATTGGCACAGATCTGTAGGTTGACTGTGGTTCAGCTGATGTAGATGGGGCTTGGCTGGACAGCTCAGCTTCAGGCTGTGCATTGGCTAGACTTGGATCCAGGTTGTGGTTCAGTTCAATTTTCTTCCATTTTTCTTGTTCTGGAATCCAAGCAATAGGTGTAGCAGCTACCTCAGCATTACTGGAAAACAAGCATAAGAATAAATAAAACCACATATGCATTTCTTAAGGTTTTTATGCACTAAAAGTGCCTGGCTAAGGGTAATTATATAGTCAAGTCCAGTATCACTAGAATGGGGAAATATGTCCACCTATAGAAAACTGTGGTTATTTATTAAACAATATAAACTATTACACAAATTATTGCTTAGTAAAACCTTTTTAAACCATATTATCTTTAAATAGGGTTCATATTGTCATTTCTTGTTTTGTTAGGTTCAAAATCTGTAGAGTGCTAATTTCCACAAAGTAAGGTTTCACTTTTAATCAAATGCATCTGGGCGCAGTGTGAGTTTCTTTAGGGGGTGGGATCCGCATTGTAAAAATTTAACAATACAATTATATTGGCAGCAATAAAGAGGGCAGGTTACAGACCTCTTGGCCAGGCTGGGGAGACTGCCATGCAGAGTGGCAGTCTGGAGAGCTCTTGGTAGTGGTCTGTCTACAAGTAGGGGAGTGGTCTGTTCTCAGGTTGAGCGTCCCTGTTAAAAACTCTAGACAGACCTTGGTGAACGATTCATGACTATGGACGTAGAGTTCACAAACATCTCAATTTGCCTCAAATTTGCTGCCTATAGTTATATGACTCTTGAGAAAAATACCAGGGCCACAAGTTTATTTTGATTTTGAAGAGACTGACCATTCTCCACAGCCAAGTTTTTACTGGGCCTTGACTTTCGTCTGTTTTTTATTGATGTCGTTGTAAACAAGTGGTTGTTTTTTAATTGATAGTGTCATTCACTTTCTTAATTACCCTATCACTTCCATTGGTCAGGTTCATAAACTGTCAATACATATAACATCTCAATTGAGATAATTGTAACATTAATACATAGGACCCATATGGATTGTCCAGAATTAATCTGTCTTGCTACCTCATGGTTATATAAAGTTGAGAAGGTTATTAATCTAAGGTTACATTTTTAAACACTTTTGTAGTTTGAGGAAACATTTCAAGTAAATGCATTCTTTTATATTGATGATCCCAAGTTATGACCTGAAGAAACAAATTTTGGTTTAAATATAAAGTTAATCATTCAAGTGATTTTAAATCCAGTTTAATATAAAGCAGTCTACAGAACAGTACCTACAGATCTTCTTTCCTACCTTCTTATGAGTCAAAGTAGTGGAAAGTTATAGGTCTGTTAAATAATACAATTAAATATGAAGTTACTTCCCACTTACATTTTAATTGCTTTGTTTAACTACTTTTCCAGTAATAGGATAGAAATATGAAATTTAATTATATTTTTATAAATGAATAATTTAGGACACTGGGCAATGTTGGACATGATTCAGAATTATTCATGATAACTCTTGATAGGAAAGTTTCAGGTCTACATTCCAAATACTCTGAGAGAATGTTATAAACTGAAGCTTATGAAAAGGCATCTTTAATGAAAATGCATTGTTAACCATCAACGTATCTGCCACAGACCCCAAGTAATTCTGAAATAAAAATAACTTGTTTGGGATGGTGACTACATTATTCTAAGTGACTGGTGTAATACTGGCAGTGGACTTTTTTTTAATATAGGTATAGTTTCCACATTTACCAGGAAGGTCCATTGAAGGTTAAATGAAAGGAAAACAATGACAAACTGACTTTGTCCAGAGCTGGCCAGTTTTCTTGACTGAACAGCATATGCGTGGCTTCTGCTCATATTTAAATATATTTAAGAGTAATTTAAAGAAATTAAGAACAAGTTAAGAAAATTTGGCAAATACATTTTAAATGTAAAATACTCAAAAACGAAAATAAAGAGGTAAACATACTTTAAAATAAAATAATAAGAATTAGCTAACTAATGCTAAAAATAAACATCACAAGAAATATTATTTTGAAAGATAATTAAAACTTGTGAAAATTCAAGAAGAAAAGACAAATGAAGGAATATATAATGGAGAAACACAAGCAAATTTTCAGATTCGATTGAAATTACAGATTCAATTGAAAGAGATAACTGTTTTAGAAACTCAAAACAGAATTACTGAGAGTAAGGAGTAAAAGGAGCTAAAATAATAAGAATAAAAAATTGAGTGTGAAAGAAAAAAAAAGCTAATGGAAAAATAAGTAAATGCTAAACAATGTACTGATAGTAAATTTAAGACACAGTATTTATATGAAGCAGAATCTGTGATTTACCCACCAGCTGCAGAAACTTAAAAACTTAGTCATTTTCTGTGCCTGTGTTTGGAGTTCCTATAAACATGTCTTTGGGGTCAGGGGTCAGAAAAGAAAACTTGTTTTTTTGTTCTTTCCCTCTCTGCTGTCAACTCGTTAGCCTACTAAATTATCTGTAGGAAACAGCCAGAACAAAACATTTGCTGGGCCACATTTTTAAATTCTCTGCAGCAACACCACACATACTTTTCTACTGCTAAACAGCATACCTATATCAGAAAGTGACTTTGATTTGTGTTGAAAGTGATCCACTTGTAACAAGAATGAGAGAATACTACTTTTATAAATAGATAACTTATTTATATCCCACTTATTCTATAATTATTGTTTGCATTTAAAAAAATCATAGTACCTTTTTCTCAGGATGTAAGCATACAGATTTGGACAGAAATCTAAAGTATTGATTAAAAATAGAATATTAAGAGCCCCAATATATTTCAGACTGTGTAGTTACATCCACTGTTTAGTACTTTTGTCATCTAGGGTGGTTTATTTAGATACTTACTTAGCTGTTGCTATTACTCCATAAACATTAATGTTTGTTATTTGTCTTTTTCATTCTTTATGCACTCATTGATTTGATGAATACTGACTGGACAGCAGCTATGTGTTAGGAATGCACTCGTGCTGGAGTGCAGTGGTAAACATGATGAGGTGACTATTCTAATGAAACTTATATCCTGAAAGAAGTTTCAGAGACCACAAAAAATATAAGCATCTCAAGATACCTGACAGAGATGTATGCTATGTAGAGATTTAATTGTGTTGATTTGCTGGTAAGTAGCTATTCCATTATAAATCCAGGGTAGACTATTTAGAAGGTAAGATTTGGAAGCTGAGCAGTGAATCCCAATAATATGTTACCCATTCATAATAAAACAAAAAGCACTGCAGCAAAGGCCCTTAAAAAATAATCAACTTGGCATGTTCTAGCGACCAATGGACATTCAATGTATTAGGAGCAGAATGGAAAAGGAGAAAGGGGTATATGATGAAATGAGTAAAGTATTAGTACAGATCAAAAAGGACTTCTTGAATTTAGGAAGATGGTATTTTATTCTAGGTATGATAGTGAATTATTGGAGTGTTTTAAACACCCCATAATCTAATTTATATTTTAAAAAGATCTTTCTCACTGTTTTGTGACAATAGCATAGAAACAAGAGAAGGGAAGGAAATAGAAACAATTTGAAGACTGCAGTTCAAGCAAAAATATCTAGGATGGATAATGTTGGGATATCACAAAAAGTGAAAGACGTATAAGAGGTGGTTAAGTCAATTAAGCTGGCTGACATAGAAAAAGATGGGACTAAAAGTATTTTTAAAAAACAACCAGATGGATGATTTTTACTGAGGTTGGGGAAGAGAAGACTTCCTTAGGCCAGAATATGTTTAATATGTCTGGGTAGTTATATCCATTTAGTAATTTGGGGTTCTAGAAATGGAGACATTAGAGTTTGAATTGAGACATGAGTTTGAATTGAAAATTTAGGAATTGTAGATTTGCTGAATCTTTAGAAGGTACAGATAATTATTTGTTTCTTTTCTGTTGTTTAAATCATTTTTCTTCTTTGTAGTGATATTCATAAAGACTTAGGCCAGACCTGTATGTCTAGACTATAAATGTCTAACTTCTCTCATCATTAAGTAGACTCATCCCTCTCTCTCTCAGGTCCCTTGCATGACTTGTCTTCTCAGAAAACTAGTTCTATTTATTATTCTGTAAATATTTTTGACTGTTCTGTTCTCCCCCATACTTTCCCTCATCCCATGTCTGGAAATTTCTTCTTAACTGGAAGTTTCTGCATTTGATGATGGGTCCCTTCTCTGAATTCTAAACTCAACAATAAGTTTTCTATCAGTTTCTGCATTCTAAAAGAGAAGGCATCATTATTGGCATTTTAGTATTCATAGTAGATTTAAATAGTAAAATGAGCCTTTGTATCTTTCTTTTTGTCAAAAAAGTTTTTGCTGTCCATTTTCCAAAAAACAGGAAAAATAAAAGTTTTGTCTAGAGAAAAGTATTTGTTTTTACTTTTATCTTGGTATGACATTGCTTTGGTTAGCTCTTTAAGCAAAAAGACATTACATGAAAGACTGAAAGACACAGAATCCACAACCTGAGAGACAAGTTTTGGATGTGAGCAGAGATCAAGGGACTTTGAGTGGAAGAGATCTAGAGACTAGAATTCTCAGTAGCTGTCCCAGAACAAATACAGTCACTCCCATGACTTGCTGAAGCAGCATAAAGAGTTACATCAAAAGATATCTATTTCTCTTGTTTTCACTAGATGAGCTTCCAAAATTCTGGAGCAGAGAACTCCCTGGCCTGAGTTACTATAGAGCACAAAGGAGGGAGACCTCACTCCTTTGGTCACCTTGAACAATATAGGCAAAGAACAAGCAAATGCTATAGGGAAAGACTGTTCTTAGAGAGGGAACAGATACTAGGTCCCCAAAAACTTAATTATTATTGCAGATAAGTGCTTTCTCTCCAATTAAGTTATCATTCCTTTTTTGAACATTTGTACTCCTATACATTAGTACATATATACACATACATACAAATAGATTTAAATATGTGGGCATATATTAATATATATCCACATTTGCATGTGTATAAAATATGTGAACCCTGGATTTTGAAGTATGAGTCTTAATTCTTGAACTTGTTATTAAACATTATTGCAGTCTTGAAAGTATATAAAAATAAAATGATACAAACTACTATCATACATTGAAACACTCAATAAGCATAGTCATAATATAATTATGTAACAAGCTGGTTATCTCTTCTATATAAACTAAGTATACATAATTTGTTTTAGAACATGTAATAAGCTTAGTGTTAAAATTAATAAAAATGAACTCATGAATACTAAGAATCCACTCCTTTCAATATACATTTATATATGTAGGGTTCACTTTTGAATAAATACATTTGTTTTTGAATAGATAACATTTGTTTTTAAAGAATCCAATATCTGAAATATGAATTGAAACACTGGCTCAAAGTGCAGTAGTTCATTTCACTATGGTGACTCTACTTCCTGCATTTTTATTTTAATACACTATCAGGACTATAAAGTACTGTTCTCACAATCTCCCAAGCTAGTCAATGTTCAGAAAGATGCACCTACCATTATTAATCAACAAAAGTTCTGTCAATCTCAGCCTTCAAATGTTAAATTGTATTCTCCACAGAAAGCCACTAAGCCCTTTTTGATATTAAAATATCTTTAATCTCATCACAGTCTATTGCACAGTCCATTGCTTGAAGCTATTAATCTCATTATATAACCTCCCTGGCCAAGTCACTCACTTTAAAAGGACTTCCCTTTTGCCATCATTGTAAAGACCAAAGGAAAAGAAGATAGCTCTTTCCAAACCTCAAAAGGGAAGGAAGTGATCTATTCTTTATTACACTTTATTATGTCCTTTTAAAAATCTTATCATGTATTAGCAGTAATATTCATGACACTAGAGTACACTTACAATAGTCAGCTCTCATGGTTATCAAAAAGCTTCACTTTAGCATTTAATCAACTCTAAAAGCTATTCATTGCTTTGGATATTCCCTGTGCAATGAACATTATCCATAAGCATTTTTTTTTTTTTTTTTTTGCATAGAGAAGCAGGATGGCATAGGGGATGGAGCATAGCTCTAGGGGGGGCTTATCCGATTTTTAAAAGGGCATTTTAATTTCCATAATAGCTTCTCCAAGGAGCCTGCTGAGTGGCCGTTTAATGTACAAAGTTTAGGAAAACCTTAAAAGTGTGGTCTTGCTTTCTATATTTAGGGCTTCTTTCAGAAATGAGCAGGTATCTTGGTGCAGCCTCAAGCAAAGCAGCATGAAAAGGTTGGATTATGTAGTGGTAGTGGAAGCTTCTGTCTTGTCTGGTGAACATGGAGAAAGGTCTGTCAAACCCAAACTATGTCTTGTGGTGATAATACTGCTACTCTTTATTTTATATTGAGGTATAATTGGCATATAATGTTATTTTCAGGTATATGACATAAAGATTCAATATCTGTATGTGCTGTGGCGTACTTATCTCAGTAAGTCTAGTTAACATCTATCACCATAATGAGAACCACTATTTTTTCTTAAGAATCAGCTTCTTAGAAACATGTTCATTTAATCTAGGATAAACTATTTGAATTTATAGAAAGAATGAAGTCCTTGAAGAACTACTTCCTTCCCACATATTCCATAAAACAGTATGTTTTGAAAAAAAATTATCCTTTTATTCCCATTACTATATTCTGATTGACCTATATATGGAGGGGCTCAATCATGATTGATCAAATAAAAGCTGTTTGTCAGCCTAGAGGTAACACCATAAAGGAAAGATTCTCTATCCCCTGCTCACCCAAAAATCCAAAAGAAAAAAAAATAATATTAATTGTATGTAACCTTTAGTATGCATTTGGCACTGGATTAAATCATTATCAAAGTGACTTCACAATCACTGTTAAATTTTATTACATATATTAGATCTGAAGAAATTGAGATTCATAATGATTATACAAGTTCCCTAAAGGCAGAGTTAAATCTAGCTTTGGCTGATATCTCAGAAAGACAGTAAGACTTCAGAGGGAAGTGACTCAATAGTGTGACAGGAGAAATGCATTGCTCTCAGACCTGAGGGAACCACATCAAGTGGAATAATAATGGACAATGGGAGATAGACAATATGTTCATGAGAAGTGATAATAGAGGAAAAGACAGTTTTCCTTAGATATGTTGGCATTGGTTATGGTCCAAGGACACTGCCTTCACTGGAAGATGGACACATTGAAAACTGATTAAGGCCATTTTTCTACAGCATTGAAGGATAGAGATTGAGTCAAAATTGATATCATTTAGAAAACAAAGATGTGCATTGTTTTTATATATGTGGTTAAATTTGGAAAGATGTTTTCATTGTTCCCCTTATGTAGAAAGCTTAATGTCAAACTTTTATATGAATGTTAATTATATGTTGCCTCTTAATTTATAGAAATAAATTGCAAAATAGTCACATATTAAAGTTTTTGGCTTCTATGCTTCAATTTTACATAAGAGTACTTCCCCTTGTATAACCATTTTGTTATTATGAGATAGAGACTGACAAATAATGAGGAGCCTGTTCTATAAAGAAGGTAGACATACAGTCATTAACCTCATTTAAATTTCTCAGTGATTTGGTGGTTGAAATTCCCAACAGTAAAATTGCACCTAAAATTGATCAACTTCAGTGTCATCAACAGATGTCCCTAAAACTGTTAGCAACTAATGGATTGTTTAAAGGACCTTAATAGCTCATTTGTCTAGTCAAAACCCCATCTACTCAACCTTTGAAAACCATACTTTCCTGTCATTAGAAAATTTAGTTCATTGTCCTTTAATTTTGAAATGACATGTATTTCAAATCAATTAAGGCATAAAGACCAATTATCTGGTGAATTTGTGACAACCAAAGTGTTTTGAATAGCTGATGAAAAAAGATAACTACAGTAAAGCAGGCTGTATACTGACAAATTGGGTGGATACACCAAAAAAGAGAAGTAGGTAATCTTAATATAAATGTTATTTCCCAAAGGGCTATTAAATAAGATGTGTATGTCTTCTTCCAATGACTCCCAGTGGTTTTTAATAATGAAAGATTATATTTAAAGGCTTCTGTCTTTTCTATACCTCTTTGAGGTGTTTGGAAGTATTCATGGCTTAAAAGTTCTGTGTAATATCTTTTTGCTTAACACTTTTATCTCTCGTTTTATCTTTGAATAGTCATGGTTATATCTGCAATTTGTTCTATAATTGAAACATGACAACTTTTATTTTAAAAATTTTTACTTAGAAAAAAGCGATGCTTTACCCCTTCATGTTTTATATTATCTCTAATGATAACATCTGATCCAAATTATGGTCAGATAAATGCATGTAGCTATGCAAAATTTCACTATGTAATTTTTCAAAGGCTACAGTCAAGGATGTTAATGCACTTTTAGTTGCCATAATGTCACTGAAAAGTAGCTATAATTAGCAAATTATGAATAATGACTTTGCTATCATTCCTGAAAAAGTTTGATGAATGCAAATATATGGTGAGGAAGCATATTTGGACATGTAAGATAAACTATATAAGATACAGCTATAGAACATATTATAAGATGTAACATGTAAGATATAACATGCAAGATACAGCTATATAGTTTTGAAGTTTACTCTATTGTAAAACATACCCTTATGTTTATTCATACTGACTTTTTAAATATGTTTTACTGGAAAAAATGAACCTTTTTATTAGTAATTAACTTTCATAGCATTTGTATAGGTACAGAATGTTCCAGATTTGATTAAACATAGTCAAGTTACTGAATTTTTAATTTAGTTGAATTTGTTTTTAAATGTTACCTCAATAAAAATTTTTACATCAACTGTTGGCTGAGGGGAAAAAACAGGCTTACCTTTCAGGAAATTTCTTATTGACAAATTTCTTTTCTCCATTTCTAAAAATGAAAATGTACTTAGACCTAATAAAAATAACTTTTATTAGCATATAATTACATAAGTTTTGGCAAAGGTATCACTAAGATGAAACTTTTATTATACCAGAATTTTTTCCTCAAATCAATTTGTGGTTAAATCCTACTTTCTAGCTCAGCCCCTTGCAGCTCTGATAAGTTACATGTAGCACATCCTTTCCTAGAGGACATTTAAAATGGAATTACTCAGTATGTGGCTTTTAGAGTCTGACGTTTCACACAGCATAAGGCACTGTAGAATCATCCATGTTATTTATACCAGTAGTTTGTTTTTCTTTATTACTAAGTAGAATTCTATTTTATGTATTTACCACAATAGAGACATTTGGGTTGTTTATAGTTTAGGGGAATTGAAATAAAATTAACCTAAATAGTCATAAAAATTTTGGGGGACACATGTTTTTATTAAACTGGATAAGCAGTAGTAGGATTATTGGATCATGTAGTAAGTGTAGTGTTTAATTCTATTAAAAATTTCCAAAGTTTCCAAAATGACTATATAACTGTCATTTTATACTAGTAGTATATAAACATTCCTCTTTGCTAGCTCTTCATATTGTCAAATAAGTTTGTGATGTCTAATTGCAGTTTTAATCCATATTTTTCTAATATAATGGTGTTGGACATCATTTCAAATAAAGATTTGCCATGGAGTGAGTTTAAAACTATTTTTCTTTAATCCTTCATTATGTTTCTTCTTTCTGTTTTGAATATTACCTGTCTTTAGTTTTGGAAGTTTTTATATATCTGGTATTTATGTGCTTTGTGTTACATATATTTTGAATACTTTTTTTTTCACAATTTGTCACTTTTAATTTTCTCAAGGGTGTATTTTTTAAAGATTCATTTATTTATGCATACAAGAACTTGGGTACAGGCTGGAGGTGGAGAGGGGTGAGAGGATTCAACAGAGAGAGAGAATGGGGAACAGAACAGGCAGATTGATTGAAATATACTGCTGAGGGGAGCAGTGGGCCAGGCAGGTGAAGTCTGCTGAGCCATGTGGGTCGCCTCCCTGGCTGGAGATTGAACTCATGCTGCAATGGCTGCAGGTGCTTCATAGTGCAATGCTTAACCCCTTGCACCACCAGGGAGGTTCCCTCAGTGGTGTCTTTCTGTGGGTGTCTTGGTGGTGGGTGTGGTTGGTAACATATCTGAAGAGGTAGGATCATATATTTTCAAATCATATTCAGTGTTGGAAACCAATGTTACTTTCATATATACAATCATAGAGCAAATATCCTTTATGTCAATGAAATTAAATTTATTATTTTTCTCATGATTCATGTTTTGGCATTGAACTTAACACATTTCTTTAGACCAGACTCACAAAAGATTATCTCCTGTGTTTTTTTCTATATAATTTATAAGATTAAGTATTGCATTTAGGTTTGTGATTCATTGTGAGTTACTTTTATATGATATGAGGGAGGAATAACTTTTTTTTGGGGGGGGGGCCTATGGACATGTACTTGTTACAATTGTTGAAAAGAATTATCTTCTCCACTGAATTGTAATTGTACCTTTCTAAAAACATATTGAACCTTTCTAAAAACATATTGATGGACCATGTATGTGTGGGCTTATTTCTAGATTGTCAAGTCTGTTCCATTGATATACATGTTAATCCTTGCTGTAGTATCATACTGTCCTGATTTTTGCAGCATCATAAATTCTGAATTCAAGTAGTATGAGTCTTTCAACATTGTTCTTCTCTTGGCTATTCTAAATACTTTGCATTCTCATTCACTATAAAACAGCTTGTCAATTTCAAGAAACAAAAATGCTGCTTATATTTGCTTGGAGTTGTGCTGAATTTATGGAACAGTTTAAGAGTTGAAAACAATATCATGATTGTAATATATGAATGTAGTAAACCTTCCTAATATTTTAGGTCTTTTTTTTTAATAGATTCCTTTGGAGTTTCTACATAGTTCTTTCAAAATTGTGCTCTTTTATATGATATTATTGCTTTCTTGAACATATTTGAATCTCTGATAGGACATTGAATAAAAATTATAGACTGAACCCTTTGCTTTGTTTGTAATCTTAGCATTAAGTATGATGTTAGTTGCAGATATTTTGTAGATCAGTGTTGACACGGGAACATTTTTCTCTATCTTACTGAGGCATTCGTTCAAAAATGGATGCTGAAACTTGTCAAGGATTTCTCTTTTTTTTTGCATAAATTAAAATTGTATGGCTTTTCATTTTTCATCTATTAACATGGTGAATTATGCTGATTGCTTTACTAAATGAAATTTGCATTCCTATAAGCAAGCTTTATTTAGTTATTGCTGTATTACTCATTTTGTGTACTCTTAATTCAATTTGTTCATAGTATGTTGAAAATCTTTTCCCCAAACCCGTGCTCATGAGAAATGTGAGACTTAAGTTTTCTTTTAAAGACTTTTTCTTTAATATTTGTCTATTTTGCTGGTCCCATACAATGAACTGAGAAGTAGTCAATCTTTATAATATTCTGGGAGAATTTGTGTGAGATTGAAGTTATTTTATCCTGAAGTGCTTGATGTAATTTTACAAGTTATGTAAAATCTGGACCTGTATCTTTAAAGTTTCAAGTGTAAATATAACTTCTTTAATTTATATGTCTTATTTTTCTCTCATCATTTTTTAGAAATTACTATTTTTATGAATTTAGTCTCACTCTTGACTCTTTATACCTAGTTTTAAAATTTTCATCCTTTTTCCAACCTTCATAATGCATGCTTAATCACAAATTGCTTTCTAATATGTGTGCCCCTTTATAGTTATTGGAAATATTGTACCCAACAGTATCCTCCTAATATCTCTCTTGCCTTTCTTTTTACTGTTTTATCCTATATTTTACTTCTTCAAATGTAACAAACATATGGTACATTGCTTCTAATTTTGTTTAAAGCAGTCGGTAACCATCTGAGACAGTTACAAGAAGACAATATGAATTATGTAGTCATCTTTATTTCATTTTAAACATTCTTAATATTTTGTGTAGATAGAAATTTTTACTCAGTATATACTTTATGACTGAAGAACTTCCTAAAAATGTATTATATTTAGGTCTTCTGCTTTTTCCATGTTTGAAAAATATATTTCTTTTTCATTTTTGAAAAGTATTTTCACTTAGTATGGAACCCAGAACTCTGGGTTGACTTTTTTGGAAAGCACTATCAACATGTTACTTCATCATATTTTCACTTCAGAGTTTCTGACAAGAATGCTGAAGCAAATTTTACCACTGTAGATAATGTCTTTTTGGTTCTGTGTGGTATTCTCCAAACTTAAAATGTATGTGTGTGTGTGTTTTAATTTTAGAAACTTCTTATACATTGTCATTTTTGAGTAATTTTTTCCCTGATTCTTTTTCCTCCGTCTTCTATAGAGCTATTTGTATGTAGGTTAGAGTATTTCCTGCCACCCTTGATTTCCCTATTCTGTTCATTTTTAACTTTTCTTTCCATCTTTGTTTTTCTTTGACTTATTTATACTGATGTATCTTCACTTTAGTGATGTCACTGATTCTTTTTTAATCTATCATCTGATGAAAACATTGGGAACACATCTCTTGTTTTTGACAGCAGATTTTCTTTTCTTTATTATTTTTCATTGAGGTAACATTGTTTAGAACACTATATATGGCTTAGAGGGAGAGGGTCACATTTCTTCAAAAGTATTTTAGCGCACTGCACCTGCGATAGTCCACTGTGTCCCAGCACCCTTTTGCTGTCACTTATCCTTCCCCTCTGGTAGCCTTGGTCATACTTCTAGTGTTTATTTTATTTACTTTGATTATTCATTAATTTGGCTACTTTATATTCCACATATGAATGCAATCATCTGGTATTTGTGGTATTTGTCTTTTTTTCCGTTTATCAGACCAAGTGCTAACTTAAGGTAAGACTTGTGAATAGTGGCAGTATTTTGTTCCTGGGCCCTGATGCAATTTGTATTTTGGAAATGTCACCTAGTATAGAAGGTAGTGTGGCAGATCTTACAGAAAAAGCTGTATTGTATTTTATGTTAAAACACACTTGCCCAAACTAGATATTTCTTCATGGATTGGATGATTTTGAAGATATATAGGATATACAGTTTTAGACTAATTTTCCCTTCTCCATTATGTCAGCTTTATTTCATTTATTAATAAAATTCCTTTTGACAGAATTTCAATACTGACTCTAGCCTTCTAATCTGTAATAGCTTTGAAATACATAACCTAGCCAATGACTTTTCTGAAAACTAGAGCAATACTGCTAGCAGGAAACTAGAAAAATAATGTAGGTGATTACAGGAGGAAATCATAACTTTAGGAAAGTAAGGGTAATGTCAAGGTGAACTCAGTAGTAACCCAGGTAAGAGATGATACTGAACCAGACCAAATGGTTATAAAAGTTTCTCTAGGATAGGATTCTGGGTATAATTTAAAGAAGGCCCAAAAGTATTTGTGTTATGGATGATGAGATAAAGAGAGGAACTGAGGTGACTTTGAGCATATACACCTGAAGAAAACTGGAAAATTTACATTAACTCAAATGTAGAAGGCAATAAGCAGAATAGCTCTTGAGAACATACTATCAAGATAATATGCAAATGATACATCATAAGAATAGTTGGATATGTTTGTTTGGAATTTAGAAGAGAGGTTTGAATTAGTGGTATTATTTAAGTAGCCATTAACATAGTAGTATTATGTCAAGTCAACAGGCTATCAAGAGTCACCAGTTGAGTGAATATAGATTAAGGAAAGAAGAGGACAAAATACTGAACTTGGAACAATTTGATGAGGTAGGAGGAACAATTAGAGAGCAATTAATCGAGGGTTCTATACTTTTCTAGTTAAGGAAATGAGGTATTATTGTTTGAGGGCTTCAAGTGGGAGGAAGGCAAGACACAGGAAGGTGAAAAGATAAGTTTTTGGGAAACTGTGTCATGCAGATAGTTTTTCTTATGTAAAGTTGTCTTTGTTAAAATAGGTCTTTTCCTGGTATAAGCTCCCATCCAAATTCTTTTGGGTAGTTACATGGGAGGTTAAAAAGAAACACACAGACACACACACACACACACACACACAAATGCTGAGTCAATTGGGCCTTAATTGTCTTCAGTTCAAAATAATCCATAGACCAAAGTGATACATTTTGAAGTGACATGTTCAGTTCCCCGTCAATATACTGATATTCATATTTGTATGAGGCTGTGAACTGACTATTCTCATTTTTTTTGACTTTTTCAGTAAATTCAAAGGTCATCATTTGAGTGAGAAAAATAGAATATGGATGGAGTATAAGGAAAGAGAATTATAAAAATAATCATTAAAGATAGTAAAATAGATGTGGACTATGTTCTTAAATTACACTTGATTTCAGACAGTGAGAGTTACCAGAAATTGCTGGCTGCTGCCTGTACATTGTCAGGTATTATGTTCCTGTTGTGTAGTCTTTCCTATAACTATAGCTCTGTCCAGAATCGAATCATTGCCTCTTTCTCTTACCACTACTAGCCTAGAGATGATAAAGACTTACCATTTTCTGGTAACCCTGGAATGTTTCATGATCCTTTGTTGATTTACTTAAGGTAAAAAAACGATGCCTAATTAAGCTTGCTTAATTACACCATTAGGGCTGCCATCTGTTTTCTGACTAAAAGAGTAATTGATACCAGGAGTAATCTCAGAAAGGAAACTTTAAAATTAAGATTTTGGGATTCAGTTGTTGATGTATTATAGAAGCACAGGTATATCCTCCTTTTAGAGGAAGAGTTAAGTAAATACAAGTATTGGTATCTCTAAGGCAATGATGAACAAAGAAACCTGAGAAGTTGATGAAGGAAGGCGAGGTTTTGTGATCATGTGTCAGTGGCACTTAGCAACTATTGTGAGAATAGGTGACACAAAAGTAACATGGGGTAGCACCCGAGAGTATATGAAATGCTGGTTGTCTTGGATGCCAGTTGCACTGTTGAGATGGAGATTTGAAAAATACAGTTTTGAATGATTTTCATATTTTGTATAGACAAAGTGTCAAGCCCGAGTTCTAAGAGTAACCACTGTAGAATCACAGACCTAACAAAATGTGCAATTTTACCATATTTCTGTGTTAAGGAAAAGTCATGTTGTGAAGTGTGAGAGGACAAGACATGGAGTGAACACATTAGGGAAGAAACATATATATAGCTAAGAAAAATGAACCCCAAATACACATGAAGCTTTCTTGTTAATGGAAGCTCTCACTTCTATATAAAATGGAGTGTTTGGCAGTCATTGAAAAGTCTGTCATTCTCAGGCCAAAGTATTGTTCCTCTTCAGGACTATATTACAATGAGAGTTAGATGCCAGCACAGTTTAAATAGAAAAACACAATAATTAATCTGAAAGAAATCATCAACTCCACTGCAAGAGTTGTAGAATGCTGCTGATTTATGTCAGTAAGAGTCTCAAGAGCACAAATGGAATATACTAAGATTATTAGGCCAACTAGCATGAACTGTAAGATTAGTAAAGTTTAAATTTATTGAAGTGAATTCACTCAGTGAGCATTTTTGATTTGTGTTGATTTGAACATTGAGAGAATGTTAAACTAGGATGTCCAAGTGAAAGTAAGCCTATTTGGTCAGTAAAGTTGAGATGTTGAAGTTTATATGACAACCTGAATAGGAAAGATGTCCAAAGGCTCAAACAATGATAGAATCAAAATATTATGTGGAACCTAATTAACCAACCCGAGCTTCCATTCTCTGGAAACCTGGAGGACACATTTTTCTCCCTGTCTTCTTAGAAATTATGTGGTAGATTCCCATTTAATAAACTAGAAGTGCTGTATGGAATAGGGCACCCCAATTTCTCTGGATTAATGGAATCCTAACATTCTGGAGTAAAAAAAAATGCTTCCTTTTTAGCAGAAAAAATAGGGACCATTATCATATTAACCTCCGAAGTCACAATAACAGTACCAGAAATTTAAATAATTGACCAGAGTATCTCTGGAAAATAGGATTGGTAGGGAGGCTATGAAGATGCTGTTTGAAATATATGAGTGGGAAAGTTCTACATTTATTTTGCTTTTTTTAAAAGATTTTTATTCATGCATACAAAAATGGGGATATGGGCCAGAGGTGTGGGGGTGATGAGAGGCTTCACCAGAGACAGAGTGGGGAGCAGAGCAGGTGGATTGACTGAACACTGCTAAGGGGAGTTGCTCTGCTGCACCATGTGGGTGAGCTCCCCAGCTGGGGATCAACCTCATGCTGCAGTGGCTGGCAATAGGTTGGTAGCATGAGACTTTAACCCATTTTCCATCAGGGAGGCCTGAAAGTTCTAGATTTAGTGAGCAGAATTCTGATTCAAATTGATATAAGGACTTCTAATCTTTTACTCAAGTTCTAGAGCTAAGCCATTTCATAGAATAAAAACCCAGTCATTTATGGGAAAAGTTAGTTCTCTTTGAGGAGACATTTTTCAGTGTAACCGTAATGAATTTTCTTCCAGAGGATACATCGGCAATTTATAATAGTGATTGTGCACAGAAGAGGAAAGTTCAGCTCCTGGGTTTTATAGATATTGATTCTAAATCACTATGAAGATTAGGAGTGATCTTATCTCTACTAATAGTGTCTCTTCAGATTAATTAATCTCCACCAATCTCCAGTGGTTTGCATTACACTGGAAATATTTGGTGTCCATGGAGATCTGAAGTCAACTCATGGTGATCATTTTCCAAGTCCCAGAATTGTGAAAATAGTATATTTAATCCATGATAAAATTTTATGCACTAATTCCTGAATTAGTAGAATATACATTATTATGGTAGAAAATGTCCTAGTGGAAGATACTGGAATATCCCTCTTGCCCATCATATACTAAAAATACTGCACTTGTAGGAAAAGATCAGAGATTAGTGCCAACCATCCAACAGTTGAAAAATTGAAAGTAATGATTCCTCCTACATTTCCTTTATTTCCTCAGGTTTAACCAGTGCAAAAGTCAGATAGATATATTTTGAAGCATATAACTGGTTTTTGCAATCTTAAATGTTTTTACCAAAAAACCGCTACAGTTCATATGTCCTGGCAAACATGATCATTTTTTTAGTGTGAATTTTTAGAGAGCATTTCTCCCCAATTTGTATCAGAAAATATAATCATAAACCACTTGCCTTTATTTGGTAAGGACAGCAATGCACATTCAAAGTTTTAATTGAAGACCATTTTTGATTTCCTGCTGTCTATAATAATAGACCAGAAAGACCTTGCTTTTCTGGCTATCGTATTATTACATTTGGCTATTGAATTGATGATGTTATGCTAATGCACATATCAGGTAGAAAGCATATTTACCTTATCAAGACACATAATTACTAGAGGATGAAAGATAACTTCAAGAAACATCTGACAAATTCATGACATTTCCAGTGATTCATTGTGCTAATTTTTACTGAAAGAGCCCCCTGAAAGTTGAGAGATGAATTACTAAATCATTTATAGGCCACAAAGTGGTGACATACTTTTACTGAAATTCAGATGTTAGAGATAATACATATCACATCTAGATATGCAGCTCTAACTCTTCTGCTCTATGATGCATAAGACAATTTTATTTTATTTTTTTAAAGATTTATTTATTTATACATACAAGAGCTGGGGGTACAGGCCAGAGGCCAGGGAGGTGAGAGGATTCACCAGAGAGGGGAGCAGAACAGGCAGACTGACTGAAACACTGTTAAGGGGACCAGCAGGCAAGGCAGGAGAGGTCTGCTACACCATGTGGGTCCCCTCCCTGGCTGGCAGCAGAAATCAAACTCGTGATGCAGTGCCTGCGGTTTGCTTCATAGTGCGTTGCTTAACCCACTGCACCACCAGGGAGGCCCACAAAAGACAATTTTAAATTAAGAACGGAAGTCAGCACCTCAAGGCAGTGCAAGCAGTCCTGCACTTGGACATTATACCTACTCAATTAAATAGCACAGGAAAATCTGTAGCAGATAGAAAACACTGAGTGGAACCCCTGGCAAACTCCAGCGGGCCATTCCATCATGGCAGCAGTTGTGTCCATGTGGAAAATTGGTTCTGGCTTTCTACTAGATTCCTATAATGTCTAAACACTTGACCATGGGATACCATAACTGTATGGCATTAAATTTTTATTATAAAATTGATGATTTTTATTAAAAAATAAAAAACATATGTATATCACAGACACTCATATTGTTTCAAGCAGGTTTGAAAAGTATAATTGTACAATCAATTACTCAGGCTCCAGTTATAACTCTATTAAGGGCGATAGCCTTTTTCCAATGTAAGCCTAAATGACAATGGTGAAGAAAATTTATATTCCCTGAGAAAGGAAAGAATATCTTTGTCTAAACCAAATTGAGTGGAATAAGTTCAAGGAATGCTGAATTATGTATAATAGCAGTTGTAATGTCTAGAAAAGGGACAGGAAAAATGACAATGTCTGTATTGTTATATGCAAATGAATATTTCTGAATCAGAAGGGTGTAAAGAAAATTCTTCATTGAATGTCTAATTTAGGCTTTTCAATACCAGATCGATATAATCATGACCCTTCCTTTGAATGCCAGTCAACTTTGCTTACCTACTTCTACTCCCAAGCTTGTTCAATAGGTCCATACATAAAGTGACAAAGTGGGGACTGTATATTAGTTCAGTAATACTGATTTCTCTCTAAAATGTTTGATCTGATTAACTATTGTCCAATTTTCAAACAGCAAAAGTGTGCTGAGGCTCTAATATAGATTAGTCATCTTAGAGATGGTCAGAGTATTGGATTGAAAGGTCTTGGGGTATTGATATTACACTGGCAGATGCAAGGGAAAGCATGCAAAAAGTTGTTGAAAGCAAACCCAAAAGTCTATTTTATATATAAGTAATTTTAAGTTCTAATGCAAAGGCTTTGATACAATTAAGAACTCAATATATTCATCAGAAGGTAAGCTGAGCTGAGAGACTGAGACTATATGTGTAATAAAACATAGTATCCTAGAAATATAGATATAGTTCTATATATCTATGTGTATATATATCTATATAAAATATATAGATCCTACACATTTCTCAAAATGTGTCTGAACCTAGGTATTTCGGAACCTAGAGCAAAACTATTTTTCAAGGTCTACTCTCAGGTTTAAGTCCCCTAGCTGAATGCAGTTTAAAACTGAGCCATCTTTACAAATTACCCCCACCCCCTAAACACACACACACACACACCAAGAAAAAAAAAAAAACTGAGTAATTAAGGACTCAAGAAAAATCCTCATGAACTTCTTAAGGACATGTGCAGGCGAGCTGGCCATATTTCTGTTAAATTCCTGATCTGTTTTATGTGAAGTTTTGAGTATAGCTCTGTAAATTCACTCCATATTATTTGGAATGAAGGTAAAATGTATTATCTTTATTTATAATTAGATACCAAGTTAAATTCCATTATATAAATTTGTCTTCTGAAAAATTACACGACATTTATTATTTTTTTTAAAGATTTATTTATTTATGCATACAAACACTGGGGTACAGGCCAGAGGTGTGGGGGGGGGTGAGAGGATTCACCACAGAGAGCGGGGAGCA
>JAGFMF010012074.1:2534520-2568437 GCA_019455555.1 Galemys pyrenaicus
CCCCTCTCTGGCCGGCAGCAGGGATCGAACTCGTGCTGCAGTGGCTGTGGTTTGCTTCATAATACGTTGCTTAACCCACTGCGCCACCAGAGAGGCCCTACATGACATTTATACAAAAGCTTTTTCCTCAAAAATGGTTTGACCACGATGATATAATTTAAGATATAATGAATAGAATTAAGAAAAAAAGTGTGAAATAGAACATATATAGTCTGAAACAAATGCATATCTTAAAACCTAGCATATAAGAGATATTTAATAAGCATTTATTGAGTGCATACTACCTGGTTTTAAATTCAAGAAATTGAAAGCTAATGGAACTATTGCTATGAACAGAAACCACAGATTTTCATCTTCCTCTGCTTTCTGCCTATGTCCATAGCAGCGCATGGAGATAAAAATATTCTGCATAAGTCACTGTCTATAATTAACTATAAAATTATAGATCATGGGGCTTTTCTGGTGGCACAGGAGTTAAAGTCCTGGCACTGTCAAGCTATTGCCAGGCACTGCAGCACAGGTTTGATCTCTGGGTAGGGTGCTGACCCACATGGTACAGCAGACCTCTCCTGTCTCCAACGCTGCTCTCCTCAGCAGTGGTTTCAGTCAGTCTGCCTGTTCTGTTCCCCACTCTATCGCTGGTGAATTCTTTCACCTCTCACACCTCTGGCCTACACCTAAGTTCTTGTATGCATAAATGATTAAAAATAAATCTTAAATAAAATAAAATTATAGGTCACTTGTGTATACCACAAGTATGTTTAGGTACTTCATCTCTGGACACTGTATTCAGGCTTGGTGTCTATGTTAGCTAATATGCTGATTTGGGTTTGTTCTTGTGTTGGAAACTTCTCAAGCATTTCTCAGACTTATTTTCAATGGAAAAACACTATTGTGACAAATATGGTAAGACATGTTTTCTGGGAACTTAGTGGATTTCCCATTGTCCTACTCCAAGGCAGTGAGACATTCAGTGTCTTTTAAGTTTAGCATTCATTCAACATCGAACGAGAACACTTGCTTGCAAGTGCTTCAGACACTTTAGCTACATATATACAATTATTTTAAAATCAAACAACAGTAACAAATCCCAGCAGAGCAAGCATATATTTATATTGGAAAAGTAGACACTTTTAACAGCATAACTGGGAACATCCTACCTACAGCTTTGGTGACTTAAAATTATGAAAAAGATGTGTCGTATACAAGTAATTGTTAAACCACTTTACCTACCTCCTCTGGTTTTGATGTGTATAAAGATAAATGGAAATAAGAAAAAGTAAAATAGTTATTATGTTCTAAAAATTTCTTCAATTCAGTTTCTGACATCCCCAAATCTCTTTTTGTCTCACTGTTAATGGTTTAGTAACATTTTCAGTGCATTTCTTAATCTATTGCTCCATTATTACTGGCAGAAATTTCTCCAAAGTTCTGATGTCCACTCTCTGAGGCATAGGTATATGTGTGTATGAACGTGTTTATGTATATGTAATTGCAGTCACATCTTGCTTGTCATCTACTTTATGTAAGATGCATCCTGACTTTAGAGTTGTTGAAAGATGAAAATAGTGTGATTCAAAAATTACTAGATTACACTAATAAAGCATACTTGATCTTCCCTGAAATATAAAATAACCAATTGTAGCAAGGTCGGCTCCGTTATGCAGAGCACACTTCAATTACAGTACATTCTGCAAAATTTAGAAGGATAAAAAACAATTCAAATTAGAGGATGAAAGGTTGTGTGACTAAAAGTAATATCTGATGGTAGAGATTTGGGGAAATAATATACAAAAATATAATGTTTATTTCTTTTGTTAGCAGTTGTAGACTTCCAGGATCAGTTTACCATTTAATGTTTTATGACATACTGTTTGTAACTAAAGACGTCAATCTAAGGTGCTATACTTCTCTTAAAAAAATACTAAATTGAACACATCACAGCTAAATCATTATGCCTGATTAATTGAAGCACAGGCCATACATAACAAAGATTAAAAGAATAATAACATTTATGTAAAGGATTATCATTGTAAAATATTATCATCTGAAATTATATTGTCCTTTTATAATTTATCTTTTAATATTAAAATTTGCTTGCATCATTCTTATGCAAGGCAAATTCAGTTGGATTTGGTTTGCCTTATATCAAGACAAAAATCAAAATCAAGAATAGCATATACTTTCACAAATATAAGATATGACAGGGCCATTTATCTTAATAAGTGGCTTGTGAAGATCTGAAAAAACATCTTTTGACGACAAAATGCCTGAGATCATCATACTTAATGCTTTAATACTTTAGTTAAATTATGAGCAAGCATCTACTTTGTCAAATTTTAAAAACTCAAATTTAATTGCTTTAGAAGACATCCATCATACTGTGCCAGTGTATTATGTCTTCATTTGTGTTATTTCCAAAATGTTTTAAAAAACACATTGTGTATCACTCTGAATTAAATTATGACAGTTACAGCATCATTTTTCATTTTGTAGAGAAATGCAAATATAAGACATTTCTCTGTGTTATAGTCTAGATTATATGAAATGTGACCAAATTTCAAAGAAGCAACAAGAAACTGCTTGAGGAGAACACAGATACATCGTTCACACTGATGTGAACAAAAAGGGAAGAAGGGGATAAGACAAACTCTGACTGATATTCTAGAAACACTGGAAAAATTCAGCATTGAAAATTGGTTTTTAAAATGCCAAATGTCTGCCAGCAATATGTGAAAACTCAAGTTACCATGGTCTGAGCAGCATTTGATCAGTTTTTTTGTTTTTGTTTTTTCAGATTTGAGCTTCTATAGGCTGAGGTTAGGTACTGTGTCCAAATTCTTAGTCTTTCTTGATGAAAGCAAATGAAAAGTTCTCAACTAAACTGAAAATTGGGAAAGCATTTAAATTTATGAATGAAAAATAATTTGACTGAATTTCCTTTTAAGAGTAGATTTTATAATTAAAGCAAAATTCCCTACCCAAAATCTTATATTTGGTCATCCTTAAGTACATCCTTAAGTAACTGTTTAAAAAAGAAGTATAATATTATTAAAAACACATGAAATTTTACAGTTGCAAATTATTCTTATTTATATTTAGACAATACACTAAATAGAAATTATAAAATTTAACTTTGCTACTGGAAATCTCTCCTAGTTGTTAAAATGTTTTAAAAAGAATACTTACTCCACCAAGTAATTCAAATTAAGAATCTCATGGAATAGCCAAACACTGTTTTATTCTGTGTCTTAAGCTATTTTTTATTAGCTTCAACAAAAGCAAAGCATTCGGTTAGTCTTCTCCGTATGAAGTAGGAAAGGTGAATTCTTATTTAATAAGAAACTACTATACACTCAATCTTTTTGCTGTAGTATCTCATTTCAACCTACTAAGTGATATGTCATACACACACCATATATACAATATAATACATACATATGTGGGGATTTAAAGGTACAAGTATAATTAAAATTGCTAATGTGTAGACCTTAAAGAGGAACATTATTCTGGATGATTCAGTGTAATTCCATGAGCCCTTGAAAGACTAGTATGAATCTAAATAGATGAACATCCTGTCTACAGGACAAATAGAAGAATGAAAATTATCAAACTAAAGCAACAATATATTGTTTTTAGTGTTATGTATCATAATTTTAAGTTTTTAATAATTTCATGACTGTTTATAACTGATACACACTAAACTATAAATTTCTAAGTATATAATAATTTAACAAGTTGTGAAATAATTATATATTAAGATATTAATACAATCAAGGTAAGACCCCAAATTCTCTGGGTCTATGTAATTCTTTCATCTCATTCCTCTCTTCCTTATTTTATCCCAGACGATGATTTATCTGCCACCATGGAGTTTTCTACACTTTCTAAAGTCTTTTATAAATGGCATCATAAAGTACTCATTTTTGTTTTCTTTTTCAAATTATGATTATTTTAAGACCCATTCAAATGCTAATGTGTATCATTTGTTCATTTATTTTCACTGCTCAGTAGTATTCATAGAAATCACATCATTATGTTATAGGACTATGGGCAGAAATATCTGTTACTAGAAATTTGTCTTGCTTCTATTTCCTTGGCAATTACAAATAGCAGTATGAAGGATTTTTTTCATTTTTGGCTTTGCTACTCTTTCTGTGTTGGTATCTTTTGTATGTTGAGATAGCCTTTTGCTTCATACAAAATTGTACACTGAAATATATTTCTATAGTTTAAACATATATCTGTACTATTTACTTGCATTGTTTCAACAAGAAATCTGTCATTCTTATTTTTTATTCTTCTATAGGTATTGTATACCTTCCATATCTCTTATTAAAAGCTTTTTGACCAACTGAACTAGTTTTTTTTCGTGTTGAAGTGAGAGTGTGTGTATGTACTTGACATTCATTGACCTTCCTGAATCTGTGATTTTATAATATTTTAAAGTTTCAGACATATTTGGTTATTACATTTGATCCCTTCCTCTCAGATTTTTCAAATACGTAAATACTAGACTATTTGAAATAGTTCACTGCTCATTTACTATTTTTTATGGGTTTTAATTTTGATAGCTTCTTTTCTGATGCCTTCAAGATCATTACTATTTTTCTATGTAGTGTTTGACATGTCATTAATCCCATCAATGTATTTTTCTTCTTAGACATTTTAACTTTCACCTCTTTCTAGTTAGTACTTAGTACTTCAAAAATAATAGTTACTCCTATAGTTTGATTTTCAACATATAGAATACATACAGGTAGAATACAGGTATGGTGACTCTGTTGATGTTCTTGTCTCCTAATTCTACCTGTGTCTGTTTGAGTCAGGTTTTATTGGTCTTTTCTCATGGGAGTGACATACTTTATTCTTTTGCATGATGAATAATTTTTCAATGGATTATAGCCATAACAAATTGTACCCTTTTATGGTCCTAAATATTCTTGAACTCCTATAAAAATTTTTGTTGTAGGATTTAGTTATTGGAAGCTACTTGACCATATTGGGTCTTGATTTTAAATTTGTTAGGATTAACTGGATCCGTACCTTGCCTAAAACCTAGGGCTAAATATGTCCTTACTGAGTATCTGGCACTCACAATTCTCAGTATTCTCTTCAATATCCTGTGATTTATAAGGTCTAGTGTCCTGATAGGGAGAGCCCTATTGCCTATGCCCTGGGTGAATGCTGGGTACCATTGCGTTTAATCCTTCTGGTGTGTGTATCTATTTTTATCCAATCTTGTGTTATTTCCTCACATTCATGAGATGATTACTATTCTGCTGAATACACAACTGAGACCCTCTGCAGTTTTCTGGCATTCTCCCTTTCTGTAATTCTACCTCTTTAGCATCTTATCCTATGATCTCTACCCACCTTGGTCTTTCCAAATTCTCAGCTTCAACTATGGAACTCGGAATCTGCCAGAGTATGTCTGAGTTTTCCCTCCCTGTATTATGGTCTGGAAATTCAATCACAGCAGTGAATTGGGAAATCATAGGACACATCTCATATTTTGCCCGTTTATTTAGAATCACTATCTTGAATTATCAGTAAACAGTTTAATATACATTTCTTGATTTTTGTTTGTTTCAGGCAGGGGAGTACCTATTACTCGATCTTGGCTAGCAACCTAAGTCTGCATTAGTTTTATAAATTTCACAGTAGGTGATTTAATTGCTCTTCATTACAGAATTCACATATGTGCTGAATTTCTTTTTTACAAAGGAGAGAATTTACAGAGCTTTCATCTTTGTTGTCAGAGTTGTCACCATTAGAGTGAATTCCTTAAGAATTTTTCTTTTTGTCCTTAAGTTATAGCCAAATGATGAGACTAAAGTAGATTTTGGTTGATGACTTATATAAATAAAAGGTCAAATGAAGGCATGCTAAGTACAAAAAGAACAATTTCCATTTCATATGGACTAAATGATTTTGTTATCTCCCCCTACACTTATTAACCAATTCATATGTTGAAACTTTAATCCCTCTTCTCCAATGCAACTGTATTTGGAGAGAGGACCTCTACAGAAGTAATTAAGGTTGAGAAAGTTCATCTTAGAGTGGAGTACTAATACAGTATGGTTAGTATCCTTATAAGGAGAGACAAGAAGAAGCTTGCTGTCATTCTTTTAATGTTCACATAGAGAAAGACTATGTGAACACTCAGAATATGATGATCTACCACCCAGGAAGGGAGGTGTCACCAGAAATCTACCTTTCTGTCACCATCCTCTTGTACTTTCAGTCTTCAGATCTGTGAGGGGAAAAATGCTGTTTAAGCTACCCAGTCTAAGATACTTTGTTATTGTAGCATGAACATACTAATAAGATATGTAAGATGAAAAGATAATGATATTGAGGGGCCTCCCTGGTGGCGCAGTGGGTTAAGCAACACACTATGAAGCAATCCGCAGCCACTGCAGCACGAGTTCAATTCCTGCCGCTGGCCGGGGAGGGGACCTACATGGCAATAGCAGACCTCTCCTGTTGTGCCCACTGCTGCCCTCAGCAGTGTGTTTTGGTCAGTCTGCCTGTTCTGCTCTCCACTGTCTGGTGAATCCTCTTACCTCCTGAGACTCTGGCCTGTACCCCAGCTCTTGTATGCATAAATAAATAAATCTTTAAATAAAATAATGATATTGAGAAGTAATACAAAATACTTGTATTTTAAAAAAATGAGAATCGGGGGTCTCCCCAGTGGCCTGGGGGTTAAGTCTCAGCACTGTCACTGCTATTGCCTGAGTTGATCCCCAGCCAGAGAGCTAACCCACAGGTGCATTAGGCCTCTGCTGTCTGCCCCATGGCTCTCCTCAGCAGTATATTTCAGTAGATCTGCCTGTGCTCCCTACTTTGCTTCTGGTAATCTTCTCATTCTCTGCATTTCTGGCCTATATCCCAGTTCTTCTATGCAAAAATAAATAAATACATCTTTAAAAAATTAAAATCACTTACATATTGAAAGTCTCTAAGTCTCATTTAAAGACTGAAACTTAAGAAAATGAAATTTTACAAACCAGAATGTTTTGTATGTTCCTCTTTTAAGTCACTTTTTTTTAACTAAACAACATGGGAGAAAAATACACATTTTCTGTGAAAGGAGTGTTCCACAAAATAACTTAATCTGTCCCAGGATAATAGTTATTTTATTTTTTCCATTGAATTCACTTCCAGTGGTTATCTCTGAACTTCTAGAACCAGTATCAGAAATGATATGAAAGAATCTATTCCTGATTGAAAACCAACAAATGGGAATTTTAAATGTTTTAATCTCTGGTAGATACACTTTGATATCTCCTCCTTAGTTCTATTCAGATTGGACTTGTTTTTAAATTTTATTTCAACATTAATGAAGTTATATATCTTAAGAAAATGTGTCAGTTACTAATTGTGCTTGAATATAGATGAGTCAGGATTAGTTTTAGTTTTTCCTCAGCTTTGCTTAAAATACACCACAGGAAATATGTGGACCTTATTTTGGAATTACAGTTGAGTTGTGGCACTGACACAATCTTTATAGTTCTTTGACTCGTTACTATTACCATTTTTAAGTTAATTTCATTAAAAAAATATTACTATTAGTTTTAACCAGTATCTTTTTTTATATATTTCATTTGAGTTTGCAAAATGACTGAAATTTCACAACTCAACTTTCACTTTAATTATCAGATATACATGACTAACTGGTCTCATTTTACAAATGAGGGAATTGAAACTAGCAGAGTACAAGTGACCTACCCATGATCACACCATTAAAAAGTTAAAGATCAAATTAAAAATCAAGGATTTTACTCAGGTCTCGCTGTGATCTTAGAACTCTATCTTGTGGTTCTTGGTTAGCACTTTTTGTTGTTAAAGAGGCCAACTAATAGTTCATACAAGTTATAAATCCAGGTTTGAGATCTCATCTGAAAAATAGCTGCTTATTGCTCTCCATCTTGTGTTAAGAATATCACCAGGTTAATTTGAACATATGCAACGTGTTATTTTATAATCAGACAGTCTTCTTGGACATTAAAATTGTACTCATACATAGCTGTTTGTGATGAGTCATCAGCCCCTTAAGATTGATACAATAAATTTGGGTAAAGCTTTAAAAGGACTGCTATAATAATAAAAATTATAGTGTTTTAGATCTATTCTATCACAGAATTTCTGAAAGAAATACATTTCAATGAACAAATAAAACAAATTGTTTGTGGTCCAAGTAAGAGAAGATGGAAGGAGAATTGAGATAGCCTCGAGAAATCTTCTTTTACTTATTAGTTCATGAAGGATATAGACTTCAATTTGAGTTCTTGGCAGGCAGGGAAAGAGATAAATTCTTTTTAATTCCCATGATGCTATTGTGACACTGGATACTGTTTCTCTGTTACAACAAAACACAATATATCAAAGGTATGTGGTATGTAGTTTGAGAAGATGGAAGAACTGTCTAAGATAGAAAAAAAAAGTCTTTAAAAATTTCTATCCTTTCTCTCTTTCCCCATAGATCTTCACACAGTGACATGTGCTGAGTTACATAGTTATAGTTTCATCTAAAGTCAGATTATCACTGTAGCACTAGTTACAAATAAGGGCCATATTAGACATGCTATGAGGGAAACACAGTATGGCACTTTATTGATATCAACCCATGACATAGGTACCCACTTTTTTCCCTTGATCAGTTTTGGCTGGAACACTGTGACACGTGGTTAACACTGAACAAGTGGTAGCAATTAGTATTACTACCTACTCTGCCTAAATGAATTTTTGTCAGTTCAACAAACTACACAATTTCTTTAACTTTTTGTAGTTCCTTGATTTTGAGAAAACTACAATTTCATGTATTCTGAAAAAGACGCCTTTCAGAACTAGACTAAGACACGTAGCTGATAGAAAAATGTCACTCTTCTTGCAGTCATCTGTAAAGATTTGTGACATAATTTACCCAGAAAGTTTAGGAACAATTGACAGACTTTGCTAGCCAGTCCTAAATTGCTGTTTTACATTATTTCTCTAAATACTTAAGATATTTTATGATTCAAGATAATTTATTACTTAAACCAGACCTTCATTGAGCACAACATTGTAAAATATTTGAGAGTACTTATTTTCTGAGAAAAAAGCATGCTATTTAAAGCAATTCTGAAAATAAACTTTCTCTAATGCATGTGGCATGCATATAGGAAATGAAGTGTCTAGGTTTTTAATGTATTTTTTCTGATGACCAATTCTGCATTTCCCATATTTTATGGTAAGTTCTATCTCAAGTAAATCTGACAAGGGTGTGTTAAATAAAACAAAACAAGTCTCTTTACACCAGGATGTCTGAGAACCTTGGCTATACAAATGCATATTGTAAATTTCCTACAGGGAGCTATGGAATATGCAATATTGCCAATTGCATTTGTCTGTGGAATACACTTAACATCTGCCTAAAAAACAATAGGAAGATCTGCTGCAGTAGCAAACAGTCATTATTTTGTGAATTTTTATGCATGACTCATAGTTCATTATAGAAATAGTCAAACAGTGAATCAATACTAATAAGGATATAATTCAGAGGAAAATACATTTCATTATTTCTTAATTATTAGATTATAGTATTAGGCCTAAATTCATTTAATACAAATAAAATAATTTTATTAGATTTTGATTTTTCATGGAAAGGCCATAAAATTGAAGGTGAATATTTTATATCATCTCTGTATTTGAAGATTTTCAAAGTATAAATCATATTTTATTATTAAAAGTATTAAATTTCATTTTATACTTAATGTTTATTTAGAAAAGAAAACCTGAAATAGCAATACAATAAGGAATAATTAAATGACAATGATGATATGTTATATTAGAAAGTTCACTAGGTTTTTGTTTCATCTTTAAGAGATTTTTAAAAGAACAACAAGGAATTCAGTTACTATACAATTCTCCAAAAATTAAAGAGAAAAAATATAAAGTGAAAGATTTTTGTGTACTAGAAGTGAACATGTGTCCATGTGAGCTGGTGTTTATTATATGCAGGGTGAAATACAATCCTCATGATATATTTTCCATTGGGAAAGTTAGAATTAGGGAACTGCTTTAAGTTAGATGTTTTCAAAGTTTATAAAAACATAGGGTGATCCTGAAGGATTGATAGATTAAAAGTTTGAATACAAGATTGAACAACAAAATCTTAAGAAATCATAGTTAATTAACTTTGAATGAGTTTAGATGACTACAGCTAAGATGATTTTCGACATCATCATTTATAATGATAAGAGACTAGATGTTATGTATCAGCCATATTAGAAGAATAATAAAATAGCTTAGGAATGTTTGTGGATTTTTAGATACAAAAACAGAACTATGAACTGTGTATTGTAAAGCTTATGTTGTAAATGGTATTTAATACTTTGAAATCCTGTACTAGCCTTTTAAAAAAGTATATGTGTGTGCACATATATTCATATATACAAAAATATATTCAAAATACATGTGTATTCAAAATGATACTTAAATATTTCTATGTGAAGTGCTACTTTAAAACTTTTTTTTAATTCTGCACAAGATATTTAGTAAATCTACATTATGTGCAACTCAACCAACCCAAGTTTTTAATAATTAATCACTTTAAGAGTAACAACAGTAGCAGTACCAAATTGAATGTGTGTTTCCCACTGCTGGGCAATAAATGTGTATGTCTTTAATATTATATAGATTTGATTTCTAATCCTACTTTATTCACATTTTGGTAGTCATTTTAAAAGATCATATAATATCTATGAGCTACTCTTTCCAGAATAAAATATAGATAATAATACATGCAGCCCTTACAGATAATGAGAAATAATATACTGTGGGGAAAGTATCGGGATAATGATAATAATAATAACAATAATAATAATAATAATAATGCATTTCTTAATTGATAATTGGCTACTGTTTGTTCTTAAATTAATTGTGTAGATAAGTTAGCTGAGGCTCAGAAAAAAAAAAAATTACAAATAGCAAGAGTAATGCCTGAGAGCTAAATCTAGCATTCTTGAACTATAATTCAGTGTTCTGTCTACTGCATGAGAACAATTCTCTCCATTTTCTATAGATTGCCACAATTTCATATTTCATCTTTTGAGAATTTATCATTTTAACCTGTCTTATTATATTTTTATGTATTATCTTTATTCATAAATTATAAGCTTTTAAAAAACTCATCCATATTTATATCCCTCATTTTATTGCAAAAATGATTTAAATATCATAGATGTTCCAAAAATGCCTATTGAATGAATAAATTAATGAACTAGAAAAGAATAGTTGCAACAATTAAATTCTCTTTCACTGGATCCAAAAATTCACCTAATTCTAAATTCTTCTATAGTGAACGTGACATTGAAGTGAGGTTACAGTATTTAAAAATCATTACAAATATCCAAACTTTCCCCTTTGGCAAACATTGCTTAGATATATAATCATAATGCTAATTTGAACTTTACATTTAATGCTTCTCACTAATTTTATTGTCATTGACACCAGCACAAATTTTCTATATTACTTGAAAGCTTAAGACAATTATAGAAAAAAAATTCAGTTACAACTTTAGCAGAGTCTCATGCACTTAGTAAAATGCTGAAAATTATCCTAAGTGACATTTTGAAGCAAAATCAAAGGAATTCCTGTATGGACACATACTGCATATTTGAAGTCCTAATTGAGATATGTAAAGCTAATTGTTAAGATGTGACAAGAAGGCAAATTCTTCTTTGGTAAGTAAATTACTTTTCTAAATAAAGCCATTTGATATTGCAATGTGATCTTGTGTTAGAAAAGATATTATAAATTTCAATTAATCTTGAACTTTTTAAGGAAAACATGAGTTGTTTCCTGATATGTCAAATTTGCAAAATCCGAGGAAATGAATTAAACTGGAATCATCTCCCCAGTCTACAACCTAAGGTTGATAGACAACAGCTGAATGATGATTACTGTGAAAAGATGACACCAAATGAAATGGAGACATCTGAAAATACTCAACCTCACACCACAAAATAGTGGCATATGTAAATTCTGTTGAATCTTTAAAAGCTTTTGATTAAGTGCTCAAGCAGCACAGTAGCAAAATTTTCCCCCTCCTATAGTCCATGTTGAAATCTTCATGCTAATTAAGATTAGGGGCAAATGTCACATATGGATATAAGTGGAATTTTCTGAAGGTTATAAAATGCAGATTCAGTATTTGATTGAAAATAGTTCAAGAGAAGAAGGGGAAGAAAACCTGTATAGAGATTGTTAAGACAAAATCAATAGCATTTTGGGGAGCCTTATTAATTTAATTTTATTCAGGTTCATGTATAACACTTTACATTTTGGTAAAACTTTAGACCTAATGATTTCGAGTCAATCAGAACCTGTGGGTGAATTACATTGGGGAGACCAGGAATGTTGAGATGCCGTGATAATCAATCACTAAGGAAGCCAATTCATATATACAATATAATTGGTTCTTTCTTTAACTACCTTCGTTATCTTACATATCCCCCATTCACTTTTTAATTTCTTCAAAAACAGAAAATGTTTAATAATTGTTGTTTTTCAACTGGTGTTTGCCACTGTTGCCAGAAATATCAAAGTATAGGAACTAATGAAAAGAATTGGGAAGAACTCATCATCATCAGAATAATATGTATTTAATTCATATAAAATAAATATGTTTAAAAACTATTAGAAACTGTGGATGTGACAGAAGTATAAAATAAAATTTGTGGTCATAAATGCTTACATTTTACTTGGGTATCTAAAGTCGAGCAAGTCTTCATTCTAATAGCACTAACCATTAAGCTCATGTATTCATTCTACCAGCAAGTTCTCTTGCATAACCTCTAAAATTTATTTAAAATCTTTTCATATCTTGCCAACACTGCAATCTTAAGTTTCTATCCTCTCCAGGACTACTCTGAGAGCTTTCTAAAAGATCCCTATGCCAACTGTCCCTCTTTTCCTTGCCCCCTTCCTCCACTCATCCATTAAAAACTGCAAGAGTAAAATTTTTTAAGATAGATTTCTCCCCTGTTGAAAATCCATCACTGACTTTCTGCCAAACTTGGAATAAATCCAAACACATAGCTATGGCTTTTACAGTTTTATATAAATCATCCTCTATCTATTCACCCTCACTTCACACCACTTTTATTTTCTAGTACAGTGTATGAACCATGTAAACTTTCTTTCCAGTTTTGAATGCAGTTTATTTGCAATTCCTCAAACATCTTTACTTTTGGTTGTTTGCTTTAACTCAAATGTTCTTAGTGTTTGTGTGGCTGTCTCTGTCATATAATGTATATTTCAGATTAAATATTTTTCTCTTACGTAAGTTGCTTTGTTTAAATATTGGTAGGTAACAAGTTGTCCCATAATATAAAACAAGCCTTATTGCACAGTTCTGTGAGTTATGAATGACTTAATTAGTGTAGATTAGTTGAATGCCCTGGCACAGTGTCTATTAGAACTTTATAATCAATCTATCAGGGGCTCCCTGGTGGTGCCAGGTTGAGCTCCACACTGTGGAGCTTCCACAGCCCCTGCAATGCGAGTTTAATTCCTGGCCAGGGAGCAGACCCACATGGCTCAGTAGACCTCTGCTGCCTTGCCCACTGCTCCCCTCAGCAGTGTATGTTAGTAGATTGGCCTGTTCTGCTCCCCACTCTGTCTCTGGTGAATCCTCTCACCCCCTGCTTCTGGCCTATACCCCAGCTCTTGTATGCATAAATAAATAAAATATTTTAAAAAAAAGACAGCAATGAAGCTATCAACTAGTAATACAACTGTGGAAGTTCAACTGGGGGAGGATCCGCTTCCAAATTCAATCATGTGGCTGACTGCTGACAGGTTTCAAGTATCCACTGGATATTGACTAGAGATATTTGTTTCTTGTCACCTTGGCCTCTTCACAGCATTCTTAAAACATGACATTATTTTCTATCAGAATGAACCATCAAGAAAAGGACAGTTCTTCCGTCCCCAAATGGAAGTACAATCCCCTAAAGAAAGTCATAGACTTTATAAAGGAATGAAAGATCACTTGTCATAGGTAGGGGAAATTTGGCATAAAAGAGCAGGGAAAATATGGAGAGAGAAGATGGGTAAATACAAAATTGAAATTACTAGGTAATTAGAATGATTGTTTAGAAATAAATGGTTAGCTGGTCTGTCTCTCTAACACCACCCCACCAAATTGTCTTAAGTATGCAGTTGAATTTAGCTTATCTTGGAATGGAGGTGCTTTTCAGTAGTCTCAAGGGGAAAGGTTCAAGGAAGATAGATCCAGGACAAAAAGTAGCCTTGGAATGTATCTAGTTTGGTTTGCCTTTAATATATGTATCATAGTGAGTTTTGAGGTATTAAGACAACACATAAGAAGAGGGAGTAGATTATTTTTGAGTGACTCTAGAGCTGAAAATTCAGTGCCTTGAGAATAATGGAAAATTTGACCAGATTAATCACCTTGCAGACCCTGTGACAGAAATAAATTTTTGTGCAAAGCTCAGTCCCATCCAAGTTGACCCCAGGCCATCTACAGAATGTTCTCAACAAATCAGCACATCCTCGGTCTGTTCATAATGAGTCCTAAGCAGAACTAAGTTTTTACAAAGTAATAGTCTCTTCACTGTAACTGGAAAAATTTTGGTGGGTATTGATTTAATCAGCAGATGATGTGACATGCAGGGTTGGTGCTAGTATGTGTATGCTATGTTGCAAAGTCTAATTCCTGATGAGTGCTCAGTTTTGGGGGAAAAGCTTGCCATTGTGTGTTATTTAACAGGCTATTTAGTTAAATCTAAACTGGTAATAGTTCCCCCCCCTTTTTTTTCTAACCTGTAACACTTGAGACTATAAGATTTGCACTTTCATAATATCTTAAATTGCTTCAGACTCAACTGAAAACTCTTTTCATAATCTATAGAATAAAAAAATCAAAGTAGCTTGCCTTTGCGATACTTGTCACTCCATGTTTGTCACAGATTATATATATATATATATATATAAATCTTTTCAGTCATATATATATAGACTTATACATGTAATAAATGAATAAAGCATATATATATATTTAGTGGTGATATTTTTGGATAGAAGAAAATATTCCATTCAGGCCTTAAACAGATTGATATTTTAAACACTGATTAAAATTTATGTGTGTATATTTATAACAAGAATTCCATAGAAACAATATTCTACCTTTCTGGTTTGTATTTTTAGGAACTAAATTTCATATCTACTGTACTTAAATATACATTTAATTGAATAGCTAAAATAAGCTAACAAATGATTTAACATAAACTTCCATGAGCATAGTTGATTAAAGTAAAATTAAAAAGTAAAAATACCCCAGCATTTTTGTTAAAAATTTGAACAAAAGTTATCATTAGAGCTTTCCAGACCTATATATTTTATGGAGATGAGATTTTGTTTTCCAATAAAAATATGCAAAGTAATTTTCCAACATCTTATGTTTAAAATAATATTAAATTATATTGCTACAATGATATTGTCATTACATCAAAATAGTTTATCCCAAGCATAACAAAGGTAGATACATACTTTACAATACTTCAGACTACAGATAGATGTCTAATTATATCCACATTGGTAGATACTATTTAATAGATACTAGATAGTGAATTTTTTTATTACTGCATGTTTTCTAAAAGTGAAAATATTTTTTAAGCAAACCACAATATATTACTGAAGGACATGTCATATGAACTCATACTGTGTTTTAAAATGTTACCATAACATAATTTACAGAATATTTTCTCATTATATATGGTATTTTAAAATCAGAGTTATAATGAGTCTAAAGAAATAGTGTCAACCAAAACCACTTTGTGCTGCATTTCTGTATAAATCACCTTTTTTTGGCTTCAAATAAAATTTGAACATTATAAGAATATCCTAATATTTTGGCATACACCCCAATGGGTCATATTCTCTCATAGCTAAAGGAATCACTAGTGATTTTTGCCAACATTTTACTGTTCTGGCTTTGTTTCTAAAACACCTGTAAATCCCACTCTGTTTGTAGGTCCCCACCCCTTCCGAATCTCTAAGTGGGATTCTATCCATTTTATACTCAGTTTATAAATGATGTGTTGACATGATCCTTGACAAAAATTCTTTTGTCATAAGGGAGGAAGTAGGAAAGAAAAACATGAATTTCTTTGTTCAAAATAGAGCAAACCAGATAGTGTCATAAACTACAGTAGCTAAACAATATATCATTGATTCAACTGTGAATAATAAAGGTGTCCAATGTGAATAATAAAGGTCTCCTTATATATGAAGTTTCATATTCCAATAACTAGTGATCTGGGTACTTGCCATGATAATAATTACTTCATGCAGGTCACAAACCACTTCAAAGTAAAGAAACTGTATAATGGAAAATACTTTCAAGAACATTTCATGAAACTGAATAAACACAACATAAATTCGTGTTTTATTACATAAAAGATCAAGTTTGTTCTTAACATTAGAATCACAGTAGTCTGAGCACTTATGGTTTAAACATGTCTTCTTAAAATTTATATTGCATAGTACCATATTGTATTAGCTTTCCCTGTAATCACTTGTTGGGTTATCAGTCAAGTGAAATAGTGGTTTTGAAATTACTCAGACACATTTGGTAGTTTATATGCAAGCAAATGTTATTGTTTATTATAATACCAAAAAACTTTAATGCATTAATACAGTATTTTTTCTTTCTGGAAACCATTTTACCCTTTAGAGTCTATCCTTATTTGAAACACTCCAGAGAAAGCAATGCTACCCATTTTTTAAAGATTAAGTGTTTATGATATCGGAATTATTATCAGAATTAAAACATTCTTAGTGTCCATTTGTAATTTCATTAGTTTCATCACATATCTTATATCCAGTGAAGGTGTGTTAAGTAGGTTATTTGAGAAGGCCAGACTAGGCTTGGTGGGGAATATAGAAATATAAAACACAAATACTCAAAGGAAACTTGGCTTAACTTAAACACACACACACACACACACACAAATCAACAAACAAAAATGCCTGGATGACCAAAGAGAATCAAACCAGGAGTTGAGTTTAAGGGAAGGGGATATCACCAGTTATAACCTTATTTACATAGCAAACATTTTTATTCTGGTCTTAAACACAGAGGGAATTGTTTATCTTTATCACACACTTGAAGAAACAATATAGTTTAAATTCATTTTCATTTTCAAGTGTTTTATATGAAATATGGGCTGTTATTTATTCAACACAATATTGCTTAGCTCTCTTTTCTTCCTCAACTCTCTGCCTGGAATTTTTTATAATATTTATGACCACAAGTTGGAGAGCTGTGAGGATCTGCTTCATTCTACTCACTCTATATTACAGGACACAACAAAACAGAAAACAAAAACCTCAAGGCTTGGGATGTTAAATGCATTTTTCAATATCAAGCTGCAGTTAGACAAATTACAAGTCTTCTAATTCAGGCATAGTTCATGAGTATCTTTGAAGAATAAACACAAACTGGCTTATACACGGAATATGTTCAATTACTATAATTAGTACAACTTTCTTTCAGTTGGGTTTGTACCTTGTTTTAACTGCATTCAACATTGATCCTGGTTGTTATTTATCAGGTTAATTATCATTTTTTACCATTATATGATTTTTTTAAAGAAAAAGACATTTTCAAAAAATTAGAAATTACTATTAACAGAACTGTATTTTTTAAGACTGAGGTCATGTTGCCTCTTTTGATGACCCAACAATCTAGCTTAAACTAATGTTAACTCAGTTTTTCTTATTTTTTGTATATCAAGATTTAGTCAAATGTGCAAAAGAGAAAAGTTGTTTTGGGGAAAAAAGGAATTATCCTGCCCAGAATCAGTCCTCTATACAGCAGGACTCAGACGTAGTAATGGGGCATGTTCATTTTAAAAGCAGTGAAGAAACACTTTAGGAGTGAAGAACAAGGTGAGAAGCTATGATTGCTTCTGGTTCCATTGGACAAGCAAGATGGTCTGAGAGCTGATATTGTCTCTAGTGTTCCAAATAGCAGAAAGGTGTTAAGGAGGAAATTGGCACATTTAGCCTACATAACAGAAGCTGTTCACTCTAAACAGATGCTCCAAAAATCTTTCAAATCACCTATGGAAACTTGTAAGTGAAAGGAAATATAAGTTAAATATTTATAGTAGCAACTAAACATGACTTAAACATGACTTAATTAAAGGAGCACAAAACATTAAAAAGTTTTTAAATTCTGAGACTGCCTTGTGCCTTAATTTCCTCATCTGAGAAATGGCAATTATAACAATCTGCATTATACAGAATCTTAGGAATAATCCCCTATAACATTTATCTTTATAAAATCTCTTGTAATTGTGAGTAGAACCTATGAATATGATAATGTATCACTTTTGAATTTGTTAACTTATGTGACAAAAAATACATGGGCAGGTCTGATCTAGTCATGTATGATGATAAATGCAGTTTGTTTTCTCCAGCTGTAGTCAGAAACAGAGGGTGTTTGTGTCTAGGCATGATATAATCTGAGTATTGTTGCTGGTTTATAAGATGGAGGATGTCATATGCTGAAGAATATGAAAATGGTTGAAGGTGATAGTATGGGAAGGGAAATAAAAACAGAGTAAGAACAATGAGAATAGAATTTGGCCATGCCTTAATGAACTTGCACATGGGAAATACTGGAAACATTTCTTTGTAGGGGTGGTCTAGTGTTGCCACACTTCATCTTTCATTTTCTGGGAAGGCCTTATTTCTTCCTCATATCAAAAAGAATCTGTAGAATATGTATTCTTGTCTTACAGTATTACCTTTCAGTATTTAAGTAAGTCATTCCATTTCCCCCTTGCCTGTAGTGCTAGAATACTTGTTGGAAGTCTGATGGTACTATATAACTTACTTACCTGACTGCCTCCACGCCCTTAAACTGCCACAATAATCTTCCTTTGTCTTGAACTCTTGATAGTTTCAATAGTTGCATTACTATGCCTGGGTGATTATGGCAATGGGTACAGATAAAGCATTTGACAAGAGTTTTCTCAGCTTGATAGATTTACAGAAAAATTAATTCTAACAGCATTCTAGAATCAAACTCTTAAAAAAACCACCAGCTGTTCCCATGAGATGAGGAACAAAGCAAAAAATTAAACTTTGTTCAAATATGCCTTGTTTATTTTTGTAGACACTCTGAGGAGTTGAAAAATAATAAAAATAAAAACAAGAAATCCTCCTGAAACTAACTGTGGTTCTCTTAATGTTGCAAGATTGTAGGCTCATATAGATGCAAGGAAAGTCAATTGTAATTGTGTTATTATTTGCCATTATGAATAAATGAAATTTAAAATTAAAATAGCAGTAAAGTTTATATTAACTCTCCCCAAAATTAAATTTTCAGATATAAATCTAGCAAAAAAAGTTCAAAATCTTTATGAAGAAGCCTATAAATCTATGATGAATGAAATGAAAGCACTGAGTAGGAAAACATTTCATGTTCTTAGGTAGGAAGGCTCAAGATTGTCAAAATAATAGCTTTTCCAACTTTTTTTTATAAATTAATGCAATCCAGAAAGTTTTTTTTGGATATTGGCAAACTGATTCTAAAGTTTTTTTTTTGAGGAAAAAAATGACCTAGAATAACTAAAAATGACCTAGAATAACTAAAAACACAACTGGTGCTCTCTGACTTGAGGACTGTATAAATCAACAATAATCAAGATAGTATATTATGAAAGTGGTTGTTTTGGGCACAAATATTGTCTGAGTTTCAGTAGCTAGAAGTAGCACCAATCAGTAAGAAATGTGGCTATTTCTAGTTGAAAATTTATCATTTTTCTCTATAATAAAAACATATGGGAGAAAAATTCTTTTAACTCTAAGACTAGCATATATTCTGAATTAAGAATTGTTCATATACTTTCTTAGAAAAAATAGCTCCTTTGGTTTTATGATTATAGTAATTTTTTATACCCCATTCAGTAATATTTGTGCTACAAAATTCTATAACATTGGAAGTTTTTGTTACAAATACTAACAACAGGAAATATTTTTTCACACAAAAATCATTGACACAGTTTTTACATCTTGTGACTATCCTTAATAACTAACAGACAACAACAGTATGTATATCATAGTACCCATATATATATATATTATGTTTATGCTCTCTTAATTTCAAATATATTTTAGCATAAAACAACATTGATAATTTGAAATGGATGCTTTCTTTGAAAAATTTGGAAGGGTGTTATTTTAATGTTTTAATTATTTAATTTCACTTTTTTTTTATTAGTAAACAATGGTTTACTATGTTATTTAAGGGTGTAGGTTCACAACTTTTCAGATGTAGGTTACCATACCACACTCACCACCAAAGTATCCATATTTCTCTACCATAGTCCATTGGTCTCCTTCCTTGCTTTGCTTTTTATCCCCACATTCCTAAGAATACCCTCAATTCTGAAGTCATATTTCTAAAGTTTGTTTTGGTGGTTTTATCTTTTCCTTTGTTTTGTTTCATTATATTCTACATGTGAATGTAAACATTTTATTTTCTTTAACATAACCATTTTGTCTCATGTCAAAATTTCTTCTTTTATAATAGCTAAATAGTATTTCATTGGTGTAAATAATTGTGCGTGTGTGTATGTATAGTTGGAAATAGGACTGCAATGAACATTAGGTACATATATCCAAGAAAGGGTATTAAAAAGCTATTATCACTAATAGGCTTCTAGGATTAAATAATTTATAAGAATGAACATCTAAATCTAGCAAATATTTAGTTACTCATTTATATGATAAAATTAAAAATCTTGACTGAAACAAAGTATTAGACATTTCTTCTAAGAACTTAAAAAGAAAATTTGTTAATTTTTGTGACTAAAAATAACTATAAAACAGAGACTTTAGGTAAGGGAGGAGAAGGGATAAGGATTAGAACAGGGGTGGGACTATGGTGGTAGTGTATGGGTGAATTGATGGTGGGAATTTCATACATTGTACAAATATGAAGGATGATATGAATATATGTATATGTAAAAATTGAAAAACACAGAAAGCCTAAGGGTCCCTTCTGTATTTCATCATTCATAGCAATAGTCACTGGGTACTAGTTATAAGGCAGACATTCAGTAGGCTTTAATGAGAAGTACAGAGACAAGATTTTAACTGTATAACTAGGAAAACAATGCTTCTAAACATTAAGACACTAACTAAATAAGATAAAAAATAGTAGATGCTAAGTCATACCAAGAATAGGAAGAAATTGAGGGTACTTGTTTAGAAAAAACAATACCAAAATGGACCTTGGTCTTAACAGAGTCAGTGGATTATAAAATGTGATGTGTTACAGTTGTTATCATAGTAATGTATTACCTTATATGTTTGATGAAATCAAGTAAATATCAACTTGTAGCTTCTTATGAAGTTTAGACTTCATTAAAAATGTTAAAGAATGTTAGATTCTATGTATAAATATATTTGATTTTAGCCATGATAATGTCTTTTGGGTTCATTCATTAATGTTCCCTTCTGCCAAATACTCACATCAGACCCATTTTATCTGGAATATTACAGTAGCCTTCTATGGAGTTTCTACATCCATTGCATTCAAGTTAAGGAAAATTGCAAAATATCATATTAAATTGTTTATGGGGTAGAAAAACAGCCTCAATACCCTCTCTCTATTACCAGCTCTGTGATACTGGGAAAGTTATTTAATGTTTCTCTAAATGAAGAATTAAAAATATCACATAATTAATTTTATTATGATATAAAGTACAATAACACAAGTAGAATGGTTAGTGCTTAACTTATAATAGCCAATGATTTACTATTTTAGTGTTACCATATTTTATGAAAATAAAGACACTAGATATATTTGACTAGAAAATGACAGTTTTTGATTTTCCTTTAAATATTTGCTCGCAGAATTCCAGGTAATTGATATAAATGAGGTTTAGTTATGGTGCCTGTAAAGAAGTTGATACAACATTCCAGACAGAAGGTAATAATGTTTGTCAGCTCAATCTGCCATGACAATTATCATAGTTTGGGTGGCATAAACAACAGACATTTTGTGGGTCCTCCCTGGTGGCACAAGGGGTTAAGGTGCAGCACTATGAACATAACCACAGCCACGCAACACGAGTTTGATACCTGACTAGGGAGATGATCCGCATGGTGTGGCAGCTCTCTCCTGTCTCTACCTCTGCTCCCCTCAGCAGTGCATTTCAGTAGGTATGCACTCATCTCTCCACTCTGTCTCTGGTGATTCCTCTCCCTGCACCTCTGACCTGTACCCCAGTTCTTGTATATATAAATAAATCTTAAAAAAAAAACATTTTATTCCTCACTGTTCTAAGGCTAGAAGTCTGCAGTTAGAACGTGTATATGGTTTCTAGTTGGTTTCTAGTAAGAACTATTTTCCTGACTTGCAGGCAACTGCCATTTTGATGTGTGTTCTTATAACCTTCTTTGATTGCAGAAAAAGGAGTTTGGGAGAATGGACTCTGATGTAGTTTCTTATGTGAGATCAGGGCCCCAAATATAGGTCCAATTTAACCTTATTTATGTGTTTATAAGCCCTGTTTCTAAATATTGTCACATTGAGTCTTACGGTTTCAGCACATGAATCTGGAAGCAGACACTGTTCACTACCTGGCATTACTGGAGGTCCAAAACAGAGTATCGGTAGTGAGAGTAAGACAAAAACATAAATGGGAGACAGTGAATCAGACAGAATTTGATGTCAGTCTTGCAAAGGACATTAAGATAAGCGTTCAAAGATAACATCAAGATGCTATCACAGGTGACTGAAAGAGTATGATGCACTAACAGAAATTAAAAAAGAAAAAAGCAATTCGGTGTAAGATGGAAACGGTTTTAGTTGTCACTTTTCTGGAAGGCAGTCACTAACTCTTGTATGTACCAGCACCTAGCCATGAGGATTCCATGGAACCCTAAAAATGAACAATGAAGAGATGGTCAAGGAACTCACAGTATGGTGAACTTTGGGCTAGAACTTAGTGGAAGGGTAAGGTCTGACATTTGGGGACTCATACGAATTGAGGTGCTAGTAGAAATCATATTTCACGAAGAATCAAGGTGAAATACAGAGAATGATTTGCTTAATGTCTGTTTTGTCCACATTTTACTGTAAAACAATAACTTTGGCTGCATAAAAGCTGTATCGATATGTAAATTAAATTTAAAAATTAAATATTTTGAAGAAAAAAATGTATTATTTGGAGGTTGATGAAGACATCTCTTAGTTAAAGAAAAAAAATCAAAGCCCTAAAGTGTTTATTTAAAGTGAACTTACCAACAGGAAGAGAGTGGGGGCCAGTTTGTACAGCTGCAGTCTACTCTGTGAGAAAGACTTCAGCAACTTACTAAACTACTGTCTCCGTTAACAGTTCAGTGAAAGTTGGGGTACAGTTACAAAGCATTCCTTACTGAATTCTCTTCCTCTTAAGATGAATGAATTAATAGTAGTTAACAGTTCAGTGAAAGTTGGGGTACAGTTACAAAGCATTCCTTACTGCATTCTCTTCCTCTTAAGATGAATGAATTAATAGTAGAAAATATTTCTATTCACTATTGATGCATCTGTGAGAATTTTCTCATATCAGGAAGGAAAGTTATAGACAATCTTCCTTGCCATCCTTTACATATAAGCAATGAGGAGAGAAGATATCAGGCATATGTTTGACTTAAATACTTTATAACAGCAGTTTTGACTGTGTAATGATTTTATTAATTACTTATTTTGTATTAATTTAAAATTTATAATTTCCATTTCAGTAATTCTTATGAATACCAAGGGTTAGTACTGTTAACAGGAAATTCAAGCAAAACCTTGGGGAATATTAAAAATTATTTTCCCAGTATCCCAACCATACACTGGGCATAGCCATTTCCAAAGAGTTTCAATCTGTTTTATGTGTGTGTATGTTATAAATAAAGCTTAATTATTGTATGCATGACATCTTGTATGCATGACAAATTAAATTGTATACACGGTATACATGGAATGATAAAATATATTACTCTGAATACAATGGATGTGTCTCAAAATGCAGAAACCACTAGTCATGTATTTATTCATATGAGATGACATTTTTAAAAAGTCAGTTTTTCACTTGCATTAATTTCATTTCATATTCTCATTAGCCATACAAATCTCTTGACTATATATCAGATAACAGAATTTATCAAATTTTTACCTTCTAAATTTTACTTTAGACAGTCTCTATCCTCAATAAGTTGACTGCCTAATGGCAAGAGATAAACAAATTAATTAGAATATTTATTTAATGTGTCCTCTAAGACAGGCTAGATAGTAGAAATAAAACAGTAAATGAGAAAGGTAAGATGTCAACTGTAGCAGAGACTATTTTTCCCAAAATGAATATTTTTCTACACAACTTACTGTTCTGGGGATGATTTCTTCCTTGAGAATCAGGTTGGCATCTTAATTTTAACATTGTTTAAACTATGAGCTTGGTCCATAGGGCTCAAGATAGCCACATCGACCCTTTAAGGATATTTCTCTAAATGTAAGCAAAAAGACATGTCCAGACAATTTTTGAACGTAAGTCTTGTGATAGAACTTGTCCTCTGTTTCCAAACTGCTATATCAAATTCATTTATAAGGCATATGTGAACCCAACAATGAAGATTAAATGATTCACTAACAATGATGAAATGTGCACTCTGTATCCTGTTTATTGTGCCACAGAGAATTCAGTAACTGAGAATTTTTAAATAATTCAGGGCAGAGGACTTATATAAATAAACTTCAACTAAGTGGACAGAAGGAATGTTAATATTCTGATCACAGCTATACACAGCCCTGAATTTGACAGCCATAGACAGATTCACCTGGCATGTAAAAAGACAACATCAGGTGGCTCTGTTTGCGGTAAGACTTCATGCAGCCAAAGAGATGAAGAGACTATTCCACAAAATGTGACGAGTCTTAAATACGAGTGTCTCTGGCCAAGATTGTATTTGTTGGCACAAGGTTTACCTGTCACACTCAGGGATTCTAGCCTCACCTTTACATATGTATCATGATACTGTCAATGACAAGCAGTGATAGCTTATGAACATTTGAAGGAGAGTACACTTCATTAATGGTTTGATGAAATGGTTCCCCTTGTCCTTTAAAAACATTTATTTTACAGATTATTGAAATGTGGAACATTGTGTAGGTTCCCACTAAGTTTAATGGTATTCATTTGCTTCTTTTTATTTGGTTCAGAGTTTTTGTATGAATGGAATTTGAACACTTATTTGAATCTTTATTGTGATTCCCGGAATAGTCTACCCACAGAGAACTATTAACCATTTGAGAATGCCCAATGTTGTTTATATCTCTAAGCTTTTACTCACCATCAATTTATTGAATGCCCTTTACCTAGATGATATTTATATTTTACACCATCAAATTCAAGTACCAACTCGTCCTTCAAGCATTCTGAGAGTGTTTAGTATAGTCATTATGCTCTTAAGTACATTCCTTGACTCGGGGATAGAACAGTGGAAATAAGACACAGGTCCTTGCCCTGCTGAAGTTTAATATTTTGGAAAGATGGGGAAATATATATATGTGTGTGTAAAATATAGTTTTAAAGTCAAACCTGTGTTATATGAAGAAAACTAATTCACAGTAGAAAATATGAGCAGGTTGTCTTAGCTAAGTGGTCAGAAAAACTCTCTGACAAGAGGAATTGTTCAAAAAATGTTCAAATGGAATGGTAGAGTAAATCATGTGACTTCTGTGAGAAGATTTGTCTACCAAATGTAAAGCAAAAATAAAACCTCTAAGCTAGCACAAAAAAAGAGAAAAGAGTAGTGAGAGTAGGAGTGTAGAGGATTGAAGTGAGAGATGAGCTTAGAGAGTGAGGCAGAGCCAGATGAGGCCTTGGCATAGTGCTTAAACATTGTGTGAGCGAGGAAGTATATGATCTGTCTTAAGATTTAGAAAAATCATTTGAATGCCAAGTTGGGTTTAGATGAAAGGGTGAGGATTGGAAGCCAGGAGGCCAGTTGGGAGATCATGGAATTAGGTACTGGAAGATGGAGACAAACTAAAGTAAGAACAGTAAAAGTTTCTGAAATTAATCAAATTCAGGATAAATTTGAAATAGGCTAAATTCCTGCTGATATATTGGGTATGGCATGCAAGGAAAATATAAGAGCAAAAGTTGACGTACAATTTTAGCTTGAGCAACCGGATGAATGCATTTGACTGAAGGAGCAGGCTGTTTGTATAGGGATCAAATATCAGGAGTTGTGTTGTAGCCATGATAATCTTGAGATGGCTGGTAGGCCTATAGAGTGAATATGTCTAATAGACAGTTGAATATACAAATTTAGAGATTGGGTGTCATCAGCGATCATTAAAAGCCAAGGAGTGGATTGAAATTACCTATGGAGAAGGTACACAGGAGAGAGAAGGCTAAAGGATTAAACACACATGCCCTACATCATAGAAATAAATTGGCATGAGAAGTTGTTGGTAAAGAAGTATTAATTCCTCCAAAGATCTGTCAAAAACATTAGGTCTAACAAAATACTAGAAACCAGCCAAATTGTGCTGTGAGTATTTTTTATTATATATCACAACATAGACATCTTATTAATGTTTTATATCTGGGATCTCCCCCCAACCTGAGCTTTCCTCATAGCAGACACTTAAAAGTTCATCTAATAAGTAGATATCTGAATAAACATTTGTGGATTGGCCAAGAAGATTTCAAAAATATATTTATGGGGGAAAAAAAATACGTGGTACAAAGCCACACTTAAATTGACTATTACTGGAAGACAGTGACAATGTATCCATTCCTCTGTAAATCAGACATTTTATTGTTGTTCTCTAACTTCTGTCTTTATTGACATGTTTTCTCTTTCAATTTGTTTTCACCTCATTGCTTCCTGGTGAATAACTCCTTCATGTTTTCATGTTTTGTTTAGAGACAAAGCTCCCTTTTCTGCTGTCAACTGTATTTCTCCCACTGATCATGTCCTCTCCACCCATTGAAAATGCACATCAGCTTCCACAAACTGTACAATGGGTCAAACTTTAAGTTAAAAATCGGCACAGGAGACTAAACACTACAGACTGAGAGGATCAGACTTGTGATAGCGCACCTATGCCCGCGGGCAGGTATCTGCAGATGATTGGCTTCAGGTGTTTGCCTGCAGGAGCTCATTGAAAGTCAATGCAAATGAGGCCAGTTTCCCTATTGCAAGACATTAACCTGCGGGAACCTTGTAGGCACAGGTGTATTTTGGGACCTTAGCAGTGTACTTTTTAAACTTATGTATAACATTATATATTAATAATAAATTCTAGGTCAACAAGGTAAAGTAGGCAAAAGAAAGAGTAGATGAGTCACTAAGCAAAATGGTACAATAAGGGACAGTGTTCTTGTTTACCTGCCAAGGTTTATGCTTCATCTCTGCCACCATTCTAACACTCACCCAGTCATGATTGTAAGAAAAAAATAATTAAAAAATAATCTTAATGCATTTTGATATGTGGGAGGTATAAGTAAACCAACTACACCTTATTTGAACTTTTTTGTGTTTTAAATACTAGAAGTTAAATTTAAGCTAATATTGATAGAGTTGGGCCTCCCTGATGGTGCAGGGATTAATGCCTCAGTGCTGTCAAGCTATTGCCAGACACTGTGGCATGAGTTGCATTCGCAGCCAGACAGCCAACCCAGATAGCACAGCAGATCTCTCTTGTCTCTCTGCTGCTCCCCTCAGTATTTCAGTAGATCAGGCTGTTCTCTCACCATTCTATCTCTGGTGAATCATCTCACCCCCAACAACTCTGGCCTACCCCCAGTTCTTGTATGCATAAATTACAAAGTAAAATCCATAGGGTTCAAGAGTATTTTATTTCTGAATTATGTCACGTGTTTAAAACTAAAATTTAATAAGTCTAAAAGATCTCATTGAGCTACAAATTTGGGTAGTAATTGAAGGGATGTTCTCTATTTTCTGCTTTTTAAAAATGGTTAGTGTTTTTAGATGTAGTTGATAAGTAGAAAAACATGAAGCAAACTCATCTTCTCTAACTTCCTCATGGTTATCCTTTCCTAACCCAGAATGCCTTCAGCACACCCACAGTCTGCAGTCTGTCACACGCATGCTCAATGTTGCCTTAGGAAACACATATAAAGTTTGGGGTTTTTCTTTCTTCCCCTCACTTAATAACGTCCTTCAAACTAATAAAAGTATTCTCTATTTTCTATCTTTTCACCCTTGTTTCTACAACATGCATTCCAATGGAATTGCATTGTATAGTGAATTCTCAAAAAAAAAAAAACACACAATTTGTTTGTACAATGGTGTTTAGTATATGTGATACTTTTTTGGGTTCAAGATGGTAGTGGAAAGGGTTGGAGAGAAGTTACAATGCTTTATGCAACATTCAAATTAAAGCATATATTTGACATTTTGCAAGGGATTTAGACTCTGCTATAATTTCATATGCAGGTGGGTGCTTAATAAATAATTTTTGGTGATAAGCCAAGAATGTGCTGTATATAGGATTTGAGCATATGTTCCATGATATTAATGATAAAACATATGTTTAAAAACATTTCCATCCAAGCCTGGGACATATTGCCTCCATCCTTTACTGAACATCTTCTCCAAAAAGGTCTCTTCATTTTGAAATAAAAATGTTTTAGAATCTAGGAATGTTCCCCTACTTGACTCTTTTTCTTGCTTGCCAACAATGTAACCTTCAAAATACAAGTCTGATAGTGCTTGTCTTGCTGAAAAACTTTCCAAGTCTATAACATGGCACCTGGAATCCTTCACACATTTACAACCTGATGATAATCTACTGTTTTTTTTCTTGGCTTATTTCACACTAAGCTCTCCACCCATCCTATTACACAGTTATATTGTTCACTGTTCTCTGAACACATCATGAAGTTTCACACTTCCATGCTCTTTTAGTACTATTTAATCAGCCTGGAATGTGTTTCCAACCTTCTCTGCTTGGTGAGCTCATTCAACTTTAATTCTCTTTTCAAAAAGTTTTCTCCACTGAATTTTCTCTGATGTTCTGACCCTTCTCTGCCCAGTCTGCTTTCATTGTCAGCTATCTATTCTAAATTGGTGACTCTCATTTGCATTCTCACTCTCCTTAGCTTTTTAAAAATACTTTAAAAGATTTATTTTTTTTATGCATCAAGAACTGGGGTGTCAGCCAGAGATGTGGGGGTAAGAACATTCACTAGAGACAGAGTGGGGAGTCGAACAGGTGGATCTGCTGAAATACCACTGCTGAGGGGAGCAGCGGCCAAGACAGGTGAGGTCTGCTTTGTCATGTGGGTTAACTCCCTGGCCTAGGATTGAATTCAGGCCCTCATGGTGATAGCACTGACTCTTAATGGCCATGACATGAGGGCACCCCCCACCCTGCCAGCTTATCTTTATTGAGTGTGGGATATAGCAGAGATGATAAGGATACAGATGATTACACAACAGTCTTTAGGAGAATCTTCACATTTTTTTCTGCTCATTTGGGATATTCTATTTTACTACTTCAGTACATAATTTTTAAACTTCAGAAACAGGATATTTTAATAGCAAGAATTTAAACAGAGTAATACATGATAAAGTTTATAGAAAATACTTAGGAAAAGAAAACTTCAGTTACCTCTGTTTGCAGATTCAGAACTAAATATTATCTTACAATTTGACTGCATTATTTCAGGGCTTTTGTTCTACAGAGCTTGTTAGCTACAAAAATCAAACCACTTAAAAAAAAAAGACATCTCCTTAATACACAGCTTGATTTTATTCAGTCATGGTCCTATATTTACATCAGAAGTTTAGATATGCCTTTCACCTTTATAACATAACAGATACCTTAAACCTTTAATGTTTACATCAGTGTGCATAGTTACTTGTTTTTTTATGAGTACTTAAGCTTTTTCTTGTTGTTTACTATAGACAAGTCCTTATATTTCTTGGGTAGATAGCTTTCCCAATTTGTGACACCAAAAATTAAGTTATACCTTGTTCACTTTTCTGTCAAAAATTAATCTTTCATTAATCCAGAAAAAAGTGAACCAATAAACAATAGAAGATATTGATCAACCACATACTATGAGACATAAATTGTGTATATGGCTTGTTATTTAAGCATGGTTATATGTAGCAAACCATAAACACTAGCAGAGTCTATCTAAACATTTGAAACCAAAACCACTAACCTTTGTGTCTGAAGAAACTATCTTTGATCTGATCTGATTTAAAGTATTTCCTTACCTTAACAATCATTCTTCCTTAAAAACAAGCAAACATAAAATCCCTGGGCTTCTTTGGTCACAACTACTTAAACTGAATTAGTATGGGAGTTTTGGTATTTGGTACTAATTAAAGATATTTACTGGTTGTTGCATCACTATTGCTCAGGATTAAATGAAGAGTTTACATAAACAAAGGTTACTTTCCTTTAATATGCAAAATTCCCATTTTTTAAAAAAATGTGTTTGTATTCCTCCAATCAGTTACATCTTTAAATGGACAGTTATTTTTAATTTCATTTCATGCTGCTATTTGTCATTCTTCAGTAAGAGAAAAAAATGCTTGTTTTTAGAAAAAGATGGAATTCCCAGAGTGGAGATGGTCAATTTTGCAGGTTCACGCTAAGAGGTGCTATTGTACACCTCTGGCCACGGCAGTCTCTGCTTTTAGTATTTAACCATTTCCTACCACCATGTTGTAGGCTATGATGACATTTGTGTCCACACTATATTGTGTTTATTAGTACATGTCATTCTGTCCAGCAGGAATGTGAACTGTTTGTAGGAAAGACAAATTCATCTTTGTTCCCTTGAGCTGGGCAGAATAGTTGACCCAGATTAGCTGCTTATCACTTTGATGAATCAGTATATATGTAAGTGTGTAGTTTTTCTATCAATGATGATATCAGAAGGCATTTTTATGTTCTTTAATGATTAGTATGATTGACTCAGTTGAAATGCTATATGTTCTTTGGAAATAGATCGTAATATATCTATTTTATTTTCAAATATGAGTCTTAAAAATTTATAATTTAACTTGACCATAAATTTCTCCTTGTAATCAGGAAAAAATAGTGATATTTAATAAGGAAATGCCTGTAAGTCACTGAAAAATAAGTTATGTTATCTGATGCTCTTTACATAAAATAAACTTTTAGATAGTTGTGACTTACTTTAAGTGATGTCTTTTGGGATATAGCAATCAGTGCAGTGATTGGGCCAAAGGCATTTGTGAATAAATGAATGAGAACTTCAGAAAGACTACAAAGGCGCGAACAAACATTTTTTGTGTTTATTTTTTTCTTAATAAGAAAAAAGGCTCTGAATAAAGTTCTCATGATGAGGCCTTGAAATCCAAGGACCATTTCTTTAACTTCTTGCTAAGAAGCCATAATTTTTTTTCTGAAATTAAAAAAAAAGGCAATAGAATAAAAGTTACAGGGTAACTAATAGTTGAAGAAAATAATGCTCATTTGAAAAAAGGCAAATGCTTATGCTTCAACTTGAGGAATAATTTTCCCTCATCATAATTAGAGCTCATTCATTACAGTTGATTTCTTCAGTTTTATCTTGGAAGACAAATTAGAAGACAGCTAGAATGGAAGTCTGCTTATCCCTGTTCTTGGTGGATATGTTGACCATCTGATGATAAGAATGAACAAAAAATGGGGGCAACAAAATAGGAAGGCCCTTCAAACCCTTCATTTTCATTTGAGCTTGTTGCTGCTCCTATATTTCTCAAATAATTATATTCATCTGCAGAAACAATTTGACTGTATTGCGCCTAGCATTTCTTTAAAAGTACTCTTTGAAAAAAATCTGACTGGAAATGATTTCTAGAACCATATATACAATGCCTTAACCTCAGAGACTGAATGAAATGTTTCCTTTCCTGAATGAGAGCAGGAAATTTGAAATGCAGTTTGCCATGAATTCAGTCTCCTGTGTAGCATGAAGGTCACTCATGTTTTGCTTTCTGGAGTAACTTTCTGGCTGCTGGTAGTTAGTTGCTTATACTGTGAAAGAATTCTGTACACTTCCACCTCTGCAGGTATATTTTCTGATCACTTTGTATATTTTCATAGTTTCTATTTAATATATATGTGACTATTCCTCTGACATTGTACAATCACCGATGACTTACTGTCACAATCTTTTGTTGTATGCCTTCTCAATCCTAGCATTCAGGTAAGTGAACTATTGAAATGAAACATCAGACTCTAAGTCACTCACAAAGAAAACACTAGATGTGAGTTTCTATTTGATTTGTTAGTTCAGAAAATTACTAATGTGCTTAGTATTTTATTCTGAATTATTTCACTATCATACCAATTGTGAATAAAATGTACTAAGAATTCTCCTTGTCTGCTTAAAGACTTGTACCTCACTATAGTTCATAATCTTATATGGCAGGTTTTTTAATATTGATCTGTAAATTTACAAAGTGCTTCTCTTCACCTGTCTCCTTTTATGCTGGAAAATGAACAAGTGTAAGAGTATAATATATGCACTACATAGTATTTGGTTTTAAAATATCTAAATAACACTCAGGGATAATACCGAATGTTTTTAGCCTTTCACATAAGCATTTTTATCAGTATGCAGGAATCTTTGAAATATAAACCAATTACACAACTTTCCTGAAACATTTTCTTCTTGACTAAAGATATTCACCTAGAAGTCATGGAATTAAGCCAAACTGGTGCTAGACATCCAATTGTCAATTTTAGTTGACATATTAATCCATCTCTCCCTTGGCTATGCTTTAGTAAGTCAACTGCATGGTATAAAATAGAAAGCTAGTGGATGGAATTGAATAACAACTTTGTAAAAGGGAGGAGGGTGTATACAATGCATAATTCCTATCTGTCTTAGTATCAGAGTAGAAAATTCTAAATCCATACATTAGCTGTCACTTCACAAGTACAGAAAATCAAACAATTTCCTGAGATTCAAATTTTAAAGATGATAGTTTTCAATGCATTTGGAAATGTAATACAACTTATTTTTTTTTAAAAACAGATTGTTCACATCTATGGGCAATATTAAGCATGACATAAAAACCATAATATGATTATACTGTGCCTTGATTCTTGAGGACAGCCATCATGAGCCTGCTGGCTTTAAGTTAAATCCAGTCTCCCTTGATGTTTACCACAAAATGACATTTGAAAATCAAAGACCTAGTTTTTATTTTGGGGACTTGGTATACCTTTTTGGGTTATTATTCAATATTTTTTTATTCTTTTTAATTGTTAGGGGCAAACTGGGTGTAGGCCAGAGGTTGGGGTGGGGGGAGATTGAGAGGATTGACATGAGACAGAGTGGGGAGGGGCAGAACAGATGGATTTGCTGAAATACACTGCTGAGGGGGAGTAGTGGAGGAGACAGGAGACATCTGTGACTGGGATCGAACTCAGGCTATAATGGTGATAGTGCTGAGATTTAACTCTTAGGCTACCAGAAAGGCCCCATTTTTTATTCTAATCAAGAATTGAGTAGTACTATCATTAATTCTACCCAACTTCCCAAAGAGATGCACTGTATATATTTTTATGTTAGTATGTTTTATGACTTCTTTGAAATTACAGAATGTTCAAAGTATAAACTTATTGTAAGTAAATGAACTAAGAAATTATGTTCGTTTCCAGTTATGCCCTGGGGGTGGGTGAGGGGGGTGAGAGAAGGGGAGTTTCTTACTCTTATCCAAGAAGGCTTAAAACATAAAATAGGGCCTCCCTGGTGGCGCAGTGGGTTAAGCAACGCACTATGAAGCAAACCGCAACCACTGCAGCACGAGTTCGATCCCTGCTGCTGGCCAGGGAGGGG
>JAGFMF010012074.1:2568487-2616001 GCA_019455555.1 Galemys pyrenaicus
TCCCCGCTCTGTCTGTGGTGAATCCTCTCACCCCCCCACACCTCTGGCCTGTACCCCAGTGCTTGTATGCATAAATAAATAAATCTTTTAAAAAAAAAACATAAAATATTTGAGCAAGTTAAAATAATAAAAAAATACAAAATATTTTATGTCTAGTGATAGCTTGTAATCAGGAATGAATTTGAAATAAAGCTGAAAATGTACAAGAACAAGGGAACTTTGTATGTAAGTAGAAAATCACAAATTTAATTGCATCTCACAAAGGTATTTTGTAGGTTTGGAATCTAAATTTTACACATTAGTATGTTTTAAATAATGACAGAAAATAGTATAAATATAGTTATAAATAAGCCACATTTCAACATTTTATTTTCTTTCAGGATGATTGTGTAAACTCTAACATGTCTGCAAATATTATTTAAAAAGAAAAGTAAAAACTCAGGCAAGATTCCTTGAAATTTATAAGCTATATTTGTCACTATGTTTCCATCTCAAATGTAGATTCCAGTGACTGATTTTGTACTGTATTAGTAACATAACGTCTGGATTTTAGACTTAGAAAGAAGAGGAAAATAATAAGTAAATGGAATGAAATGTTTCTCCAAGTCATGTTCACTTAAGTGCACTAAAGTATATTGTTCAAATTCTAAGAATGTTGCTTTAAATTGAATGTTATGATCCAGTGAATTTTTTTTTTTTAATAGCAGGCTTATACTTAGAATAAAGAATAAAGGAAATAATAAAGGATTAGAATAAAGGAAAGCTCTCTGTTTGCAGTTTGTGGATTTCGGTGACAGTAGGGAAAGCTTTTCAGCAACAAAGTAATGATGGGTAGGAACATTCTACTTCATTAACAGGCAGTTCTTCAAGACCCTAAGGAGAGGATGATTACAACCAATTCTGTGTGGCTAGTAGACTGTCTCTTAAAGATATAGTTGCAAAATTAATATGGACTTAGAATGTGAGGCTTGCATTATAATCTTACAAATGAACACATGCCAGGGAACTAATATTTTATAGTGAGCAAATAATTAACAGTTTAGATAGAAATGAAAGGAGAAATACATTGTCTCTCAAATGTGAAACAATTAAAAAAATCTTGTTCTAAATAATTTTATGTGCAGGGTTATAATATATTCCCTTGCTGGAGATAAGTATTAACATCTATCCAAATCACTAAAAAGGTTCAATTTTCAAGAAATTTGGGTAAATTTACATTATTAAGATAATAAACTCATATTCAAGAGGGCATCTGAAGTGTCTATAATGTTTGTTTAGAAGCTTGTATAGTAGCTATGCCCTAACTTTGTTCTATATACTGTTTTGTAAGATACAGACTCTAAAAATATGTCCAATATAAAATGAAATTCTTAGTTCTTTTTTCAATGTAACTTTAAATCATTTCTTACAAAGATTGGCAACTTTATTTCCATTTTCACAGATTTCAGAAGGAAATCAAGCTCTGTGTGAACCATGCATTTTGCATGACCTAATGCATTTAATTTGTTAGACTATTTTTTCTGATGCTAGAAACTGTATTCAGCAGGATTTTATCTTTTTGTTTATAATGTTGAATGTGTTTTAGCTTCTCTCAATCACTGATCCTAAATGATAAGACAATTAAATCTATTGGCAGGATCTAGGTCATTTTTTATATATTTAAGACTTTTTCTTCAAAGACAAAATCAGTAAGAAGGCGGCTGTAGTTTGGGAGACACCTAAAAATCCCACTAAACAGAGCACATAATATGCAGCCTTTCAAATAATCGTACTTAATATCTTAGGAAGAAACAATGAAAGTACATTGCATGCACTGAAGAGGGCAAGTCCTGTGAGACCAGCAATGGATCCGTTTTTCAATTTTGGGGCCACTCTATGCTTGTTCTTGCTGATTGTTGATTTGGTTGAAACTCAAAACTTTGCTTTTTGTCTCAATGAAATTAAGAAAATCTTTTGAAATTTTTTCGCTCATTATGCCCTTACTACACTCAAAATGTAGACTGTCTAGGTTCTGTTCAGTTACAAACTTACTTTATAAGTCAACATCATAAAGACAAAATCAGTACTGAATAAAGATTTTCAGTCACTAACTGTGAGCTTTACCTGAACCAGGTAATTCATAGTTTACAAAGCCTTCATTTGGACTCAATTTAAATTAATTCACAAAGGATGTTCTATGAAGTTTTTCTTTTTCCTTTCAGGTACTTCAACATAGTGATTAAATAAGTAGCACAAAAATAAAAATAAAAGAGAAGTATTTTCATAAAGCCATCAATCAAACTAAACTAGCTCTCATTATAATTTGAAAATCAAATAGCATTCCTGCTAATTTTATTTGTTCTTATTTATTTAAAGGCTACATAGTCAAATCCAGTCCTCTTTATTATGCCATTAATTATTTACAAATGAATACTGTTACAGTAACCTTCTGCAACATCTAACTAAAATATCTAAGAAAAGATGTATCCTGGGAGTAAATTGACAAAAGGTATTGCTGAATCAGCTAAACATGCCATACTGCTTAGAGTAAGCATTTAGGTTTCATACACACAAAAATTTAGTTTTCTTTTCCTAAGTTACTGTCAGTTTTTTTAATAGCATGATAAATTGCTGCTTCTCTTTTATAAAGGTTTATTTGAACATGATTGGATATTGTCAATTGAAATAATTAAAAAAAAAAGGTTTTCCTATGAAAGAAGCTACATTATGTTAATAGCTAACATTTGAAGGTATTAGATTATCATGCTTAAATATTAGCTATTAATAGGTGATTGTTATATGAATGTGTCTGAAACTGTACAGACTTTAGGAAGGTAAATTTACTATGGTCATAAAAATGGACTTTGATTTATTCTCCGTCACTGAGGTGGGTGATAATGGATTAGACTACTCTGGAATTTATTGTAGTGGGTCACAATGCACCTCCAAATTACACCCATCCCATTTCCTGTTTTTCACTGACTCCAGCTTTTCTTCTAACAAGCTCTATGTTCTAATTCTTAGTTAAGTTCTAAGCATTTTTATTTTTATCTATTTTTTTAAAAGATTTATTTATTTATGAATAGAAGAACTGTGGTGTAACCAGAGGTTCTGGGGTAGGGGGGTGAGATGATTCTCCCGAGAGAGAGAGAGTGAAGAGCAGAACAGGGGTTCTAGAAATACACTGATGAGGGGAAGGGGGGGCAAGGGAGTAGAGGTCTGCTGTGCCATTTGTGGGTTAGCTCCCTGGTTGGGGATTGAACTCAGGCTAGACTGGTAATGGTGCTGAGACTTAACCCTTATAGCACCAGTAAGGTCCTCATCTTGGTTATTTTCCTCTCTTTCATCCCTTCAAATTTCCAAAATTATATTCTGAATGTTCATTCACTCAGCAGATCAGGTAGGCATGCAAGGAAACTACCTTGAGCATCACTGTTTCTCTGCTCTCAGGCTGTCAAACTCAGTAACAAACATCTAACTTGCTGAGTTTTCTTCCAGGACTTTTATTGCTATGCTTAACATTTTTATACTGCATCTAAACTTTCTAAATTTTAATTCCATTTGTTTCACAAAGCCTGTATTAACTTTAACAGACTTTGCTGTTATTTCACATCTATAGACAATTGAGGATTATAACAAGCATTAAAATTAGAAAAACTGCTGACTTTGACGTATGTAAAATCTACAGTACATATCAATAATAAGGTGTTCAAGTGTTTGTTATATCAGATTCATATTTTTCAGTCATTTTACCATGTGAATAACCTTTCGGAAATATTTGAAATATTTACATGAGCATTATTTTAAAAACTGGAAAAAATAAAAAGCAATAAAGACGAAGATAAATGATTGTTCAAATTAAGCTTATTCCCCTTTGCACAATTCTTTTTTCTTCTTTATTTATATATATTTGACATCAATTATAGTCCCCATGGAATTCCCACCACCATTTCACCAGTGTACCATCACCTTAGTCCCTTTGTGCTCTTCCTGTCCTCATCCCAGTCCCTCTCCCTTCACCCCTCCCCAAGAGCCTCTGATTTGTCTTTGTCTTTTTGTTTTTGTTGTATTGTGATTTTTTTTATTGTTACTCTTCTTTTCCTTGATCGCTTATATGGTTTCCTTATATTCCTCCTAAAAGTGAAACCATCTGTTATTTTTCTTTTTTCTTCTGACTTATATCACTGAGCATAATCCCTTCTAGTTCCATCTATGTCACTGTGAATGTCATTAGTTTATCTTTTTTTATTGCTGAAGAGTATTCCATTATATTTCAGTCTTTATGTGTATATGTCTCATCTTGATTTTGCACTACAAGACTATGGATCTGTCTTTAAAAATATCCATGTAATTTCATCTCTTAAGTGAAAAGGAGCAAATTCGAAGGAACAGGGTGGATTCTCACTAATCTTCTTAAGACTGAAGGACATGACCTAAAAGCAGACACTTGTATACTGAGTGAGACAGCAATAATATGACTTATTCACACATATATACAGAGTGCACAGAGCATGCATGTGCCTGCCTGATACAGGCCTGGATGCTTTCTGCCCTATCTCAGATAGCATCCACTGAGCAGAAACTGAGGTCCAAACTGAAGCCATACATGGCAAGTTGGCAGCATCTCCATAGACAAAGCCCCCTCAACAGCACTTTATCTGCCAAAGCCCAACAGTTTAACTGCCCAGTGTTTAACCAGTGGTTTCAACTTTTAAAAGTAATAGAATTTTAACTGACAAAAGACTCAGCTCTACTTTATTTCCCACCAACCTCTGCTCAGCAGATGAAGTATGAAAACCCCACCTTCTGCCATCTCTTTGATATCAAAGGGCACTACTACAGAGGGTCTTCGGTCACTGAGTTGGCTTTCAGTACTACCTATTGGCTTGGAGGTCGCTCCTCATTGTTTTTCTTAGATAACACTTTCTATAGATATGTAATAATTATAATACAAATGTTGAAACCCATTTGCCTAGGTTTTACTCCTGACTTTGCTACTTATTAGCTATATGTGAATTATTCAGTTTTTGTCATAACTAGAAGCTTTATAAGGCTAAGCTATTACTCTTTATATTTTATTTTATTAATATTTTATCATAAATTGTAATATATCTCATTAATGCTTTTCCAAATATTTAACAGTTAAGTAAAATAGGTAATCCCTGCAATCTGAAACTAGAGTGATGTTCCTTATGTAACCTTTCATAAACTGAAAGGATGCAAAATGAATAAACAATTACTGTTAATTTATATGGAAAAACTTGGGGGCATTTCCAGACCCAAACGGTACAAATAACACATAAAACCTAAAATAACACTGACTTATATAAAAGCAAGGATGATATTATACACACACCGTCTGCATAAAAGTTCCCTGGGGAAGGAAGGTGGTGGTGGCACTCTTGCAACATGGAATAAGCCTTGCTTCTAAAACAGTTTGCTGAAAAACAAATGCTGATCACTGGTTTTGATTGTTTACCTTTTGTCATAAAAGAGAAAATCATCTTTGGTTTACTTCAGTTAGTGAAAACAGGTACTAATATAGCTCTTTCATAAAAATGAAGTGATGTGACACAAACTCAAAAAGTATATAACCTTCCAAAGAATGCCTTTTGGAGGATTATCTATTCTTTATGTAGTCCAAAATACATAAAATAGATATTTTGTGTTTGTTTCCATAGATGTGGAATTATTGGGTGAATAGAAATGACTATTTATTGATAAATTCTCTTCATTTTAGTAAAATGATTTCTGTAAGTGACATCAATTTATTTTCAAAGTCTATGAAAAAATCACAATCAGTATATCCATATCATATGTTGTCCTTTTGAGGTGATGCCGCTTTTTCTCTCACTTGACATAATGTGCTCCTAAGATAGCATGTTTTCAATATTGGGTATGATTGTTAGTGTATCATATACAGTGTACTGCGTTTTGGTACTTATCAACCAGAATTGCTCTCAGTATATAAACAACAACAATAACAACTTTTAACTTTTTATCTGACTATGTATAATTATTTACATGAAGAAAGAAAGCCAATGTCCACATCACACTACTTTGAGGAAAGTAGGTCAATTGTTCTGCCCAATACCAATTTTCCACTAAAACAGGTAATGACTAATGGTTCTTCGTAAATGCCTACTTCTGATTGAAAGTGTCCTTATAAACATTAGCTGACTTTTCTAAATACTTGCTCAGGATTCTCTTTTACGCTGTGTATGTTTCAGTTTGTTTTGTGGTATGTCACACTATAAGATCTAGTGTCTCTACCAGAAAGTGGATTCTTCAAAGGTAGATAGGCAATCATGTTCATTTCATGTTAAGATAATGTTAATTAAAAATTTAAAGTGTACAGGACAGGCATTTACAATTATGTATGGCATGACAATGTGAAAATATTCTCATTGTGGTCTGCAGCATGCTTATAGGTGATTTAATTGTTTCAAGAAATATCACAAGAATTGGGAGAGATTTGAAACTAAAGATAAAGCTTCTAATGTCCTAAACACAAATAAGAATCATTAGTTATTTCTCTTATTTTTCTGATTACATCCTGCATTATTTGATAAGTATCAAATGTTTTAAAGTGGTCAGTTACAGTTGCAAGCAGATATTTTTGAATTTAGAAATTCTTAATGTTCAGCAAAAATGTTTGGCATAAGAGATTGCATAAAGTCCCAAAATGAAATTTATATTTTAAATAAACTTAACTTTTGGATTATTTGAGATAACAACATCAGTTGTATGATTTAAATGTATAGAGAACCTTAATTATGCAATAAATATGTGGAGAAAGCTGCTATGTGGAAAATTTTTAGAATCAGAGTAACTGTATAATGGAGCCCAGGGCAGGAGGACAAAATGTAGCAGAATCAAGTTAATGGAGAATGGGATTATATATGTATAGCATTGAATTTACAACACACAATTTATTACCTGGTTTCTTTAATGCCAAGAATAGTACTCAGGACTTCTGACATCTTAGGACATTTAAATTATAGTTTTTCTAGTACTTGGAATTATTAAAATATTTATGGAAGTAATAGTGATTGACAACATTGTTTGTATCTTGGAATTATAAGAGTTCTCCTTTCTCATTTTGTTATCATACTGTACCCACCACCAAAACACCCATAGTCTACTACTATTGTGCTCCTTCAACTATTTGTTCTTACTCTTCCTATTCTCAACTCTCTCATAGCCTCAGTTCTGGTCAGCTTTTTAGGGTTTGTGGTTAGTTTGGCGTCATCTGATCCTTTGCTTTATTTCTCTTTATTTGCCACATAAGTGCAATCATCCAGTATATTTCACTTAGCATGATCCTTTCATCTCCACACACACTGATGCATGACAAAAGTTTACCATTTTTCATTGCCGAGTAGTGTTTCCCTGTATGTACTGTATATCTATATCTGTATGTCTCTCAATATATAGTTAAATATGCAGTATTCTGTAAACATTTTCCTGATCTACTCATCTGTATTTGGATATTGATTTAGTTTCCCATTGCCTTAGCTATTGTAAATGTTGCTGGAATAAACATGGGAGACTGTGCTTTCCTACAGAATAGAAGTTTTTTTTTCCTTTTTTGGGGAATACCTAGAAATCGAATTGCTGGGATGTATGAAAGATTCATTTTTAATATTTTGAGAAAATTCATACTGTTTTCCATAGAAAAGTTGTGTCAGTCTGCGCTCCCACCAACATCCTCCACATCCTCTCCAGGACATGTTTCAGGTCCAAGAATAGTAAAAATTATTTTTTTTATTTTTAGAAAATTTAGATATTTTTCTCACATGTGGTTATTGATGAGGTTGGCACCTCACTGTAGTTTTGATTTGCATTTCCCTGACAATAATTGATGATGAGTATTTTTTCATGTACCTGTTGCCACCTGTATGTGCTAGTTTTTTGGTTGTGTTGTTTTCATATTGTTAATTTGTATGCATTCTTTGTAGATCTTTGCTATTACCCCTGATCAAGTATATGGTGTGTGAATATTTTCTCCAGTCCAATAGGGTATCTCTTTGTTTTAATGATTATTGATTTCACTGTGCAGAAAATTTTAAATTAAATACAGTTCCATTCATTCTATTTTGTTTTCCTTTCTGCTCAATATGAATCCATAACACATTCCTGAAGCCTAGAATGTGGTGAGATTTGACTGTTTTCCCCTGTATATCTTGTAGCTTCAGATCATACACCCAACTCTCATACATTTTGAATTGACTTTTGTATAAAATGTGAGATAATGTTCAATTTTCATTATTTTGCATGTGGTTGTCCAGTTTTCCAAACACTTTATTCTTGATCCAGTGTACATTGTTGGCACCTTTGATTTAGATCAACTGGTCATATAGGGATGGGATTAATTTTGGGCTCTCAATTCCATTCCATTATTTCGTATATGTGTTTTTGTTCTAATACCATTCACTTTTCATTATTACAGCTTTATAATGTAATTCAAAGTATAAAAATATGATGCAGCCATTCTTCCTCCTTTTATCATGTTTGCTCTGGCTATTGGGCTTTTTGTGTGTGTGGTTTCCTGTGAATTTTATTCATGTTTGTTCTATTTATTTGAAGAATGCTACTAAAACTTTTACAGGAGTTACATAAATCTGTATATTGCTTTGGGCAGGATAACAATTTCGACAATGTTAATTCTTCCACTCTGTGAGCAGGAGGTATCTTTGCATTTGTGTCCTTTTGTTTCTTTTAATGTCTTACAGTTTTCTTACATAGGTCCTTTACTTCCTTTGTTTAATCCCAGGAATTTTTTTTTTTGGTACAATTATAAATGGAAAAAAACTTCTTTCTTCTTATTGCTTGTATATAGGAAGGAAATTGATTTTTCTGTATTGATTTTGTTACCTGCCAATTTGCTGAACCGAATTATTCTTTTTTTTTTTTTTTTTTTTTTAGTGGAATCCTCAGGGTGCTCTCTATGTACTATCATGTCATATACAGATAATTATTGCTCTAATTCTTTCCCAAACTGGATTCTGTTGATCTTCTCTTGCCTCATTGCTTCCCTAATTATAACTAGGGCTTCCAAAATTGTGTTGAAAATAGTTGTGAAAGTGAAAATATTTGCTTTGTACCAGATATTAGTGGGAAAAAATTCAGTTTTTCAACTTTAAGGGTTGTTTTAACTGTGGATTTGTCATGTATGGCTTTTATTACATTGAAATATGCTCAATTTTTTGACAGTTTTTATAGGGTTTTTATTATAGAGGCTGTTGAATCTTTTCAAATGTTTTCTTGTTGTGTATTGCTATGATCACATATTTTTATTTTCCCTTAATGCTAATTACACAGATTAACTTTTGGATGTTGAACCACCTATGTGTTCCTGGTTTAAAATCCACTTGCCATGATGTATAATGTTCTTAATGCATTGCCACCATTGCAATCTTCTATTTATGTTTGTTTTATTATTTAATGTTTTCTTTTCAGCAGTCTTCAGTCAATCATTTTGCAAGTTTAATATTGTGACATTAGACCATTGATAGTTAATACCTAAAATGGTGTTACCATTGTTTTTTGAAAAACAAGTTAAAGTAATTAATTTATGTTTAACACTACTATCCTCGTTATAGTTGGTTTCACAATAAAATTTCTCACAATGTCAACAGATTAATGTGATGCATATTTTGACACTTATAATAGTATATCGGATATTACTATAATAATAGTTTATAAAACAGCAGCTTCAAATAAATTTTTAGATAAAATTCAATATAGAAAAATCTGTTATTTCTATTTTTAATGTAGTTAATTTGAATGTAAACAATTGCAAACATATTCTTAAAATGTTAACATTTCTCATAATGAATATCAATTAAAATATATTCTTGATCAAAAATAGTATATATTCCTGGGCCTTCCTGGTGGCGCAGCGGGTTGAGTGCCGCACTGTGAAGCATCCGCGGCACAGCACCGCGAGTTTGATCTCTGGTCAGGGAGTGGATCCACATGGCACAGCAGACCTCTTCTACCTAGCCCGCTGCTCCCCTCAGCAGTGCATTTCAGTGGATCTGCCTGTTCTGTTCCCTGCTCTGTCTCTGGTGAATCCTTTTACCTCCCGTGCCTCTGGCCTGTATCCCAGCTGTATGTATAAATAAATAAATCTTAAAAAAAATACTATATATTCTTAAATTTAAACTTTTATGGAAAATTCATTTTTATATCATTAAAGTAACTCTTCATGGCAACAGAACTTGAATCTTACCAGTTTTAGTTACTGTTACGGCAACATTGAATAGTGTATCTAATGGGAAGAACACATCTTCCATATCTTTCTGAGTAGGTTCTGGAGATTTGTTCTCTCGTTATGCTGTAGTCTTACTCTGAAGACTCAGGTTTCTATTTGTTGTGTTTTTCCCATCTCCCCATTATTTACTTTTGTGTCTTTCTGATGTTTACATGGTGTCCACTGGAGGTGGCTTCACCATACTGCTCCATAGGGAGCTGCCAAGGACCAAAGTGATGTCACTGCATCCACTGAAGGTGTTTTCACACTCACACTCGTGGTGCTTGCTGCGGCTACACTAATGCCAGTGGACATCATCTGGGGATGGTATCATGCTCATGCTCCATTGGGAAGAGCAGTGTCTGGGAGACCATTGAGGTCATGCTGGTTTCTGCCAAGGTCTGTCGCTGGATTCTGACTTGATACCCACACAATTTGTGATGGATTGCTGGGCTTGGGCCTTTGCCAGTTCCATTTTGCTGCTTGTTGGGCCTTTTGGTTTTTGGGGCTTACCCTGATTGCCTAAGTGGGCTAATAATTTGTTCTGTTTCTCTCCTTGCTGGGGTCCCTCTCCTCTGGTTGTTATTCCTAGTTGTACTGAGATCTTCTGTTCTTCTTCCAGGCATTTTTTTGGCTTTGTTCTGCTAGCTGTGAGTTTGTGGCAGAGAGGAGCCCAGGCTGGTCTTCACTCTGCCACCATCTTGCCCCATAACACAATTAAATTAAATCAGTAAAATGAAGCACATCTAATGGAACAAAAGAAACATGGTAATTTCTTCTACATTGTTCAAAATGTGTATCATTACTTTTGTTAAAAAATCTATCACTGTGAATAATGATATAGCTAACATCATGATAGTTGTTTCTAGATTTCAAGCATAACACAAGACATTTTATCTAGGTAACTTTTAACTGTTTCTCACAATCATGAGTTATGTCATCGTAATACAGATAAGAAAACAGATTAATTTTCAATTGGTAGAAAGGATGTAAGAATCATGCACAGAAACTAGCAAAAGTTAGACAAAATGCACTATAAAAATACATGTTTAGGATAAACCCACTTTCACTGTTGATAAACAGTAGTTGTTCTCTTTTTCACTGAGGGTAGAGACTTGATCTTCTCATATTATAGAAAATGGCACCTATGTGGTTCCTAGACTTTCTAACTAATATCTTTGGTTTTTCAGTAATGATTTCATGATACTCAAGGGCAAGATAAATACCTAATACTTTCAGATATTAAATCCTTTTATACAAGCAGTTTGATAAGCATTACAAAAATCATAATACTTTGAAATTGAAAAATATTTTTAAATAACTGATTATGTACAAGTGGTATGTCTATGCATACTGAACACTGCATACTTAAGAGTATGAACTGATCAGATAAAAGCATCTTAATTTTTTATTGCAAACTGTGTTTGCATGGGACTTGTTATCACAGCAATTGCCAAATCCCAGCTTGACAAAAGCCTGAATCATCAAGAGAAAAGTTATACAACCTAGTGTTGAAACTGTCAGTTGTCTCAAACTCGTAGTTGCATGTATTCTACAAATGATGAATAAAGGAATACTTCAAAAGTTTAACATTCTTTACAGAAGTTTTGTGAGTTTCTTTCAGTGCTCCTCCTTAAATGTAGGCACCTTCACCAAAGTTTAGAATCCCTGGAAATATATGTATGGACACACCTTCAAGGCATAACATTCATTTGTGAGCCTCCATCTCCCATATTAGAAGAAACATTTCAGGAATTGATGTTTATTATTTAGAAGCTTCCAATGATGTCTGAGAAGGAGAAATCATATAGAATCATTAAGTTTTGGCTGTCACAAATTTATAATTGTCACTTTCTTGATCTGCATTAAGAAAAGGCAATAGTATCTGACCTGCAGGTGTTAGTGTAAGATTCCATTAAAATAATAAATCCATTCTTATTCTTTCTATTGTGCCAGCCACTGTAACTTTGTAACTTGAAATTCCTCATGAATGAAATGAGGATATTGAGGTAGGAAGTCCCAACTCAAGATATTCTTGATTTCTATATAGTCATTGGGTAGATTTTTAGACTCTGTTTCCTCTGCATAGTCAGAATACCTTGTAAGTTAATTTTGTAGGTGTTGGCATTTACTAACAATTAAAACCACAGACAAAACTGCCTTGAATCATCATCTTATTTTTACATATGCTTACTTTTAATCATTTTCCTTTCTTTGCTCTTTGCAATTTACAATATATTGAAATTATATTACAGGCAGCAATATTTTTTTATATCTTTTGAACCTCTACACACACACAAAGTCTATCAAAATCTTCAATAATGGAAAAGTCAGAAATTTGGGGGGAACTTCTTTTTCTTTTTTTCACAGTAAGTTATGTAGGTCAAATTACTTTTAGGAAAAGGATTTTTCATTCTCTATTGTTAATTCATAGGTATGCGTGCCATCAAATATAATTTAGCCTTCAAGATTTTAGTTGTTGTTCAAATATATTTTCCTTGGAATGCTTAAGAAAGAACAAATGGGAAGAAAGATCCCAGTCTATACCATCAAAGTATGACAATAGATATCTCTAGAGAGAATAGAATGAAACAAAATGTAATCTTTAATCCAACCAAAATTAGAAGAAGAGAGCTTAATTTATAAATTGATGAGTATCTGCTAACCCTTTAAAAATGCATGAATTTTGGTACTTTGCTAAAACCTGTTGTCAAAAACTGTTCAAGAGGGAAATTTGCTCATAAAAAAATTAATTCAAATGCTTCTGACTCCCTTCAAAATTTCATTCAGTATTGTGTAGAAGGCCTCAAGAGCAACTCAGTGAGTTAAAAAAATAGTTTTCTCATTCTTAACTTCTAGTTTCTCCATTACTTTTCAATATTTTAGAAGCTACTTGGATGTGGTTCCTAACTGTTACAAAAATTGCTGCCGTGCAAGGTTCACTGTGACAGTCAGTGGGGGATTGACTTAAAATGCCAAACAGCACCATCTCCAACTTCCAAATATATAACTCTGAAATCTGCATTTTTAACCTTGGCTTAAATTTTAATTTCAAAAATTCCATGGGGCATCTGGCTAAATGTTATGTAGGTGGTTCCAGTAGAGCAAATAGAACAGAATTCAGCAAATGTTCTATTGGGTCAGTTTGGCCCCTGAATTTCCAGTTTCAGCCACTGAGATCATCATACCTAAAAAAATTGATATAGAGAATTTGAACCTTTTTTGAAGTTCAACTATTTGTCAACATTCATATTCTCTAAGAAACCAAATTTGTTCATTTTTACTCCTTGCTACAATCACATCTAGCTGCGATTTTTCATTGTTGCCTTCATGATAGTCTCTTCTTTGGTGATAACCTCATAATTAGTCTTTAACTTAACTTATACACTAATCCACGCTTGTATTTCTTTAAGTGACATCTGTCACTGTTTTTGTGTATGAAAAACAACAAAAATTGTTTAAAAAGGCTTTCAAATACCCCTTGAACTTAATTCTCAATGCAATCTGATCTTCAGCCTGTTCTCTAGACTTATTTTTTTACATTTTCCTTGCACACATACCCAGCTCTCCAGTCACAGACAAATTCGCCATACATCTGCATTTGTCAGGCAGACCCTTTGATGAAGCACTGAATTCCCACACCTCCAGATAAAAGGCCACAACCCTTCCTTGTCACTTTAAATTCTTTGTTGAATTCATCACCGGGGAGGGGCAAGATGGAGGCATAATGAATACCCAGGGCTCACCACCTCCACACCCTCATAGCTGGATGAAAACAGAGCAAAGCCACTAACTCCTGAAAACAGATGATTACAACTGGGTCTAGTATTACAGTTCAAAAGAAGGGGACCCGGGCAAGCACAGGAACAATGGGCCACACACATAGCCCACCTGTTTGCAAGAGGGAGACCCCAGCAGCCTGGTAGACCTGCAGGCAGGAGCTTAGAACTGGCAAGGTCCTCTTACTAATCTTGAAAGACCTAGGAAAGGACCAGGAGGCAAAACAACCACAGAAAGTCTTCGCAGAACTGGTCAAGCATGGGGAATGTCCTGGAAGCAACTACAGTAGGCTCCAGCAGAACTCAGTGAGCCCTGGAATGGGACTGGGAAGCAGACCCATCACCTCCTGCAGAGACCCCAGCAAGCCCTAGGGAGGATCTTGGCAACAACCCAGGTTTGTTGACTCTGGAAAGCAGTGGATCAAGCCCTGTCAAGAGGTACAAAAATGATAAAACTGGGCAGTAGAAACTGCAAGGCCTGGTCCCCATGGACTACAACTCTTGGAACAGCAAGCTAGAGGAATGCTTTTGGAGAAGATATTCTGTCATATAGAAGAGTGATAGATTATCCCTTGATCAGTAGATATGAGTACAGACATCAGCAGGATTGAAATTGCAGAGTTTCAAGAGAGAGGAACCTGTAGGCTGTGATCTGGAGTAGGGGTGTCCAGTGGCAGTATGGTCAGCTCAGTTAGTGACTCTGGGTAGAGTGATGCAGAGGGTGTGTGGAGGCATAATACCTTAAAAGAGGTTGAATCTTGTGGAAGAACTTGGGTGCGCCACACACTGGGTCCTCAGTAAAGATAACAGCAAAGCAGGTGTTCTATTTTGTGTTCTCTTTTCCCATACCTTGGTACTAGTATTTATAAGATACACTGAGAGCACAGGGACTGCTGAATCTCTCTTCCAAAATAGCAGTGAGCAGGGTTATCATGGTTGTCACAAATATGAGCCAATCCCATCCCTTCTCATTCACACCAACATCTGGATCCCTTCAAGTTCCTTCTACCCTGCACACTCAACCACTGCAAAACATATTTGAGTATATACAGAAACCATCAAGGTCTGCAGTAAATAAACAAAGCATAGTTAAGTAGATAAATGGAAATGTTCAAACAATAATAAAATGGGGATTCCTCAAAATAGCAAAATGGGCAGACAAAATTATATAAAGATTTGAGACCTCAGGAATATACAATCATAAGGTCAGAAGGACTCTACAAACTCAGAAAGATGGATGCTTAATCTCCTTATCAGCTAGAATTCAGAATTTTCAAAATAAAGAAATTTAAAGAGGCAGAAGAAAACTTAGGGAAATTGTTACTAGGGTGTGGTAGCATACATCTGATTAGGGTGTGGGAACATACATCTGATAGTGTGATTTTGTTTCCTGAATCATGCCTGGTGTTGTAAACCACTGTTAATATCAGTAAAGAAAGGGAAAAAAATATCATAGAAATTTGACTATAGAATTGAGGCTACCAATAGGAAAGGAAGTAAGGAGAACAAAGTGTGGAGTCAGCACAGTATACTGGTAATGATGGAAGACTGGGTGGCTTGTAGTGGGTGCAGTGTGGTTATGAATGGGGTCTGAATGGGGTGATGCTATATCTCTAAATCATATACAATATTTACAATGTTGTAAGTCAGCGTTAAAAAGTCAAAAACATCACCAGCAAACTAAAAAAAAAGTTGACATTCTATTCACATTTTTCTCTATTAAAGATCCAGTTTTGCTAGAATATTTTCCAATACCAAATGGAATTAGTCAACTGTCTTTAAGTTCCTGCATCATATAACTTTTAGTACCATTATATTATTTTTGGACATAGTATAGTGATTGCTTTTCCTATAAGATTCAGATTCCCTTGAACAAAGGAATGACATCTTCATCTTTGCAGTAATAGTTTTGAATGGGACAGTTAGGGAATAAATAGTTGTTAAATTAAATTCAATTAGATGGTATTTTAACCAAAGGGCAGAGTCATTTGACTAGTCTCCAAGTGGAGAAATAACCCCTCTCTCCTCCTCTGGTCACCAAAGGTCATTGTCACTGATGATCAGTAGCAAAGCTGCCACCACCATTGTCAGAAGTCACTGATTCTGGCAGCTGCAGATGAAGGACCCCCCCCCCCCTTTGTGTTCCACTGGGGAGTATTGACCACACCTTTGTAGGAATTCATCTAATTAAGATCCTTAATGCTTCTACTTGACATCACGTTTGTTCTGTCCTGATACACAATTCAGTTCCAAATCTAAGACTCACACAATATGTTTGGCAGAAACGAAATCAGAACAGAACTCTAGATATGAGGAGACTGGGAAATGTAGTTTTTCATTTTCCAGTCTATGCAGTACAAGATAGCACACTAAAGAGGTGTTAGAAGCCAAGATTGCGCAATACCTAAAAAGTCTTCCCCTGGAAATACTTGTCATCTATATATACACTTTACCCTATATCTAAGTTTCAAAAGAAGAACAGTTGGAACCACAGAATGATGCCAGTTAATACGATGCATTATTCCTCTGTAAATGAAAATAACTTCATCAAGCATTGTTCCTATCTCTGTGATTTTCCCTCTAATTCAATTAGAACTCTTAATAGCTTGCAAACCTAGGATACAGTTATAAATTTAACCACAATCAAAAATGAATATAAAATTATAGAATAAAGAAAAAATGGAGGGAAATGTAAAGTTACTTAATATAAATATATACACAGAGAATAAGGATAAATATGTTTTTAATTACTATAGCCTTATTATATTAGCTGGTGGTGAGGTCATGATTGCTATTTATAATCTCCTTCCTCTTTCAAGTTCATATTTCATTTGCTTCTCATACACTTCTTCACAGGATTCTTTATTTGTGTGAGTCAAACATTCATATCTAGAGGTTCAGAACACTCAGTCTTTCCCTTTATTGAAGTGTTACAGTTTTTTGGTTAACTTGTTATCAGTTGAAATGCTGTCAGCCACACTAAAAGAAACACTAGGTTTCAAATCACTCATATCTTCTAATGTGCAAGAGATATCCCCCCCCCCCAGTAGTGAGCCCTCACAGTAACTTTTTGTGAATATTAATTAAATATTATGTGACCATAAAATCACTAGGTGGCAGTTTCAACTCTGAGTCCATTGGAGCTATCATTGTGTCCCCTGGTGAAAATTTTCTTCCTGGGAACTAAGATCTCTGAACTATGAAAAGCTAAGATCACAGGGTTTGGAAGCAACATTTTGTAAACAGATCATAAAGTGGAATAATGATAGGTGCCACTCCTACTCCCATTTTTGCTTCCCAGACCAATGTATTCCAGATATGGCAAAAATATCATTGTAGTGCTTGTTGCTTAAGAATGTAATCCATATACATTCACCACCAAATCTTAAAAGGTTATTTTTCTGAGTAGTAAATACAGTTTTATGCTTGGATACATATGGTTTACTATTTCTGGATGATGAAATGCATGATACAACACTTGAATCCTGTGATTCATCCTTGCATCTGTGCTCCACCTCTTTTGTAAAAAGTAAGGCCCTTGGTCAGAAATAATAATCTGTGGGATATATTGGAATGAAGAAGATATTCACTAAGTTTGTGAATATAGTTGGCAGACTCATGTGGGTAGGAAAAGCAAATCTATAGCTGAGATGTGCATTCCAGTGTGGGATTGGCATTACTATTCTATTTTAAAGGGATGTGACATAAACAACATTATGTAAGACTGTAAATGTTTATCCCCAGTTATAATGCCATATTAGTGACTAAACATAATTTTATTCTCTGCTAGAAAATAGAGCTCTGAGGCTAAAAAAAAAAAATGAAGCATTTATGTCAGGTGTTGTGGCCAACAAGAAGTCAAAAATTTTATCACTTAAGACAATGTCAGGAAGCAATTTGTAGTCTCTGCCTCAACACTGAATCCAACCATGCAGATCTAAATCTAGTCTCAGTTTAAATTTAAATTATTTTAACAATATATAGGAGTGAAATTTATAAAACATTATAACTTAAACACATATGTAACATTATTAACATAACCTTTATAACACATGACTATCTTACCAGAGTATCACAATAGGCCATAAGATATTTTTAATGTAGATATTAAAATTGTTTGCTTTGATAAATGTATTTAATACAGATTTTTAAAACCAGATTTTAAGAATTTACCTTCAATTATGGGGTTATAAGACTTTTCAAATTCTGCCAGTAAGTCTTAAGCAGAGATACTGAGTTTGGACTGAGTGACTAAAATTTATTATTTATAGTGTGTTAGGTACTGTTGTAGTAGGTATCAAGCTAGCATATTATAAAGCTTCTCATTAAATCTTATTGACCATATGAAATAGATATGTTGTCATTTCCATGCTGTAGTTGACAAAATTGAAGCTTAAAGAGTTTTAGTAATTTACCTAAGATAATGAAACCAATAAGCAAGATTCATCCAAAGGTCATAAGACACCAGACCCATATGGCACGGCAGACCTTTCCTGCCTTGCCTGCTGTTCCCCTTAGCAGTGTGTTTCGATCGATCTGCCTCTTCTGCTCCCTGCTCTGTCTCTGGTGAATCCTCTTACCCCCTACACCTCTGGCCTGTACCCCAGTTCTTGTATGCATAAATAAATAAATCTTTAAAAAAAACACACTTCAATGTACAGTACTGCCTTTGGAAGTGAGATTAGGTGGGAACCATGAAAAAACTTAGATACCGCTGAGATTTATTTGAAGAGTGAAGATAATGTAAGTCAAGCATGTTGTCATAAAGAAACTTCTATTTCTACAGGATGAGTTGTGCACATAGTATATAAAAAAAAAGTCTAACCAAAAATTCATCATAATCTATATCCTGCAAAAACACTGAAATATGAAGTTGAATGAATTCTTTTAAAATCTGTTACTATGGAAAGTGAGGATTGCACATCATGGGTATTGTCACCCTAAGAGTAAAAGGCATTTACTTCTATAAAATACTTCTTTGTAAAAGTCTTCTTTTTAATGGCCATTTTATGACCTAGATTTATGTTGCACAGACAATTAAGAAATAACATGTTAATCAGACATTTGTGTTGCGAATTTGGAACAATGCAACATCATTTCTATAGAATGAGAGTTTAAATATTCTGACATACTTTAGGAGTTTCCAAGTGATCAAGAGAATCAAGTATTTTATTGGGCTCTAAGTGTAGAAAATACTCATGTACAATACAGATCAGAGCAAATATTTCATTGAAAAGATATAAAAGTCAGTGTGGCAGCTTCGGAGAATAGTAAAATGCTTAGTTTCCATGGAATGTGTTTGACAGTAAGATTTTTTTAAAGATCTAAGAGTCTGACCTTTCTCCCCCCTGACTAAGTAGACTTTTTAAAATGAGCACATCTGGTTTATGTTCCTAAACCTCTGGCCTTTAAAAGCTTTGTTCCCTATTCACACAAAATACCATTCAGGATTGCTTGACATAGTGACCCTTCCCTGTAGGTGGTTAGGGGAATAAAGTGATTTAATAGAATCAGGAATTTAACATAGATATAGCAAATTAACATTTGCATCCTAAAATGATTAGTAAACAGCTAAAGTGCATGGACATATTGTAAGCAGTTTTTCTCTGCTGAAGTTCTAACTATAAAATGATTTTCAAGAAGCAGTTTGTCTTTTTTAGAAAAAGTTATAATGGTGCTATTATCTGATAATTTAGAACAAAGCACATAGTGTTAAAAACTGAAGGTTTTTTGTTTTATTTCAAAGCTTTAATGCTGTCACTAGAAAAAAAGAAAACCACTGACAGAATAGTCAGGTTGGATCCATAAATCCAGATGGCCGTTCAACATTTAACAAACTCTCTAGTACTCAATTGAGTTAAACATTAAATGGTGCATTGGCAAGGAAGATTTCATTTCTGTGAGGCCCACTAATAAAATACTCAGAGTTATTTGTGTAGAGTATAATTCCTTCTGACTTTGCTTTCCATTTGCCTTCAGGACATACCAGTTTAAAAGTGTTCAGCACACTACACCATGCATAACAGGTAATCTGCCTAATTAAGTCCTATAAGGATGTTCTAAGTAAAATGCTGAAGAGCTCCCATAACCTCAGCTTCACCCTCCCCATGCACCAGAGCTTCCGAGATTGAGAAACCCCAGTCATTAACTCAAGTGTTTACACTTGAAACTCAAATTCTACTTTGCCAGAATGGCTCATTTCACATTGTACAAATCTGTTTTCTCATTTATAAGCAAAAAGAATCTGTCAGGTTTTTTTATATTATAATTCTCAACTTGTTCTGATAGCAAATGATCTAATATATAACTGTGATTCATATTGCAAAAATCACAATGTGACTGCTATACCCAGAGACCTAATAAGATTTACATCCATATTTTGAGTGTGTTCATTTGGTATATTTCAATGAATTATTAATTATGACCAACAATAAAATATTATTTTGCTCAGATGCACAGCAATAGGAAAGATGCCCGAGAGAAATTTATCTGACAGCTCAAAACAAAATGGCCAAAATCCACTCATAGGTTACTCATCCAACACAGCATGATGCATATTTGCCCATCAAATGCACTCAGTGAATGTTTTTCTCAACTTGTCAATGTTTCATCAAGAAAATAAAAGTCAAACTATATAATTCAGATAAACCTCAAGTTAATCATTAAAAATAAAATATTATAGGTGAACAATAATCATTGGAAAGCTCCTCAATTATACTGACTGTTAACAGTGATTTTTTTATGCAACTAATATTGATATGGCCAGGATCATTAACTGTATACCCAAACAGCATATTATATCTTATTTAATCTACTTCCATTGACACAGAATACCCACTACCTCATCATACTTTGTTATAATCATCCTTTCCATTCTACTAAGTAAAATACTAAGAGGAAACCTCATGCTAATCACTGCTTCAACTTTTTTTTCTTTTACTGAACACATTGGATTGATTGCCAAATCAATCCTATTTATTCACTCTACATACATATTTCAAATTTGTTCCTTTTTTTTTTTTTTTTTAAATCCTTAGATAGATTGCTTCAAACTAAGCTTTTGGCAGCAATTTTTTTTTTTCTCAACTGTACAAATAGCCTTGTAATAAACCTTCCAGTCTGTTGCCTGGCAGCTGTCTTAGAGATATTTCAGAGATGTCAACTGGGGTATTGGCTAGTTACTGATAGGCCTCCTCAGGCCACTCAGTTGAGTCACCAATGTCTGGTGACTTGTTAGTAGTAGTGCCTTAGCCCCAGAAAACTGTTAGTGGGTAAACACCTAGAGAAAATGAGCCTTGGGAAGATTGATGCTATACAGCTAAACATATACATATCTGCCTTTATATCCAGATAATTGAAGGCAACCTTTTAATACAGAAGAGCTGAGTTTAATTTCTTGCTATAAAAGGATCACAGGAGCTATTACTTAATTTTTGTGACTCAGTTTCTTCATCTGAAATAATAGCCCCATTGAGAAGACTAAAAAAATATTAGTGGAACGTTTGCAATGCCAGGTATAGATACAGTGCTAACAATATACAGTTATTATTATTAGATCAGCCTTTATTGCACTGAAATAAACTTACATGCCAAAATAGTGCTCCCTTGAGATTGATTAAACAATATTAGCTATTATTCTGTGTTTGAGTTACCACAAATCACTCATGAACTTTAAGCCATATACACCAAAACATTTTCTGCTTATTTCTAACTACTGCATTTAATTTTATCCTCTCATTTCAATAACCTTTCCTTTTATAAAATAAGCCTTTATAAATGACTTTGAACATGTCACAGACTTCTAATTGATATTGGGAATTTTTAACTTTTCTGTTAACATAAAATTGTGTTTTTACATAAAATCTGAATTTTTGCTATCTCAAAAATTGGGTCAGATAGTGCTACTTTCTCAGTGACTTGTGGCAAAAATCAGTTGAAATTGCATAATAGCTTCCTATTTAAGCAGTTTATCCATCATAATTCAACCTACTGTGCATATCTGTTAACCTGTGTACCTCTTACAATAATTTAACCTTGTATCTGCTTCAGTATTTTGTCTTAAGGCTTATGAGTCTAAAATGCTTACATTTTAAGACTTTTTGGTATTAATTCATTATGACCTTAATGGATTATGAAAATCCATTTAATGCCCATTTTGCATACAAGTGCTCACAGTCCCAGATTGCCAGTCAACCTGTGATATACAAGAACGTTTATAACTCTTTAAGAAACCTTATCCAAGCCCCGTCATTTATCTTCTACTTTTACCTTTAATTATTTGACTTCCAGTTCATCCTGTTAAAAAGTTTTTAAAATGAAGTAATAATATATTAATGTGAATCCCTCTTTAGTATAGTAAAATTGTCTCATTTTTCAAGATCATAGAAAATATTCACATACTGTATCTTTCTGGCATTATATTAATATTTTGCATGATCAACATTGACTATTCCACTAAAGGAAAGAGATTTCCTTTACTTCCAAGGCCATTATAGGAGATGATTTCCGATTGGCTATAAACAGCATTAAAAAAAAATGCATTTTGTTGCTTTTTTTTTTTTTTAACCAAGTAATAGACAAAAGAAAAATCTGGGAAGTGAGATGTTCTGAAAATGGTTCATATGTGTAATTTCAGATGCCTTTATTCTTGGTTTAGATCTATTTCTTTTTCCTTTTAATATCAGAATTTGTAACTTCATTTTTGATAATATACATTTTAATTACTTGAAAAATAATTACATGCTCTTGATATCTGTTTAATATCCTCTTTATAATCTATGTATTCGTTATGCTTTAAATGTGAGATTAATTTATAAAAAACTTCATGATTGAGGTGTTAGAGTCTCCTTATACTAATATTTTAGAGAAAAATGTTGATTTCTTTATAATTCAAAATATTAAGATGGTTGTTTTTCTCCACAAGTGACACAGTAGAGTTAACATAAACCACATTACAACAATTCAAAATTTAAAAAAATATCAATAATCTGTATAATTTAATAATTACTCATTTCTGGGGCATTCCTGAAATGCTTACTTTGTTATTTGACATCATAGAACTAGTCATTAAAATATATGTGCACCCAAGGACAATGAATTGTTTTATGTCTGGGAAGTAGTTACTATTCATATTAAGACATGTGGTTTAGGTCTTTTAAGTTGTTTTAGTTCATAACTTTAGTCTCTTGTTCCTTCACTTTGGTAATTGAATTTTTGCTCAATTACCTGACTTTAACTAATATGCAAAATATAGTCATTCTTTAACAAGGGTTACCCTAATATCAAGATGTTTCAAAAATCAGACATTTGGGCTCAAATTCCCACTAGAATATCAACTTTAGAAAATAGTTATAATTTCTGTTTTACTTCTAGATCACCAGCATTTTCTCTGATACCTTCTCCAAAGGAATAAAAAAAAAAAACTTTGCCTCATTTCTTCATATGAATATAAAAATCTAGGTTCCTCAGTCAACCTTCAGTGATACTTAAGACCTTTCATGACACTGCTCTGGAGGGGGCTTTGGGGCAACTTGTTACAGCTTGCAGAAGTTGGCCTCCCTCAGCTCACCACTAAGGCACTGCCAGCATGGGTGAGAGAGGGGCTGTATTTCTTTTACAGTGATTGACTGGAATAGAGATTTCCTGGTTTTTAGTTTAAAAAGCATGTTTTTTTGTTGTTGCTTTTTTTTCTTGGTTTGGCTTTTTATTTTGTTTCATATTTTGTTTGTTTTGGGCTGCACCTATTGATGTGTCTAGGTTGCTGGTTTGTTTTGTTTTGTTTTTGTTTTTTTTTTTTCTTTTTTGCTCCAAGTCTGGGATATGCGAAACAAGAAGTAAATAGTAAATTTACCATTGTATCTTCTTCAGGTATTGAGATCCCTAGTTCATTTTTTTCCTTCTATATACCTTTCAGAATCACCCTATGTTTGCTTTTTGTATAATGTTCATGGCTTTTCGATATCTTTAAAGGAGGACTAGAGGAAAAATAAATATATACTATCTCCTGCACACATGGGAGCTAAACAAAGCGCTTCTAAATAATCTACCAGTCAAAAAGGAAATTTTGATGATAAAAATACATTAAGACATTAAATAATCTACCTGAGTAACTGACAGGACTGTATGAACTTTCTGTCTCAAAGACCTCCAAAGCTATTATAGTCTAAGATTAGGTCTGCAACCAAAAGACACTTGCTGAGACTACTGAATTGCTTCTGTCAAATAGTTATTGCCACTATATGATGTCTCATAGAAATTGTAGCCAACAGAAAATAATATGGAGAATTACAAGTTGAGTATAGAATGGAAAGAGGTAACTTTTCAAAGGATATTTCCATTGTTTCCTGCCACAATAGGGTAGCCATTGTTGAATTATTATTATTATTTTTGAGGGTGTGCTCTTCACTGAAGAGAAAAGAAAGTACATAATCTTGGCAGAGTTGCAGGCTCAGTGTTTAAATATAATACTTGATAGTGTTGAAGGCCCAGAATTTAGTCAGTATTCCAAATGCCTACTTATTGAAAGATTAACATACAATTATATACCAAGTTGCATATTGATTAAAGATATCTAAAATAATGTATTATTTTACTCTGTCAGAAATATTTGGAAATAAATTTTAAATTACTTTTTTTTTTTGTTTTGGCAATAAATTTTAAATTATTTTTTTGTTTCATGTACTTTACATTTTATTTTTGTTTTAGTTAATATTATTATAATAATGGCATTTCTTTCTCACCTTATATTATTTTGAGCTTCCTTTCCTATAGATTTATATACTTCACAAAAATTACTCTGCTCTCCTTTCTACACTGATTTGGAGGTAAAAGTTTTGCAACACTGTAGTAATTCTAGATAGCTCATTGTATATTTTTGTACTTAAAGGGCCCTTTTCTTGACCACAACTCTTGGAAACAAGAATAGAGATTAACTAAAATAAGATATTTGATGGTTCATGACTTTTAAATTAACAGAAGATAAGGTTTAATTGCTCGAGAATATAATTTTCTGGATGATATAGTAACCAAAAATTTTCAATATATTAAACTGCTATTGGATTTCAAGAGCCATTGCTATATTCTGATGATTCAACTTATGCTCTCTGTCAAATCTGAACTCTACAACTGATTGTCAGGGTAAATCAGTGACTCTTTGTAGCTCTGTAATTCCAGGACATAGGAAAGAAATGCTTTTATCTATTATTTCCATTTATATTTTCTTCATTATAACTAAGTAGATAAAGAAGGACAATGGAATTATGATGACAATTATCAACTATATTGACCTGTCCAGAGACAGTTATAGAAGGAAGATTTTTAAAATTTCTCCAGTTATTAAATATGCATGTTTAGATTTAAATATTTATGTTAAAGCCAAAATCTGACTTGATAACTGCCTTTTATCCTTACTTATCATCTTATTTAATACTTCCTTTGAGAAGGTCAGTACCAACTCTGGGTGGCCCAGTTTTGATTTACTTGTGTATCAAAACTCAATCTGTACATGGTATAATTTTGACATCATGGCAGAGGGAATTGAGGGATGTCATGATTTATCAAGTTTGGTGCTTTTGTTATTTTATTTTTGTACTTTTGTAAATCATGTCATACTGCTCATATGAAGATGCAGCTTTTCACTTTCTACTGTAGCTCATGGAAAGAAATTGAAGTTGAATTGACCTATTTTTTAACTATTTTTGTCTGTATGTACTGTTGGTTTTAGTTTTACATGTTTTTCTTCTAACAGGCATTCTCTTATTTCTATAATTCTTTTTAGATGCCTGCATGATAATATATCTTAATATCAGTTTCATTCCCTATCATGAGAATTAAGGAGTTTATACAATGTATATATTACAAAAGGCAAACATAAGGCCCTTTGTTTAACTCTCCCTTCCTAACTGATATTTTGTCAAAAGCTCCCACTGTATGGCGATTCTTTTTCCTTTAAGATTTATTTAATTATTTATGCATAGAAGAACAGGGGTGTAGGCCAGAGGTGCTGGGGGTTAGAGGATTCACTGGAGACAGACTGGGAGCAGAACAGACAATTGACTGAAATACACTGCTGAGGGGAGTAGTGGGTGAGATAGGAGAGGTCTGCTGTGTCATAGGTGGGTTAGATCCCTGGCTAGAGATTGAACTCAGGTCACAACGGTGACAGTGCTGACCCTGAACCCCTAAGTCCCATATGTGGAAATTCTGCAAAGCTTTGTAATACAACTTCACATCTTAAGGTAACTTCAGTTATAAGACCCTTGTTTGTTGTCCCCAAAATAACTGAATTCAGCTGCTTCTTGATGCTGTAAAGACACACTCATCCTTTCCTTTTAGGACTTTACTATTTATGAAACCAGTCTAGTAATTGCCACTTCTAGTAAAAATTTTCTTTTAGTCATTAATAACACCTACATTTTTATGGGTAAAAGATTAATATTTGCATTTAAAATGTTTAGTACTTAGCTGATACTGGAATAATTTATTTTGTTTCTAACAACTATTTTGAATAAAATTTTTCATGTAACCTATTCTTTTAAATTTTTTAAAATATTCTCTAAATATGACTACATTTTATGATTTTAATTATTCTTTGGTCTGCATTTTGTCATTTTTCCCTTGTCTCATACGGTTAGTTGATTCTGTGCATTATTGCCTCAGGAGATATATGTAGCAAAATTAAATGCATTAGAAACCCTATAAAGTATCCTGGAATAATTTTCTATTAATTTAAGTACATTGTAAATAGTAGGGCCTGAGAGAAAACACATCTTGGAAACAGGAAAAATAGAAGGATTAGTATAGACACAAAATACATTATCTCATTTGTGGGGTGAAGAGGTAGATAGGCTCTAGGATAGTAACAGTCAGGGTGCTATTTTCTGATAATCTTTTGGTGGAATCAGTGAATAAAAACTCCAAAAGTTATCTTTGGATATAATAACAGAGGGATCAGTAATTCTGTTTCTCATATGATCATCATATCCCAAGTAATACCATATAGTGTCTATAAATCTGATCAACAAGTATAAGTAGATGTAGTAAATATCTCTGCAATCAAGTTTATAGGATATCTACTGATGAACAGAGAGACTACCTCACTTTACTCAGCTGCATGAACCCAGTATAAGATTTGGGAGTCTTGAAAATGATAGAAGTTTCAAGTATGACTAAAATTGAAATTGTTTGAATTTAATGGAATGTAAACTAGAGAGCAGAATACCTTAATACAATTTAATACTTTAATATACTTTAATACAAAATAAGAAAATTCAATATCTTACAATTTTGCCTCTATATTTTCAGGAATATTATATTTCTCTATTCCTGAGATTTTAATTTTTCATGTAAATTTTCAGTAATTACATTCATATCAGAAATCATTGATTTTTATATACCATTTAATCCTATTTTACAATCAGGATAATAGGAAGTATTTAAAGTGTTTTTCACGTATTATATTTTATTCATGTTCACAGTGATACCCCTGTTTTAAAGATCACAAGCATATCTGAAGTTTGGTTCTTGTTATCCAGTATGTGTTAATGCAAAAAAAAAAACTAGAATTAAGGCCCAAAGTCATGAATTAACTTCAGAAAAATGAGGTTTCAAAAAAGGTCTCATTATTGTTAGGCTGTAGAATCTAGGATTGTAAACAGCATCTTAGATTCTATAGTCTTAGATTTCAAAGTTTCAACAGTTTATAGTCTCATACTCCTTTCCTCTCATGAGAACAAATGCTTTGGAGAAATGACCTTCTAATGTGGTAAACTGAGATCTAACTACTAATTACTAATTGTTATTGCAATTCCTGACCTGATCTCTAGAGCTGGAAATCAAATCCTAGTCTCTAGAGTGTAACCAGATCTAATAGGCAGCCTCTGAGTTGACACAAAGAGACTATATTAGCAATTGAGTGACTTTTAAAGTGTTACCTTAATGAACAACAGTGGATGTAATGTTTTTTTTCTACTTAAACTAGGTGAATGTGTTTTGCTTTTCACTGACAGTAATTAAGCAAAAAACAAAACCCAAAAACAAACAAAAAAACTCTATTCCTCTATTTAGAGTGAAAAAGCATATTAGTGAAAAAAGTATAGGGAAGTTCCCAATTGGTACATTTTTAATAGCTTCAAACTGTTAACAATTATATTGTCCCTAGGTATGGGGTGGCACATGTTATGGTTAACTGATTAGCGCAAAGCCTCTTGACATAAGACATTTTTCTGTTACTGGTATCAACCATGAAAATGTATTTCCAAGCAATTAAGTCTTAACTCCTGCTGGTTTGGAAGCCATGAACCTTCAATTCCCATTCAAATTATTCAACACCTACTACTGGTCGGGAAAAAAAAAAAAAAATACAACTTCATTAGTAAAAGTCACAAAGAAATCTATTGATAAGTTTTTAAAGTTTCTTTAACATGGAGAAATGCAAAAGTGTTCAGATTGTAAATTAGCCACACAACTCCAAAATGACCTCACTTACTTTTTTCCATAACTCTTAGGATTTACTTTATGAGGTCTTAGGTTTAACAACATACTACAAGAAGAATGTGAACAGAAAAATAAATATATAAAGGTTACATGCAGGGAAACAGGGAAAAATGAGGGATAGGAAATAGAATCATTACAGAACTGTGTAGTTTCAACTTTTTGAAAAGTTTAGATGAGCTAGTTATCCACTTAGTAATTATATATTATAAAATGTGGTTATTGAACATTAAACACAGTGTTTGCCAAATAATTCACATTTTGTTAATGGACAAAAATTCTTCTTTCTTACTCTTCCAGAAATTTGTTAAGTCTAGTAAAGATATTATGCTTAAATCTATTTAATCTCCAAAAAGAATATAGCAGGAGGTTTATATAAGATAAGAACAGAAAGAAGCTCTCATTGATAATAGTTTTGCAAGGTATTTGGGTATCTTATGGAGATACATGTTTTAATCTAGATGGATGTATTATTGTTTTCACTGCATTGTAAATCAACTATTCCTATAGTCCCTAACATGATTTACCTCTACAAAATTAGCATTATATTTTGAAAACATATCTGATAACATTAAATGAACTAGGCTTCCAAGCATATAAATGGCAATGGAGAGTGTAATTTAACTATGGACAGTGAAAGATTATTAGTGATTTTCCTTATATTTTCTGTTTGTATTATACTCATTTATAGCAGTTTTCTATTTTTTTACATGTATAAACTTTAAAAGTTATGTGCTTAATAAAAGGAAGTCAAATCATTATATGAAATTCTGCATATGTAGGTCACTTACTCTTATTTTTTAAATTTTTTAATAGCTCTGCAGTATAGTCAGTAGATGATCTTATGGTATCATATTAAACATTCACTTAGGTTTTAACTTTGGACTTTGGGGTGCTAGACTTTCTTTTTCCTCACAAAATAACACATTATTGTATTTTTATTTCTTCAGAAAGAAATTATATATATTTTTTAAAAATTATTTTGAGAATTCCTTGTGCTTTCATGGGTAAATCAGTCAAGTTAGGAAAGGTGAATTAGCCAAGTAGAACTGTGCAAAACTGACATTATCTATTGGGAAGGGAATCTCCTTTTAAAAGTGTTTTTACAAATTGACTACCAGGGAAAATAATCACATAAACATGGAAATGATCCTCACTAATGTGTTAATTAGACATCAGGGTGATCACAACAGATATGTAGCCAAATTTTGTCCTCTAGTGCCACTTATTGTTGCTGTTATCAATAACCTTTTGTTTCATGGAAACTATTAAATCTTACTAATGTCTGGTAAAACTTCTTTAAGTTTTAAATTTATTTTTCTTACAATGTTTGCTTTCTTTTCTAGGTGTAGTCCCCATAGAATTTCCATCACCAGTTCACCCCCTGCACCATCACCGTAGTCCCTTGTGTTCGTCTCATCCTTGCCTTGATCCCAATCCTTCTCTCTTTCCTTCTGAATACTCACCTCTGATTTGTAGCTGTCTGCTTATTTTTGTTTTGTTTTTGTTGATGAAATTATTTTTTCCCCTTGGTCCCCTGTATTCCTTCTATAAGTGAGACCATCTGGTATTTTCCTTTTGACTTATTTCACTGAGCATAATCCCTTCAAGCTCTCCCCATGTTTCTGTGAATGGCTCTAGTTTACCTTTTTGATTGCTGAATACTATTCCATTCTGTATCTATACCACATTTGCTTGATCCAGTCCTCTATTTTTGGGCATTTGGGTTGATTACAAATCTTATCTGGTAAAACTTCAAAACACCATAGAAATGGTACTCCTCATTAGAAACTTGGGGATTCCTCAAAGAGATAAAACAAGAATATTAAATTCCAGGCAACAGGGGCCTCCCTGGTGGTGCAGTGGGTTAAGCAACGCACTATGAAGCAAGGCGCAGCCACTGCAGCACGAGTTCGATCCCTGCTGCCAGCCAGGGAGGGGACCCACATGGCGTAGCAGACCTCTCCTGCTGTGCCCGCTGCTCCCCTCAGCAGTGTACTTCGTTGATCTGCCTGTTCTGCTCCCGCTCTCTGTGGTGAATCCTCTCACCCTCCACACACACCTCTGTCCTGTACCCCAGTGCTTGTATGCATAAATAAATAAATCTTAAAAATAAATAAATAAATAAATAAATAAATAAATAAATAAATAAATAAATAAATAAATAAATTCCAGGCAACATACTAAAAAGTAACAACAACAAAAAAGTATTAAGGTAGTAGTAGGGATAGTAAAAGTTAAGAAACCTCAATTATTAATCATTTGTTAGGAAAAAGTTTCAGAAAGGAAGTATAACTTAGTTGGGTGTTGAGTGATGATTGGCTAGCCCCCCTGAAAATGATTAAATTTGATCATATATGGCAAAGGCAGTAAAGAGTACACTTATTTTTAACAGTTGTTACTATAGCAATGAATTAATTATGAGTTAATTAAGTATGAATTATAGTAATTATAGAGTAATAAAGAAGTGTCTTAATCTCTGAACATGGATGGCACTATCGATGTTAAATATTTCACTTTTTCCATTATAAACAAAAAGTATTAATTATTTTTGAGTCTGGAGACTGCAGTGACAAATGTTTGTCATCACCAGATTAATCTTCCAGAGGAAAACTTTGAAATGAAAGATGATGAAAGTATTTTAGTATGAGGAAATAAAGCTCTGAATTAGAACAATGGTAGAGAATATGGAGAAGAGGAGATATTTGGAAGAGATCTTATCCAGAATAATATATGAAGCTTGGTTATTGAGTCTATAGAAGAATCAGAGAAAATGCTCAATATGACTCTGAGGTTCATTCTTTGCAACTGATAATCAATAGTGATATGGAGGCATTGCACATTATAGGGTGTTGTGTTAAAATTGACTGAATCTCATACACAGTGAGAAATGAAAAAAAGTCAGATACAAAAGAATACCTGACCATATAACTCTATTTACATAAATTTCAAAAACAAGGGAAAAAAATGGGCCTCCATGGTGGTGCAGGTGTTAAAGTCTCATGCTCTCAAGCTATCGCCAGCAACTACTGCCTGAGTTCAATCCCCAATCAGGGAACTAGCCATACAGACCTCTCCTATTTCAGCCGCTGCTCCCCTCAGCAGTGTATTTCAGTCTTTCTGCCTGTTCTGTTCCCTACTCTGTCTCTGGTGAATCCTCTCACCCCCTGTAGCTCTGGCCTGTACCTCAGTTCTTATATGCATAAATAAATAAAAATAAAATATTTTAAAAAAAGAAGAAAAATGTGGTATTAGAAATCAGAATCATACTGTATGACTGCTGACTGAGAGGAGGAACAGGAATTTTTGAGGTACTAAAATTGCACATTTGATATGAGTTGTGTTTATATAGGTATATATCTAAATATGTAGTCAAAACTGCACCCTTAAGAGTTGTGTATTATTTTATTGTATCTAATTATCTAGTCAAAATTGTGCAGATACCTGAAAATTATTTTCTGAATTTTGTAATGTTTATAGTAACTGCAACTATGTACATTTTTAATTTATAATTTTTCTCAGTTATAAGAAATACTTTCAGACCTGAATTAAAAGTACCTGTAGTAGATTTAAAATTCCAAAGGTACCAAGCCTTCGCTTGCAAATATTCAAAGGAAATCTGTGAAAACACTTCCATGGTTCTGAGACACTTAGGGCAAATGTATAGAAAGGAAGATTGTATCAATGATAAAAACACTTTCCAAAAAAATAAGTAGATCTATCGCATAGTGTAGTAGTCAAAGGATGAAATAGAATCTCCAAAAATTTTGTCCTTTTAGAAAGTGGAATTGTGGAACTCCAGTCTCCCTTAAGGTGAAACCTGAGCACTGATTCTTTAGGAGAGCAAAGTTCTAATATGTAACTTTCATAGATTTTGCTGGTGTACTTATCACCATGACTTATTACAGACTATACTGGTGATATCTTTGAACATGGATTTGGGAAGAGATGTGCATTAATGCCAACACACAAACCCTAGCATATAATTTAGAAAGAAGCAGAATGAACAATCATTTAGTGGGTTATTAAAAACACTGCATTAGTTTAAGCAAATATTATAGGTAATGTTTTCCTGTGGTCCTCTCAAGTAGTGTGTGTGTGTGTGTGTGTAAATATATATATATATATATATATATGACTGAAAGATATTTCCATTTCATTATGAGAAAAACATTAACCCTGTTTTTATGGCACATGTGTAGCATTAGATGTGATAACTAACAACATTTCGTTCCTTCTCAAATCATGGCAGACCTTGATATATTACATTGGTATATATTACATACAAATGTATGCATATCTGTATATCTACAGATAAATTTCAAATTACTTTGTAACTTCAGCTTTATTATTGGTGAGTTTGATGCTAACCAGTTTTGTTATAATCGTTTTAAAGTAATATCCAACCATCATTTCTGTAGTAATAAAACATAGAAGAGTAAAAATAGGTACCATTTTATTTTAGTAAGTTCATCATGAATTGTAATTTGAAATCATAGGAAGATGTTACGTAGTAAGAAAATTTCACAACCTCTTTTTCCAGGTCATGTCTTTTTTTTTCCTTCGGGAAAACGATCATTGTATTACAATATATCACGTATCATATAGAAGTAAAATTAACAAATTGAACATAATAAAAATGTTTGGACAACTGTTTTATATATCTTCTTTTTCTTAAAAGATTTATTTATACATAAAGAGCTGGGGTACAGACCAGAGGTGTGGGGTTGAAAGGATTCACCAGAGAGAGTGGGGAGCAGAATAGGAAGATGCACTTAAACACTGTGCTGAGGGGAGCAGTGGGCTAGGCAGGAGAGGTCTGCTGAACCATGTGGGTGGGTTAACTCCCTGGCCAGCATTGAATTCATGCTGCAGCAATGGCTGCATAGTGTCTTTAACCTCTGTGCCACCAGGGAGACCCCCTGATTTTATGTATCTTGCTAAATTTTTACCTAATCCTCCAAAGCACCTCGTAATTTCAGTCTTTCAGAAACCTACTTGGAAAATCATAAGCTGAAAATTGAGTAGGGATTAAAGTGTTACTTATGTATTCTTAACTCTCTAAAACTATTTCAAATTAATGAAAACAAGTAATTGTCGAGTTTCTCAAGTGACTTTAGTTATGAAAAACTAGGGTGATAAGCAAAGCACCAATTTCATTTGAAATTTAAAAGTCTAAGTCAAAAATGTTTCACATTATGTCTTTTCAAGTTTTATGATAACCTAGTTTTTATGTTTGTCTAGGGAGATAATGGTTTATCAAGCACTAAGTTATCTAGGAAAGAAAACTTAAAATTGTCTAACACTGACATAATGAGTATATTCTCAACTATTCGCTCATGGTCTTGAAGAAAACAGGAAAAAAAAAAAAGACAGCATGTTACCAACAAGAGTCATTTTTGGTACTGAGAATTGAGAACATTAAATATTTTGTCATAAAATTGATTATTTCTTGCTCTTTAAATTTACATATAGTGCTGAGAAGTTTCTGAGCTTCCTGGAATTTCTATTAAGAATTTCAGTTATTCCAGTAAAATTTGAAATGCTAAAACATTAGATAATAGAGCAAGCTTCAGTTAAATTGATAGCAGTCTAAACAATTTTAAATTCCATTTGGTTCATAATGCTTTGTTTTCAAGTGTCTTTTTTTTTTTCTGTGAATATTTTAACTTCCTTTCTTTTATAGAGTTGGCTGTTTATCCAAATTTCCCTAATGGCTTTTGTGAGACATAATTAATATAAGATGATACAGTGTTATATAATTGTTTAATTATACTATTTTGTTATTTGAACAACTGTTTAGCATTCTTTTTAAGGCTTAAAGATCTGTGCCTTCTTTTATCAATCTACTCAGTGCTATTCTCATTCTTTCTCAGAGAAACCCAATGAAATTTTGGAGTAGCAGCCATTTTATTTCAGTAAAGAGAGAAACTGAGGCAAGATAGTATGAGTACATAATAGAGTATGCTGGTGACATAAATAGGAACAAAATGTCTGTACTTTTTCTGCAAAAAGCTATCTCGAAATTGAAGGAATTGCTTTTACTCAAATAAATGAGAAAAAATGTCAAATTATTGAATGATATTAATATTGCTAAACCTTATCAGGTCTAATTAGTGTTTTTGAAAATTTATAGTTGTGTAGAAAATTTGTAATATATAGATATGTAGTAACTATAAAATGAGAACTTGTTTGAAAATAAATATAGAATAGACACATTTTCTTGAGTTAACTTTTAAGTCTCACTCTGTAAAATATCACTTTGTAAAAAATTATATTATATCACATTATTTCACCAATTCCCAATAATATTAATAATAATATATTTAATGTAAAAAAGAATTACATTATATTACATTTCCCTCAAAACACATGCATGGCATTGCTAGAAAACTATTAGAAACAATGTACCAATAAAGTAAATTGGCAGGCTACAAAATCTATATGCAAAATTGAATTTCATTTCTGTGTGCAAACAAAGAAGTACAAGAAATAGAAGACAAACCAATAAAATAATCTTATATGCAACCATTTAAAAATAATTATGCACCCAGCAATAAACATAATCAGGTAACCAACTTGTATAACAAATACCATAAGATTCTTTAAAAAAAATAGAAGATACAAAGTATCTTCTACAGAAAAATATTCTGTTATATTGGATTTGAAGAAGTTTTGTTAAAATGGTTGTTACCCAAAGCAGTGTACAGATTCAGAACACTCCCTACAGAAATTACTATGGCATTCTTTAAGGAAATATAACAAACATTACTAAAATTTATATGGGAAACCACAAAAGACCTCAAATAGCCAAAGCAAAAAGGGAGGTGGGAATAATGATAATGAAGGTATCACACTCCCCTGCTATATACTGTACTGCAAGATTATAGTAAAACAGTATGAAATTGGAATAAAAATAGACACACAGCTCAATGAAATAGTGATAGCACAGCAATAAACCCACACTTAGTGTTGATTTGCAGTAGAGATAAAACAGTCTCTTTGAAAAATGGTATTGGAGACACTGAAAAGTCACATGTAAAACAATGAAATTATATAATCATATCACACCATATGCAGAAAATAATTCAAAATGTATGAAAAACTTGGATATAAAATCTTAAACCATAAAATACATAGAAGAAAGCATAGGCAATATATTCCATGCCTTTGGACTCTGTGTTGTCTTTGGCAACTCCATTCCAACAACAGGGAAACAAAAATATATAAATTAAGACTATATAAAATTAAAAAGCTTCTTGGAGTAAAACAAATTATCATTAAATGAAAAGACAGGGCCTCCCTGGTGTTGCAGGGAGCAACGCACTATGAAGCAAGCTGCAGCCACTGCAGCACACAAGTTTGACCCTGCGGCCAGGCATGGAGGGGACCCACATGGCAAGGCAGACCTCTCCTGCCTCACCCGCTGCTCCCCTCAGCAGTGTGTTTCAGTCTATCTGACTGTTCTGCTCTCTGCTCTGTCTCTGGTGAATCCTCTCACTTCCCATACCTCTAGCCTGTACCCCAGCTCTTGTATGTATAAATAAATCAATCTTTAAAAAAAAAGAAAAGAAAATGAAAAGACAGTCTAGTAAGTGTGAGGAAACATTTGTTCATCAAACATCTGGTGAATGGTTAATAACCATGATTCTTAAAGAAATCATACTGTGCAACAACAGCAAAGCAAATAACCAAAGTCAAAAAATGAGTAGAAGATTTGAATAAACAGCTTCCCAAAGACTAACAGATAAAAAAAAAAAATGCCTATTATCATTTATCCTAAGACATGAAAATTGAAACCACAATAAGATACACCTTATACCTGTGAGAGTGGCCCATCTCAAATACCAGAAACTATATTGGAGAGGGATGGAGAAAAAGGAACCCTTGTACAATTTTGGTAGGAATATACAGAAAATATTATGGAGATTCCTCAAAATATTAAAACTAAATCACCATATGATCCAGAAATTGCAGGCCTACATATATTTTGGAAGACAATAAAAAAAACAATTAAAAAATATATAGACTAATGTTCAGTACAGCACTATTTACAATAGCCATGGTATGGTAAGATAAATGAGAACTGCTGATCTGTTAATGATGGACAAACAGAAAGACAGAAAAACTTTCTACATTTACAGGAAACTTACCTCTGAACCACTGATATGACCCATGCGAGACTGAAACATAGGCACTAAGAATGAACTTGAAGGTTTGTTGATTGCTTTATCATGATTAATCCTTTTTTCTCTGAACTGCATCCTCATATATTCTGCTAGCATCCAGGAATCTGGAAAATTGTTAATTTGAAAGTAGGGTAAAATATTAGCTACTTCAGAATTCTTGGCTTTTTTTTTAAAGTTTTCTTTATATTCCTGTGTTTACAGTTTATTTCTAATAATTGCATAATAATTTTTTAAAAATATGATAATCACAAATATATATGAGCATCTTTGTGAAAGGGTAATTTTCTGTGTGGTACTGGCTTCTAAACCCAAAAATAGAATTGCTCAAAGCATGTATACAGTTAATTTGTATACTCAGGTCACGTTCTCCCAAAAAACTGCATTAATATACTTTCAGCAGTTCCAATACTTAACATTTGATATACTCCCCCTTTTTTTATGGTCAATGTAACAATCATATAGTCACATATAATTTTACACCTAATTTGCATTTATCTTATTACAAATGATTTTGAGCATCTATCTCTTCAAATGCTTCTTAGGTTTTAGAATGTATCTATTGTACAAATTTCCTACATACGTTCTTTTTTTTTTTTCAAAAACCTAGAATAACCACACTTTAACACTCATAATCCTCAGTAAAGATCATTCTTCCCTAAATATGCTCACCCCACTTAATAACTGCTTAGTAGATATTTCATCATTTGAACCTAATATAAATGTCACCCTTGACCTAAAAATGTTCACCTAATAACAAAAGCAACAACAAAATTATTTTTTGGTATTGCATTCATCACTCAGTATGAATTTATGTTTTGGTGAGATTTTTAGTTATCAATAATAAACCATTTTTTATTCATAGAATGGTATGGTTGACCTGAAACTAATCAGTGGGGGATATTCTGTAATAATTTCTTAAGTTGGATCTCAACTCTCCTTTAGTTGAGGAGATTTCTGTAGTAGCAGCCATTACCTCTTGAATAAAGAACTTGGAAACTAGAGAGAAATGATTCCCTTAAGCTGATTCCTTTTCCTTAACTATGGACTATCCTGATTTCTAGCAGAGACTCTAACTTTTTAATAGCAATAAGTGGACAGTGAACAGAGGACTTATACAATAACATTGTTTATCAAAGCCAGTACTGGAGAACTTAGCTTAGAAAACATCTCTGGCAAGACTATATCTCATCCACTTTTGTCCATGTTAATCTCACAGTTTAGCATTGTAAAGATTGGATAAACAAATCAGACAATTTATTTTTAAGCTTTTTATACTCAAATACAATCTAGTATCCATTCATCCTCAAATCATTGAGTCTTAAGGTTAGAGTATGCTGGGAGGCATACTTCTGGTTGCCTGCTTATGGATATCACTGGAATGTTTGAGGGACAGAAGTTTAAGTAACAGAATGCAACTCTGATTTCTCTATATCAGGATGTGTTTCAAGGAGCCAAGTCCCATTCCATACTGGTTTTAGTACCAAACTTAGATATTTATGCATTGAAAACAATGAATCCATTTACTAGTATGCTTTGGGTAGTTGGATTGAAAAGCGAGAGATGAGGGTGGAAAAATGGAAGAGGGAATCTGTAGATTACAGCATATAAGGAAGATGACCTGAAAAGAGGTAGTGTATTCAGATTTGAGTGAAAAAAAAAATGGAGGCATATCAGTTAGGTAAATGATTTTATGTATTTTTACTAATCCTTACGATATTGAAGCTGAGGACATGTGAAGAAGCCTATTGGAAGGTAAATTTAGAGCATTGTCTTACGGAAATACTATGGACAACTAAAAACTGAAGCATGAGAATAAGTACACAACTTTAAGCAGGAGAGTGATTTAACAAGACTATATTTGAGAAACTCATTTTGTTAGTTTACTGTAGCATGTTTTTATGTAGAGTAAAACAGAAAATAAGGGTCCTTTGGCAGATAGTGGTGGTTGTCCAGCTGGGAGGGCAGAAGTAGTGCTGGTACTGAAAATGGAAATTAAGGGATGGCAGATGCTGTGGAATTTGGGAATTCTCAGATGAAGGGAAAAGGAGAGAGATAGAAGAATTTATGACTTCTAGGTTTTAAGTCTGGTTGCTAAAAAAACAGTGTCTCTATAAAAAAGAATCAGGCAGGACTACTTTTATAAGTAAATTGTTCAGTCTGGTTTAGTATCAACAATGTTATTGTGCTAAAATAAATGAATGTAGGTGTTTATTGGCCTTTAAAAATAAGATAATGAGTAAGTAGAGTGCTTGGGCTAGGTTTACAAATTAGATAAATGTTAGCAAGATTGATATTTCTTGATCAAGGGTGTTTGTTGAAGAAGTTTGTATAAAGAAAAAAAAATCATGGGTAAATGAAATTATTTTGGGACCCATTACTCTTATCTATTTGTCTAATATTTGATAGATTATCTTTGAAAACCCCCTGTCACTGTACATGATAGGGGAGTTGCATTTATCAGTGAAAAAATAGTAATGGTCAAATTCAGTGAGATTTCCTTATTGGAGACAGCTAGTCTCAGCCATGAGAACTAAATTTGATAGTGGAAGTGCTTTAGAGGAAGGGATTTCTTTTTTAAAGAAAAGTATCAAATTATTGACTTTGATTTGAAACAAATATTAACCATCATAAAATAGAAAATCATAAATTAATCTCTCCCTTTATTTGAAAATAAAACTGATGAACTCTGTTAGGTGACCGATTAGTTGTGTGTGTGTGTGTGTGTGTGTGTAGATCATTATTTATCAGTTAACAGCAGAATATGTTATTCAGATCTCTGTATTTTATCTGGAGCTGGTCATATGAAATGTAGGTTCTCTAATTATGTGGTTATCTGGAATCCAGATTGAATATTCCATGACTACTTATAGAGATAGGTTTTATTATTTTAATCAGCATATGTTCTCTAATTGAACATATACTATATACGGATACTACTAGAGACAATAAGCAGTAATTCTGAAACATTTGTTAGTGGGAAAATCATCTGCCTATCTTATTGAAAAGTCACATTCTATAAATACTTTTGTTTAATTGAGAAATGTTTACTTATAGAATGGTACCAGTAATATGGAACTTAGAGTAACATTGATAAAGTTTTTCCATGGAAAGCATTGTTTTAAGAACAGAAAGCAAATAATACCTATATCAAGCCACCAGTACCTAATGTGAAGAGAAAACTTGCAAATAAAATAAGTAAGTTTATAGGAATGTGATTCTATTGAAATATGAGATATGCCAATGGTATAATCAGTCTATAGCAGCAGGAAGAAAAGGAAGGCATTAGTAGCTATAGTTGTTGTAATCACAGAAGTGACTAACACATTTTTTTTGATATACGTATCCATTGATGGTAAAAGTTGAAGAGATTCTAAACAAAATAAGTACCATGACTAAAACATGGAAATATAAATATGGTATATTACTCTACAAATATGCTATATAGCCTAATATATAAAAATATACTGATGTGCAATTCATTAAAAACCTATTGCACAATCTTAATTTGGATTTGATAAAGGATGAGAGCTGTCACTTAAAGAAATTTGGATTCATGTATTCATGGTGTATATTTAGTAAGTAATGAAAGGGTAGGAGACAAAGAGTGACTTTATTTCCACTGGCGATAGTCGAAGAGGTTACAATGGAGCTGGGAAATTATTTATAAACATTGAGGTAATCTAGAGAAGACATCATAGTTTTGAAAAAAAATTGAATGCTGTAGTTTGGTCTTTCCTGAGAGCCAATATGAGTGGCTATAGTTACTAAAGTTAAAATAATAGGTACATTGCTTTAGGAATTTTGATTAGGGAAATGCTTTTCTAATGTATTTAAAAAATTAATTTTCAAGTATCAAGTTGCTCTCAATAGAAGGTCACATAGAATTATAAAAATTAAAATAGAGAATATACATTTTAGATTTTATTATATCATGAATTAAGATGACTGTACTATTAAGAATGAAATCAAAGTTCTGTGTTAGGGGAATCTGCTTCTACAGATTTAACATATTGATGGATGGATGACAGATAGATAGAAACAGATATAAGAGATCAGGTGTAAGCTTGATAAACTAAAGCTATGGAATTCAACAGTTTCATGGAATTTAGACATTATAATTCTGAGGCTAATTATTTTTTACATTTGAAAATGGACTAAAATGTGAATAGAACCTTATGCATTTACATGTCTTTATTGTATTTAATAAATATGGATTCTGGTAACTCTTAGAAACAAATCACTACTATTTTCTTTTAAGCTTCAGTCTTTTTTTGTCTTTCTGTGCAACACTTTACAATAATAGCCTAATCATTCTCAACTCCTTTGGTATTTATTGCAAAGACATTAATTCTGATGGGCTCATTTAGTATTAATGTGGATGTCATAAGTACTTGAGTAGGAATAGAATTTCTACTAGAATTCAGCATTAATTAGCCAGGTCATCACTTCAAAGTGTTACTCTTGCCTTTTAGAGCAGCTCCACTTCAACATACTCCTTCCTGCAAAGTATATCAAGGCTTTTTCTGTTAAAAGGGGCACTTCCAAGTACTTGAGTCTATTGAGAGAAAGATGTTGAAGTGAATAGGACACAGTAGACAAGGTGTGGTAATTCCTAGACAACTGATTAATAGAAAACTGATGTTTTAATTGAGCTTCCTTGATCCCACAGTAGCTTGAAGTGAATAACTGGATAAAGGGCTTCATATTTCAAATTTTTCTAGGACATAAATAATATAATTAAAAGATTCAAATACTCCAAACTATTGCAGTTGGTACACTAATCAGGTACTCTTTTACACTAGAAATATTTGTGTAATAGTAACTAAAGGGACTTTTTAATATTGAAATTATTTTTACAAATGTTTTCATACCAGTTTGGAGAAATAAAATTTAAGTTATTGTGACTTTGTTGCATTATTCTATCTTTATTTTCATTATCTTAGAATATTTTATGTGCATTCATGGTGCAAAGGTCAACCCAATTATTCATTAAAATAACCAGGAAGCTTAAGTAGCTAAACTGTATCACTGTGATCCCTAAAACATGATATATTTTCATGAAAAGTATCGACTTGATAAATGGAAAATTATTTTAGAATCATATGAATGGGAGGGTCAATTCACTTTTTCTTTCACTGACCTCTTGGTAACTAATTCATTAAACATATAGCACCATCGCAAATTTGCCTTTTTATTTGCATTTTATTCAAATCTAGTGCCAGTTTCCCAGTGGCTCTTACCACTGTTCCTAAAAATTACATTTTTATTATTAACACAACTATAGAAATTGTAGATTTTTTCAATAATTAATTTTCTTTTTTTTTTTAAGATTTACTTATTTATCATACAGAAACTGGAATCTAGGCCAGAAGTGCAGGGGGTGAGAAGCAAACTATCTAATAGGTAAACTAAAAATCATTTGGTGTAATTTAACACATAATAAACATTGTGATTTTTAAATACTTTCCATTTAGAAACAGAGGTTGTATAGTTTAGTGAAACAGTTGCTAGACTGAATGCCAGAATTGCTGAATAATAATGCTGGGCCTATTATTAATTTCTTAAGCTTCTGAAGATCATCATTGACCTTGGTTAAACTTTGTATTTCCTCTTGGTGACAGATAAGCAAGATTCTAAGATCTACTCATTTCTGAAATGTTAGGACATTTATTATCAGCGGAAATTTCATCTTGATGTTTACATATATCATAAGATGCCACCTATATCATTGACAGAGTAGGGAGGTTGGGATAACCTTCACTCCTAAAAACAACTATAAAAAATGCTATTTCTTTAAAGGAAGATTCAGGGGTTCCCTGACAGATTCATACTCTTCCATGAGGGTTTGTACTAAGGTTGGTGACTTGCTCTAAGGAGGAAAAGGACACGGATAAGAGGATCAAGCACATCAGGCTTGGGTTAACCATCCAGGGCACTGTGCATTGTCCTAGATCATGGAAAATTTCAAAGTTGAGATTTTTGAAGCAAAGTATAGTCACACACTGGCTCCGGTCACCAGGAGTTCCACAGTCAGCACATAAAGGAAATTTACCTCCAGCCCCCTTTAACATGTTTGAGAACAAAAGTGTCTTTAGGAAGAGCCATGTTGGTTTGACTTGGTTACAAGCCAAACACCAGAGAGAAACTACTGAGAAATAAGACTCAACTCCTTGTAGATAATCAAGTGGGACCAGTGTGTAGATCTTGCAGCCTGAGCCCCTTACGCAGGGGTGGTGGTTTTTCTTGACTGAAGTGGCGATCATAGCCTATGGCCATTTCTGTGTGATGGGGCACACAAACCATCCTGCAAGAAAAGTTGAAAGGAGTTTTTCTACTAAGAAAAAGAAAAAAATGAAACACAAAACCCTGAGTTAATTTTGACAGAGGAGATATGGCCATGCAATGGAGAAAGTTCATCTTTAACAAATGGTGCTGGGAAATGTGGACAGTCACATGCAAAAAAAAAAAAAAAATGAAAGTAGATCCATATATAACTTCATATGTAAAAAATAATGTGAAATGGATTAAAGATTTAAAATAAAAGCCATAAAATATTTAAAAGGAAACAATGGGGATATGCTACAGGCTATCTACATCTAATGATGTATTTGGGTTTGCAACTTCAATGGCAAGGAAAACAAAGGCAAAAATAAACAAAAGGGACTGCTTCAAACTCCAAAACTTTTGTATGTCAAAAGAAACCACCAGAAAAATAAGAAATCAGTCTAAATACTGAGAGAAGATATTTTCACATCACACATCTGACAAGAGGATAGCTTTCAAAATATACAAAGTGCTTATATAATCCAATGACAACAGCAACAAAAACAAGCCATATGGGCAGCAGACCTGAGTGTGTCTGCTGTCACACTTCTGAATCACTCCACCCTTCTGTTATTGAAAGCTTTTGAAATTTCTGGTCAGTCCTTGCATCTACAGGGACAAACCAGCTCAAATTAACTACTGGTGCTTGGGATTCCAGGAAACATTTTGTCCATTGAACTTGATAGGAACAGTCACTGAATCACAGCTCTTTCCTGGAATTTTCACATAATCCCACTTGTGGCTCCCCAGAAACACCTGTTCCCTCACCTGTCTGGGCTCTGAGGGCTTCATGGGGCTTACGAACCCATAGTAACAGAGCATATGTATCCTGGGAGAAAGGCTTACTTCCAGATACTTATTGGGAACAGGCAGTAGACACGACTCCCTCCCAGAATTTTTTCTGAAAACACCCATCCTTTCCCACCTGGTTTCCACAGTATTCCCACAGTAAACCTGGTAGCACATCTCCTGGGGAAAAATCTCCATATACTTTCTAGAAGAGGGAAGCAATCATGATACTTATCCAGGGCTTGTTTTCAGCCAGATCACATGGACTTGCAAAAAAAAACAAACAAACAAAAAACCCCACCACTCCTGTCCTGTGTTCAGTAGGCTCCAGGGCAACCTGCCTATTCCTAAGACTGGAACGATCCAGATACCTTCCTGCCTCAAGTCCACAGTACCACCCATTACCCAGTACCACCCCCCAAACCCACAAACACACCTCTCTGCTTGTAAAACTTGCTAAGGAAAAGCCAGATTTTTAAAAATATTGTTTGTCTGATCATGATGTAATGAAATCAAATAAAAAAGTATAGAGAAAGAAGCTCAAACAATTTTACAAAAAGCTTTCAAGCAATCAGCAGAAAAAAGTTGCTAGCATACAGCAGTGGGACAGTGTTTACAAGCTAACTTTTATTAAGTTTCCAATATAAATTGCTCACTCACTGAGGCCAAGTCACATATTATTAGTATAAAATTTGTTGCATTATACATTCTAGTTTTCAATTGCACCTGGATTCATCTTTTCCTTCTGTGAATTTCTCTGCTGCCTTTCCACATTTGGAACTGTTTAAGAAGGCAGAATGTTAATGGTATTAACTTGTTAAATATTACAATGTGTTTTTTGTATAGGGTTTTGCTATTTATAATAAAGAATTCAAGTATTTTGTGAACTGTAAAGAAATTAAGGAATTTCATATTTTGAGTAATTGTACCATCCTGTTTTAACAAAATACATGCTATATAAATTTTATAGCAAATGTTTAATATTTATACTTTTCTCTCTTATCGGTAAGGTCAATCCATTTCCTAGTCAACATTAGTGGGGAAAGAGCAGATAGAGAGACACTACAGTATTATAGAATTTTTTTTTCCTATCATGCAAAATAGGCAGTTTATTGTAAAGATCAAAGAATATGTCAGGGATTTCAGAAATAATGATGCATTATAGAGTTTGAAATTAGCTGAAAGTTGCAACTTGCAGTCTTCCTTGACCAATCACCTCTGCTTTTCTCTCTCTCTCTCTCTCTCTCTCTCTATATATATATATATATATACATACATATATATGGTTTTTTTTTAGAGTAGGTTTATGTTTAAAACAAAATTAAGAGGAAGGTGACAGAGGAAGTTTATCCACTTGACTAAAAGACATTTTGTTTTGCTTCCAAGTTATAACAAATATAAATAAATCTCCTATAAACTAACATTCATGTGCAGGTTTTTATGTAGACATTAGTTTTCAACTCCTTTGGGTAAATACCAAAGTGTATAATTTCTGGATTTTATGGTAAACTTATGTTTAGTTTTGTAAAAAAAACTACTTAGCTGTTTTCAAATTTCATGGATTATTTTGCAATCCTGCTAGCAATGAATGAGTTCCTGTTGTTGAATATTTTCATTAACTGTTAGGGCTGTCAGTGTTCAGAATTTTGGTCATCTAATAGTTGTCTTTTAGTATCTCATTGTAATTTTAATTTGGATTTCTCTGTATGATGTGGAAAAATATTTTTATGTATTTTCCATCTATACATTTTCTTTAGTGAGGTGTCTATTAAAGTGTTGAACCGATTTTTATCAGGATGTTTATATTCTCATTGTTGAGGTTTAAGACTTCTCTCTATGCTGTATTTTCATTCATGTAATACTGGTTTATAATTATATAGGTTTCAGGTGTTCAGCACTATAAATCAATACCTGTGTGTACTACAGTATATAGTTTGCCACTAAGGTTCTCTCTATAATTTGAGTAACAGTTCTTTTTCTAATGTGAATTTGGTAAATATCTCCCAGTCTGTAGTTTGTCTTTGCATTTTCTCAGTGCTGTTTTTAATAGAGTCAACAACTTTAATTTAAATGAAGTCCGATTTATCAATTATTTCTTGCATGGACTGTCTTCTGTGTATATCTAAAAAGGTGTCACTACACTGAAATTCATTGAGCTCTTCAAGTCTGAAACAGGAAAAGATATATGCACATAAGACATGTCTAGTATAGACTAGAAGGACCCCTTACCTTTTGGTAAGGAAATGTTCCAAACCCAAAACCCATTCTTTCATTTTTTTTTAAATAAATAACATATTTTTAGCTTAACATTATTTTACATCTTTTTTTTTTTTATGCTAAAGGATATTTTTCCTCCTCAGGTGTGGTCAGTTTAGTTCTCCTACAACCAAGTATCCATAGTTCTCCACCGTAGTCCCAGTTTGTTCTCCTCTCTGCTTTCTTCCAATCCTCCCTCTCCTCCTGGATACTTAAGATACATGGTGAGCTTTCAAAGGTTGGTATGAAAGTTTGTCTTTGTTTCATCCTCTGTTTGGTTTCTCTAATTGCAATGTGAGACCATACAGTATTTATCTTTCTCCTGGCTTGTTTTACTTAGCATAATCTCTTCCAGTTCTATCTGTGTCCCACAAATGACATGAGTTTATCTTTTTTGATCCATGAGTAGTACCCTATTATGTATCTATATCATCCCTTTTTGATTCCCTCATCCTTTCTGAGATGACTTTATTCATTTAGGTTATTTCTGTATCTTGGCTATTGTAAGTAGTGCGTCTGTAAATATGAAGGTGCACATATTTCCTTTCATATGTTAATGTTTTTATGTCTTTTGCACAGATTCCTAGTGGAATCACTGGACCAGTCTGAATTTGCACTAATAGCGTAAGAAGGTTCCTCACCCTTGCCAGCAGGTCTTTTCTTTCTTTTCTTTTTTAATATCTTTCTTCTTACAGATGTGAGGTATTATCTCATTTTGATTTGCATTTCCCTAATAAGTGATGATGCCTGTTGGCCATCTGCATATCATCTTTGGGGAAGTACCTATTTAGCTCTTCTACCCATTTTGACTGTGTCATTTGTTCTCTTTCTGTTTAGTTATGTGAGCTCCTTGTAGGTCTTCTATATCAGTCCTTTGTCAGATGTATAGTGTGCAGTATTTTTCTCCCACTCAGTAGGTTGTCTCTGCATTTGGGTTACTATCATTTTCACTGTACAGAAACTTTATTTTGATGAAGTCCAATAGTTCATGTTTTTCTTTATTTTCATTGCTGCTGGAGATGAGTCTGCAAAGATGTTCTGAAATTTGCCATATAAAATTTTGCCTATTTTTTCCCTATGTATATTATGGTTGCAGATATGACATCTAATTGTTATCCTTTTTCAGTTGATTATTGTATATGGTGTGAGATAGTGATCTAGTTTCATTATTTTTCATATGGCAGTCCAGTTTTCCCAACACTATTGAAGAAGCCAAAGTCCATTCTGATGGGGCTTGAAGGTAATTGAAAATATGCTCACTTGATACTACTTTTCTCAAAAATCTTGTATTTCTGTTTTTTCTTTAATTTTAAACACTTTTTTTTGAATTTTCTTTTTTTTTTTTTTATTGTTAGTTATATTTGACATCATTTGTAGTCCCCAGGGAGTACCCACCACCATTTCACCCATGCACCATCACCTCAGTCCCTTGTGCACCCTCTGGCATCTT
>JAGFMF010012074.1:2617171-2676185 GCA_019455555.1 Galemys pyrenaicus
TCTGCTCCCCGCTCTCTGTGGTGAATCCTCTCACCCCCCACACCTCTGGCCTGTACCCCAGTGCTTGTATGCATAAATAAATAAATCTCTAAAAAAAAATCATTTAGAAAAGAAGCTTATTCTGGATTCTCATCACTCTGAATTGCTGGTGCTCCTCTAGATATCTGTGCCACATGGCAGTAAACCAGAAATGCTGGTTCTACTACTGGTATTCATTTAAAGGTAATGGGGTATTTTGATCTGGAATGTATTCAGCTCTTTCCACATAGAACATCTCATGTGCATAGTTGTGGGGAGAAATGACAAGTTCCTAGAACAAATAAGAAATGGCTTTAAGGTTTGGGAGAAAAAGAGTAGAACAAATAATTTTAGATAGCAATATAAATCATGTATACTATGGTATTCTAAGGCTAAATACAAATATGGTTTCTCTGTTTTTTGTCTTTATACTTAATACAGGACTTCCAACCATTTCACCCAGCTAGTTTGTAGATGTCTTAGGGTTGCTGTATATGCACATTGAGTGCTTCTCCTTTACGGCCACATGGCTCCTAGCATTCTCATTTGCTCCTTTGGACTTGCTGTGATGCTCTTTTAGCTGCTGAAATCACTAGTTCTACAAAGGCTCCCCTGAAATTACAAGAGTATGTTGGCACAGAATGGCACCCCCTTGCTCTTCATCTCTTCATGTTTCCTGATGTAGACAAGTCCAGTTTCCAGCATAGCCTGTTAAATCTATTCTGTGTTCTACCATGCTTTAAAAGTATTTTCAAATAAGGAAAAAAAAGAACAACAGACCACTTTTTAGCAGCAGTTAGGAACAACAGGAATAATTGAACTGATATGTATTATGAACTTAACACGCACAACACATACTAACTTATATTAGCACATCCAAAGGGAGATGATGACTGTAACTATCTGTTTTTGCACTTGAAGAAAGATGAATATGGAAATTTAGGAGCGCTTTCTCAGGATCTCTTTTGCCAATGAGAACCAAGTCCTAGATTGAAAATCAGCTCTTCCTGTAAGCAAGCTTCAAGCTCTTAAACAATATATACCATTTTATGAAGTTTTACATTAAATTAACCATTAAAATATTTCATATGGCATATACACACATTGATTTTCAATGATGCACATTTGAAGTGTCTATGATTTATAGTCCAATACTACTTCACTAAAAAAAGATATTAAACTTTTAAAAAATTGTACCTGCCACTGTGCTAATGTTTTATATACTCTATTGCATTTTTTCCTTGATATTAACAAAAAAAAAAAAAAAACAAAAATTTAACCAAAAAAGGAGTTCATTATTGTTATCCCACTTTAGAAATTGAACTAAACTTCCAAGATAGGGAGTAAATTTTCCATGATTATATGTAGTCAGTAGCAAAATGTGATTTAAATCAATATCTGTCAGGTATTTGAAGTCTTAAACATTATTACATTACACATTCTCCATAATGAAACTACTTTAAAATTTTAATGATTTTACTTAACTTAAACAAATTCTTTGCATTATCATATCATTTTACTTGAGTCTTCATTCAAATCTGAAGCTAAGAGAAAAACTTTGGTGCTGTTTGCAATAATTCTTGTTTTTTGAGTTTTATTACACATACTTAAACCAAGCCTTTTCTTTGATAAAATTTACATAGAATAAATTATTTACCTGAGCTATTTGATATTTGCAATGTGTATAAACTTCAGGGATGATCACAATTTGAGTTCAATCTTGAAACATGAGGGAGAGATAACATGAAGTCTTTTTCAGTATATTTGATTATCAAAACAGAAGTTTATGTGTGCACTAATAGAGCTCAGCTTTTAACAAAACCACAAAGGTAATACATATATTTTTTTTCCTCTTGAAAGTATAGGATTTTTCTTAATATTCATTCTTTTCCCACTTTCTGATACAGCTCAAACTGTAATGTAATCTGTATATTTTTTTCTTTCTGTTGGCTTAAACTGATTCTAAGAAAGAAATGGGAGACTCTCTAAGTTTCTTTCCCTGATTTCACATGAGCATAGAAAAATAGGAAATGGTTGTTTGATCATGAAAAACAATCACTTAAAATGGACTTACGCTATTTTTTATGTTTATCAATGAATACATATGCCATCCAGAATATTCAAAATTAAGTTTACTATGTGAAAAGTATTCCCAGTAATATTAAATTCAGAGTATTATTTCTCAAATGTAATTAAACTGAAGTAACAGCTCAAGATATTTTTCTGCACTATTCTACAATATAGCACTAAAAAAAAAAAATCCCTGGAGGAAGTTATAAATGTTTCCAACAAACAAAATGAAGAGAAACATTAGTCAGTTTCAAGCCTCATTTACCCAATGATGGGTGGTAACAATGTCATAAATCACTGACTACCTTTTAAGTCATATGATCTTTTGTGCCATGGGTCTTTCAATAATCTCTTCCCTTAACCAACATGGAAATAGTTGAAAAATAGGGATTTTTAAGAGTCTAAGAACATAAGATACGAACAATATTAGGTAATGAAAAGCTCTAAAGAACAAAGTTGAGAGTTGTAGTTCTTAAGTGACATTTATTAATGATATTTGATAAAACCATCTTTGTAAAGAAGAAATCTGAGTAATGTATATCTCATAACATAAAAGTTATGCTGTAGTGGCTTAAAAGATAATTTCAACATTTCTAAAATGAAATATACCTTTATTTTGACTAAACAGTGTACCTCTATTGGTTAAGTAATTAACTACATATGGTTCAGATCAGATCATAAGGATTTGTTCTAATATTTAGAATGGAAACAAGACATTTTAATGGAGGTGTAAGATTCAGAACAATGGTTTATACTTCAAACCTAAATCATGTAATAGGGGAACATATTTTGAATAGTACAGCCCTATTTAATTGCCAGATTTGAAATTGTAAATCATATGCAATTTAGACGAGATCGGGCGCGTTCAGGGTGGTATGGCCGTAGACTCATATGCAGTTTAATGCTTAGATCCTCCCTCATTTCAAAATGTTACTTCCTTTTATTAATGGGAAACAGTATTCAAAAGCCAAAGGCATTGCTAAAAGAAAATGTTATGTCTGGAAAAAAAACCTCTAAGCACTTTACACGTTAAAAATTCTACCAGAAATGCAAAAGTGCAGATTGTATGCAAATATTGTTTAATGAACATTACACATTTGAACAGTCCTTTGATACTTTGGAAACTTTGAAATAACTATGTGACATGTCTGCTTCTTTTTGTGCCTTCATATCAATTTTAAGTTAAAATAATGCTTGCTTTCTAAAATTGAGTTATTAAAAATATGTAGGCACATTCACATATTTTTCAGTTTAAAATTAAACATAACATATATATGTGCTTCTCATATGTAATACTTAGCTACATTTTCCTGCTACACTCCAGTAGTAGAAATTTTTATTTTTCTTACTGGTTTAGTTGCCCAGAATATATCCTCCATGTGTGGGGTTTAAAAGTGCAAAAAAGCATGAAAATATGGCTCCTTTGAAGAAGTCACATAAGTAATATCTTTCATAGCAAAAAGAGGTTGAGACTTTTTGAATGTCTTTGGCAAAGTCTGTTGTAGTTGGTTTCATACTTTGGTAGCATTGAATTCAGAGAACAAATGATTGCTTTTGTAGGAAATGTTCACTTGTTCTTTTTTTCTGTCTTCTTAGGATGGAGTGGAAAAAAAAAAAAAGAAAATGCTATAGAAAGTAACCTTTCTGGTCTTTGTTGAATGTGGGTGATTTTTTTTTTTCCATCTCTTCAACCAATTTTCACAGTGCACATCTAAAAATATAGATTGGGTAAGAATTGTTTCAGTCCTATTTCTAGAAATTATGAAGATTTAAGATTCCTTTTAAAAGATATTTTATATAAGTTACCCTCCCTACTATAAGAAGTCATTTACAATTACCCTGATGCAATAGCAAATATAAGTTGGCAGGTAAATTACTATTTACAAAAACAAACATTTTATATGACATATTATTCAAATTAGAATTGTAAAACATAATGTTGGTAGTAGAATGCTTAGTAATTAACATCAAAAGCCATACTAAATCAGAGTTTTATATTGAAAAAAAAGTTGCTGTTTTTAAATTTGCATTCAAAATAGTAGTGAGTGCCCCAGAAATGGAAAGGAAAAATATTATTTAAAAAAATCTAATGAAAATAAATGTCTTTGCTACATTCCTACTCATATGTAGTTGATGTTAGAAAATAGGAGTTAAAACATCATTTTACCCATTTTACATCATCCAAAATATAAAAAAAAAATTCCTTTAAGATAATTTAGTCATTAGGCATAAGAGAAAATGTTCAAGTGTATTTGAAAGTAGATAATTTGAATTCCTGCTCTGCTATTTGAATTGTTTGAATGGGCTAAGTGAGCCACTGATTCTTATTTTACTTTGAGTAAGATGATAAGAACACCGGTGCATGACAAATATTTACTAAACACTATCCATCATTATTCTGTTGACTATTAGTAATAGTAATATATTCTAAAAATATCTTTACGGATACTATAATTATTTCCTTAAATTTAAAGAAATTTTTAAAACTTAAATGATGTATCTAGAAAGAAATTAATGGCATAAGTAAATACAAGCAATCTTTTGATTCCTGAGCAAAACTTATCTAAATATAAGAATAAAGCTAAGAAAAATCTTCTCTGAGTAGACAATAAGTTCATTCATAACAGCATAAATGTCTCAAAAATGGGATATTGTCAAAATACCTGTTGGATCTATAGATTTTTATAAAGCATTTGTTCAGGTACAATGCAAATATACATGTATATTTCTTTAAACAGGAGCAAGTTTAGATAAAACAAAATGAAATTAAGCTTTGACTTACAAAGCAAATCCCATTGAAATACATTTTTAGAATAAAATGCTAATGATTCCAATTTATTCTCTTTTCCCAACATAATTTAGAGATTAATAAATCTAAAAACCAATGAAAAGGTATAAAAGCCCACGTGTTATAACACATGATGCAGATGTGATGTAACTCACCACTATTTAAATTACTAATAAATATACTACTCATGTATAAAATTATTAAAAGAAATAAAAAATAGAGGCAGTAAAACAAATAAAATCACCTACTATGTGAAAATAGTGTCCAATACAAAAAAATGCCTATCATATGATAAATATTTTAGCCTGAATTTTAGAGAAAGTAAAATAAAAGGAAGAACAACTAGTAAAATACCCTCTCAGATGGAGTTGCAATTTAGTCCTGTATGAGTTTAAAACAAAACAAAATTTAAGAGCAAACCTATTGGGTAATAGTCTATTAAAGAATAAATGGAAGCATGACTGAGTTAAGTTAGTGATAGACAAGATATAAAAACTAAATTGTCCTCAGCAAATATTGGGAAGAAATTTGTTCACGTGAAATGAAATCAGTGTTAAGACATCTTATTGTCTGTTGCATTCATAAATACTTAAGGTACATTCTGAGGCATAAGGCTGTTGTATTTTAAAATGGAGTAATTTCACAGAACCAAAGAAACAATATTAGTCACATATATTCTGAGCCAAAATAGACCTGTGATAAAGAAAAAATAATTTAAGTAACTCTCCAATTTATTGAGTAAAACTCCTCTAGGTATGCAATTTAACCACTAAGGCTTATGCCAGTATTTCAAAAAAAATCCAGTATTTCAAAAAAAATCCTGCACTGATAATTAATAAAGAATATCTTGATAAAACAGTAAAGAATTCTTAGTCTAGTGTCACTTTTCCAGAACAGTTCTTACTAAGAAGCTAATTGCCTTCAATTAAATAATACTTTGTATTAAAGTCATATGTGTTTAAAGATCAGGAAAAATGTTTGTGATAATAAAAGGCTAAGTTTCATGAAAAAAACTGGTGTTCACAAGATTTGAGTGTTCACATAAAATAATAGTAAACACTTTGTAAAATATGATTGATGCTTAACTATTACAGAGATTCTAGTTGATCTAAATTTTGCATTTTTAAAATATTTTTGAATATTGAGTCATGAATAAATTTGTTGTATTACCCAGTAGATGAAACCAAGGGCAGTGTTTAATCCAAAGATGTTCTTCCCTGAAGATTTTCATTAAGTTTTGTGATTCTCTGATGTTCTTTTTTTTAATAAGATTTTATTTATTTATGCATACAAGAGCTGGGGTACAGGCCAGAAGTGTGGGAGGTGAGAGGATTCACCAGAGACAGAGCAGGGAGCAGAACAGGCAGATCGACTGAAACACGCTGTTGAGGGGAGCAGTGGGCACAGCAGGAGAGGCCTGCTGCGCCATGTGGGTCACCTCCCTGGCTGGCAGCAGGGATTGAACTTGTGCTGCAGTGACTGTGGTCTGCCTCATAGTGCACTGCTTAATCCACTGCACCACCAGAGAGGGCCCGATTCTCTGATATTCTGTCTAGCTACTTCTTCAGTAGTCCTGTAGTAGTCCGTTCACTCAGAAACAAATTTCTTTTCATAGATCATTGGTGAATCTTGCTGACCTGCCTCCATCTGATAATCACTATGGGAAGTCAAATGGAATGTTGATACAGATAGGTAATCTCATCAGATACCAACACAAGGATTTTTTCTTTTAAAAGATTTTATTTATTTATGCACACAAGAGCTGGGGTACAGGCCAGAGGTGTGGGGGGTGAGAGGATTCACCAGAGAGAGTGGAGAGCAGAACAGGCAGATCAACTATAATACACTGCTGAGGGAAACAGCTATTATTAACAGAATATAGCAAAAGTTATACATAAAAGACAAAGAGGGAAGAAGGAAAGAAAAGAGGATAGAAATTGAGAGGGAGAGAAACGAGAGTGCTTCTGGGTGGCATGAATGAAACTGTACCTAAGGGGAGAAATCCTACACTGTCCAAACACAAAACTGTAAAAAAAAAAAAAAAAAAAAAAATTGGTACTTAAAAACAAAACAACATAGCTAGAGGGATTGGCAGCTGAAAGTGGGAAAGACTACATGCATAATAAATTGCTACAGGAGGACACTGCATTGCTAATAGTCAGCCCCCCCCCCCATTTTTTATATGTGTTAGAGTTAATTATCATATAGTTCAATGGATAGAGTGCTTTATAAGGATAGGTTTGTTTTAGAAAACTCCAAATCCCAAACTTTTCCCTGGAAGAAACACTCATTGGAGGTTTTTAGCCAAATTCATTTTAGTCCATCACTTGACATATCCTCAAACACATTACAGGAAGAATTGGGGAATTTTAAATAAGCTCTAGCATATCTTTACCTCTGACTAATGTTACAACCTAACAAGGCAAACATTCTCTCACATCTTACTGTATAATGCATAGCCCTCTAGGCTAAGAGATTCTATTGAAATATTAACCTGTTCTTGAATTTTTTTTACCTAAGTCCTCTACAAAGTTTTTTTTTTTAATAGTAAAATATGAGTCCCTTTATTTCTAGAATAATTTTTTTCTTTTACATATTTAATTACTATGTTATAAAGATTAACTAGCCGATAATCTTTGTATGACAAATCACCATAAGCTTAGTGACTTAAAAGTACACATGTGTATTACTATTCTGAAGGTTGGAAGTTCTAAAATTGATGGGATGTGTCACCACACCAATTAGATGGTGTTTGGAGGTGTGATCTTTGGAAAGTAGCTTAGGAAGTGATTGAAAGGCCCTCTGAATAAGATTTGTGACTTAATGGAATTTGTAACAGAGAACTCAAACACTCCCTTTCACCTTCCACCATATGAAGACATAGTGAAGTGACAGCTATCTGAACGGACATGTAGACCCTCAGGTGACACTGAATATTCTTGTACCTTGATGTTGGACTTACCAGTTTCTGGATCAGTGAGGGATGAATTTCTGTTGTTTATAAGTCACCCTGGGTAACACTGTTACGGCAGCCTGAATGTATTAAGACACATACTAAACATACCCAAACATAACCAAGATTATCAGAACCTCTTTGATTCAAGACCATGAATGATGTGAACTCATATGTTTATGAATTTTTGTCATTACCCAGTATGCGCATTCATTGTACAGATAGAATTCAGATATATATATACAGTCAGTGTATAAAGAGTCAGATATTAACTCTATAAACTCTTTGTTCATGATCTCATTGAGAATGGACACAAATATATAAATAATACCAAAAAGACAGTGCCAAAAAACCATTAAGTAGTATTAACTTTATAGTGTCATTTATTCTTCCTTACTACAATAAGTACTAGGATACTTTCTCATCTGTATAAGGTAAAAACAATGAGATGGGTTACAAATTAGAGTTCAGTCAGTCAAGATAGTATTCATTACTGGGAATCTCTGGGAGTTTCACAAAAGACGTTGTTGCACTTGAAGTAAACTTTGGTTGATACTGGTATTATAATTAGAAGGAAAGGTCTAAAAATTGTACAAAATCAAGATAAAATATTTTTATCTGAGAAATTGACAATCTTTTATAAATGTAACACAAGTCACTTGAATGGTCATAAATTGGATATAAAAGCTGTAGGAACTAAAGAAAATAGACAGCAAACCTAAAAAAAAAAAATAGTTAAAATGATATTGTTGGCTTTCTTCTTTAGGAAATGAGCCAGTGACAGCTTCTGAATAGGCAAATGATCAAGTATTTGTTTTGGTGTGATTTAACAGGTAAAGGAAAAAATCAAATATATGTTTATTTGATATTTTTAAATAGTTTATTTAATGACATCCCTCGCCCCACCCCCCACCCCCCATCTAAAGCTCTGTCTAATCTGAAGGTAAATTTTCAAGGCTGGTGGTAATGCTGATTTAAATTCAATGATCTATCAACCTCAGATTCATAGAAGTACTGGTAGATAAGCATTTTCCCCTTTTGAAAATAGCAGTTATGTCACCAATCAAAAAGTATCTACCTTAAGAAGATTCTATCCAAATTAGAAATAAGATAACAATGTACTATTCAAATGTAAATCAAAGTGTCACCCAATTAGACTTCATGGGTGAATTCAGTTTAAAATAAGGAAGAATATCCTATGAGAAATCAGACAGATGTGGTTATAGCTCAGAGACAGCAGAAACCAGCAAGTTAAACTGTATTATATGAGACCTCCATGTAGGGAAGTGTTCATTCATTCTAGCAATATAAATTTAATGCATTCAAAATATCTATTTTTTCCCCACAGATTTTATTGACAGTGAAAAAACAAAAACAAGACCATTCTTTATTTTCCAGTGTAGTATTGAAGCATGCCTTTAGCGGCATATAATGATCTATATTGCAAACTTACCCTAAAACTTGTTTTCATTCATGGTCTTAAATCACAGAGCAGCTCTTTATAGACTTAAAGAAAATAAATACAAACAATTCATAAAATGAATTTATTTTGACATAACAATAAAATAAAATATGTTGATTTCCATGATACATGTTATCGTTACCAAGTGAATTATCTAGGTAAAGTATGATGATTGATAGGGGAAAAAATAATTTTATTTCTTATTACTAACAATTATACTTACTATATATTTGAGATTCTAGTGCTATAAACTGCCTGTGACAAATGAAAAATTTATTGATATAGGATGAAATTTGATCTAAGGAAAGCATTCTCTTATCTTGCATACCCAATAAATCCACAAATAAAATGAGGAAGGATTTAAGGAATAAGCCTAGATTTTGAAGCATTCATTTATTTTTCTATTTAAAATATCTGTGATCAAAGAAGGCAAGGAAGCTTCTGGCCATAATAGCCTGCCTTTCTCATGAACAACTAAACCTGAAGGGATCATTCCTTATTGAGGCATTTTTTCTTCTGTTTGTTTTTTTCCCCTCCAAACATCTCAAGAGTAAAAAGTCTGATATTTCCCTGAGTTAAATCTTTTAGTAAAATATGAACTTCAACAGATACCTACATAACTATATGCTTTCAAATTCTGCTCCTAAATAATTTGTTGATTGAGTGCCTTTATATTCTGAAATAGCTTAATGTAGCCCTGACTTTAAGTTAATATTTTATATAATGATCATATACCTGTCATTTCTCTCACTAATATCTGGTTTAATATGATTTATTACAGGAGTCAATTAGTTCTATTTGCTAGCTGATTGCTACTTTATGTGGGAGCCTATAATAGAATAAGATTATATATATTTATAATATATTTCTTTTGTAAAAGAAAGCAAACTAACCTCCATATTACAGTGAAATTGTTTGTTTCATGATTTTCATTATTCCTGGACTATATGATTCTTGATCACTGTATTAATTTACCTCTTTCAGCTTAATCTCCAGTACATAGCATAAAATAGTTTTTTGATACTCTTTAAAATTGGGGTAGCAAAGCAACAATAAATGATAGAAAAAGTGTTTGAAAAAGATGAATACACTTATATAAAGGAGAATAACGTAAGGGTATTCATTCATCCTTTTAAATATTTTGACCTTAGTTATCAGAAATAATTAATATTATCACCACTATTAGCCCTATGAAACTGATAGCGATTTCTGTTTTATAATGAGAAAACTAAGGTGTAAAGAGGTTAATTTTCCCAAGTTGACAAGCAAGCTAGTAAGTGCTGACAGACCTTAAATATATACTGGTCTAGCTCCAACAACATTTTTTACTACTGTAGTGCTTTTACTGTTTCATGGATGAGAAACTAAATAAAAGTTGAGTTTTGAATGAAAAATCTTCAAGTGCTTCTCTCTATAGTAGCAGAAAATTAATTTTTCCTGCAAGATTACTAAGAAAGTTTCTTTCTCTCTTTTCTTTATTATATTTTCCCCTCAACTAGAAGATAAACTCAATAGTAAGAATCATATGTGTATTTTTAAGCACTGCCTTGTAGCTAGAAGTTGGTTAAAAGTTATTTGTCCTGTTGGGGCTGCTACAACAGAGTATCACAGATTAGGTGACTCACAACACCAGAAATTCTATTTCACACAGTTCTGGAGGCAGGGGAATTCTAAATCAAAGCACCAACATGGTTTTATTCTGATGAGAGCTCTTCTGTGCTACAGCCTGTAAACTTCGGGCTGTGTACTCACTTGGTGCAAGGCGTGGTTGCTCTGTGGGTCTCTTTTATGAGTACACTAATCCCAGACATGAAGGTTCCACCCTGAAGACTTAATCATTTCTCAAAGGCCATACCTCCTCATACTCTCACCTTAGCTTTTAGGTTTCAACGTATGTATTTTGAGAGACACAACATTCAAACCATCACAATAATACACTATACTTGACCTACACAAACTTCAAAAAATCTTTTTTTAGATTAATGAATTTGTGGTAATACAAAAAAGTCAGTGTCAGTAGTGATTAATCCAAATTCAATATTGAGTGGATATGCAAATATTAAATTTAAGTTATTAGTTAGGGTAGAAAGTGCTACTTCAATACAGTTAGGCTAGAGGGTCAAAAAAAATTCTAAAATGGTCACAAATTTGTTAGCAGTTTGGTTATGAGTTAGGTATCTGTGGAGAAACAGAATCAAAGAGAAAAGAAGTCATATAACCAATGTTAAAAAATAGAGTTCAAATATGCATTAGTTGTGTGACTGTATGAATCACTTATCTTTCTCTAATTTTTTTTTATTATTTCTAAATGCTAATAATAATAGTGTCTGAATCTTAGATTTGTTGTGAGGCTAATAAGTTAATAAAAAATAGTCCTTAACTCAGTAGTTAGCATATAATAATCATTTAACAAATCATTGTTTGAGAATATATTTTAATTTTTATATTATATTGATACTTTTTAAAACTTTAAAAGCAAAGGTAATTTACATAGTAGTAACATTCAACTTCCTTTATTGCTAAAAATAAATTTAATTTTGTTATTTCTCAGAGAGTGATTTGGTTAATTGTTCATCCTGGGTAAAGTTAAACAGCTAAAAGAAAACTGTTCCATTTATAACTTTAGTTTTAGTAATAGTAATATGTCTGAATAATTGCCTCAGGCTGCTAATCCAGATAATCCCAAATTGCATTATTATAGTCAGTTTTTAGAAGTGTTTATTGTACCTGTAAGTGGAAATAAAGCCTCAGTGATAATTATATGAAAATACTCAAAATTAAGATTTGATCCTGGAAAGCAATCTGATAAATTTTAATCTGTGACATTTGTTTCTCAGCGTTTGAATTTAGCTTATGTAAGTAGAACAGTGAATAACTGGTAATAAGAACATATTTATTTCATTGATATGTGGAATATAGAGGGAAAAAATGTCAGAAACCAGAAAATTAAAAGCAAACCTTAGAAATCTGATTGTAAAATTGAGGCTACAGAGAAGAGGGAAGGTGGGGAGGAAAATTGGGAGGAGGCACTATGGGATATGGGGGAGGATTATGGGTGGTGGAAGGGGTGGTGTGGTAGCATAAGCCTGAAGAAGTGGGACCCTGTATTTCCGAATCGTACACATTGTTGTAAAGGTATTATCTTAATAGTTTAAGTGTGTGTGTGTGTGTGTGTTTGTGTGATCCATCTTGATAGATGAAGGCTTTAAGTTCTCAAGTTGTCCAGACCTAAATGTACACTGCACTGATGCTAGAGGAAAACAATGCAGCAATTAATCTCTTCCCTGTGTGCCCTTTGTTAGATTTTCTTCATCTGTTTCCTTAGTCTTCAGTGAGTATAAAAAAGACAGGCTTTATCTTCAGGCAGCTGAATTCCTGCTTAAGGAATTGGGGGTGATGAAGACTGCTCACACTGCAAGTCTATGAAAATGACATTTTCTCTCTTGTCTGCTACTTAAAGGTGGTGGTGGGGGGTGGAAGGGATGCTCAAAAAATTTCATGACATGTCTACAATCTTATTTTAATCTTGTTTTGTTAAGATGTTCTTTCAGATTTCTACTTAACCTGGGCAGGGCATTGCTATGCAAGGTTATCTATCACACCAAAGTAAATTTTGAAAAGAAAAAACAGCTTTCTTCTATAAATGACTTGTTTAATGTTTTAACATATTTATCAAAACTATCTAGTGAAGATTAATTTTAACTAAAGCAATGAAAGTATTAATATAAATACTTGTTTCAAGGATGTAAAAATGAGTCAATCATATTATATAAAGTGTATTGTATACTTTTATTGTCTAATAAAGGAATAGCATCGATTTAATTTCTCAATATTTGTCTCCTAGTTCCATTATATTCACTTTTTAAATTTCAGAATAGATTTTAATTTTTTTGTAGAAAGTTCCTCTCTACAATTAGTTTTTTAATTCTATGATTCTAGATGTATACAAATTGACTCATTATTAAGGAAAAAATTAGATTGTTCTCCATCACCACTATTACAAGCAATCCTGTTTGATGTTCATGTTGAACTGGCCAATTGCACAATGAATGCTTTAAAGGATTCAGTAATTGTTAACATCTAAATAGGTACAACCATTGGAGGACTGATCTTATCAAATACTTTGATAATTTTGTTTTCTCTGTGGTGGCAATATCAGTTCACTTGGAAGTCTAGAGGTCTTAAACTTCCTTATCACATTCTTGTCAATAGGAGGAAAAAGAAAGCAAGCTTCAGAAACTTTGTTCCTGTGTGCCTCTGCCAATCATGGTAATCCCGGAGATAAATGCAACAATAAGAAAAGACCCTGTTCCTTTGTTCACCAATAATTCATCACACTTTTCACAGCTGGATCTCAACTGAAGCAACACAGATTTGACCTTTAAATCTTAGCTAGGCTGCATTTGATCCTATCTCCCACAGGTATGACTTCATTGAATTCAGTACTTCCATTGCCCTTTTTCCATAATTTGACTTTGATTTATCTTTTAACTATCAGCAGTAAACATTAACACACAGAGCCAGATGTGTGAAAATCAAGTGGTGAGCATTATCAGGCCTGTAATCATATACATCTATTCAATACCATTCTATTAACTTTGAGGCAAAAATACAATTTGATTTTATTGATTTAACAACAGAACAAATTGGCACAATTAGTTATCTCTTGTTGTAACTACAGTGTCTGCCTTGGGATTTTGAGACTTAGGTACATTTGCAGTCGGAAAATATGAAGTCATTAAAAAGGTCAAAATATAGTGATTTTCAGGTATAATATTCAGTTATTGTTATGCTTTCACATAAAACATTATTTAGACACTTAGTGCTTCTAAAACTGTACTGAAAGTTAATTCAAGGAGGTTTACTGAACAATAAAAACTTAAATCCTTAGGGGCCATTTTTTCCTAATAATTGTTTCTTTTAAAGTGGTATAAACCTACCTGACCCTCCAGTAATTTTTTACTTCTAACCAACTGAAAGTTAATGAACCACAAATTACACTGGGGAAGAGAACTGGCTTTTTACAAGGAGCTGGAATGTGTTGAATGTGGTGAGAGAACATTAACAAATCTGTCAATTAGCCTGGAAGGTATTTTGACTTTTTATGTGTTCTGGTTGCATGCTCAATATATCAAATGAATTCCCTTCATTTTGTTTAGCATTATTTCTAATAACAATGCCCACACATTTTTTAATCCATCTACCTCTTTCATGACCATCCACTTGGATGTCTCACAAACTTTTCAGACTCAATATGTAATTTTTGCAACAGTAACCCTGCTTCATGATTCAGCCCATAAAAGGGTAGAAAGAAGATAGTAATTTTTTTTTTATAAATTCTTTACCAGTCTATGCTAATAACTAATCTTAATTAGAACAAGGATACTAATCATACCATATATTAAATCTCAAGTGGAAAGTAAGATATTATTCCATTTCCTACAAATTTCAAAGGCATTTTGCTGAAAAGCTGTAACTTAAAATCTAATAATATACTGCTATGTTTTAGGTGAAAATTTTTCAAACTTTGGTAAGCCTGAGAACCTAAATTCAAAATAAGTAGAAATAAAATAGGCTTTTTAATAAGAAAATAATAAAAAGCAAAGATACATTACTAAAATATATGTTAACCCATATTTTCATTTGTTTAATCTTACAAAGTTTAAAAATTAAAGATAAAAACTATCATGGATTAATACTTTAAAAATTGCAAGAAATAGAAATACCAACATCCCTCATTTTTTATAGGAAAACATGATTTTAAGAGGAATTATTATAAAAGTTTTTATGGAATTACCTTACTTTCAGCCATATTTTAATTTTAGGAATAATATTTATTTCACCTTACAGTATATAAAAGAAGACAATTATTAGGATTAGAAATTAATAATAAGTCTACCAGTGAACCAATATGCAATGATTATAAAACCTGTTCTTGGTCTTAATTTGCTAAACATTTAATTTATACTTCAGTATAATACCATCCAAAGAATGACATTTAAGTGCTTTATGAATTCAGTTGGGGAATTTATACAGAGAGCATTGTTCTCACTAAATTGTGATGCATGATTATTACTAAATAGTAGAGATAATTATGCAATATATAGTGATAAAGATATTTTAGATAATAGTATTTTTTCTTTAAAGTATTCCACCATAAAGTAAGTAGATAGAAAAAAATAAAATCAGATATAGCTAAGCTTCTGTTCTTTAAACAATAATTTACATGCTGTGTATCCGTCTACTATTTTTAGAATTCTATTTATTTGTAAAATGATAGTTAACAACATATCCCATATACATAAATGTATCTCACTGAAGACTTCTTAAAAGAAATTGCCTGAGAGAACAATGCTCCTGGAGCCATTAACACTCAGTGATTATTATTTTTTCAAATTTGAATTTACAGTTTTGTTTGGATACATGTAGCATTCTCTTTGCCTATAATTTAGCACATGATACATGATATTCCAGTTGCTAACTAATAAATTATTTTCAGAAATAGAAGCAGATAATATTTTCTTTTTGTAGTTTTTCCACGAGTAGACAATCAGCCATCACAAAAATTTATTCACAAAAAAATATATATTGGATAATAGACCACATAGTTAAAATCAATGAGTAAAATTCAGACCTTAAGTACCCATTGATCAAACACTCCTACTAACTTTTTATACCTTAGTGATAATAGTGAATTTTCCTGCATGTTAGAAAATAGTTATGAATTATCAAATACTAAGATTGTCATTATAAACAGCACATATAAAATTGTTATATTTAACTCCTCCATCTCTCTCATTACAACATATAGATTATTGATTAAAGACTAGTAAAAAAAAATGCAACATTTAGTGACATAAAACATTCATTTACTATTTCTTAGAGGCCAGTGGGTCACATGCATGTTTTTGTGCTCTGGGGCAGACTGGACTCATATTCTGTGGACTCATGCATGTCGCTGCATGCCCGTTACAGTCTGGCTAGGAGCTGTCTCGTTTATGATGGCCTCCAGTGATGTTATTCAACCCTCTCCAGACATTTTCTGCATAACTTGGCCTTTATTCCATGGTAGATGTTTTATTCCTTGGTAGATGTTTTTCAAGAGAGAAATGGAAATGAAAAGGCATTTTCAAGCTGAGCTTGTGTCAAGTTTGCTGCAGAGGTGGTGATATATTTCATTTGAGATTATACAAATTATAGTCCTGAGAGAATTCTAACAGCAGCAAAGTAGTGATATTAACAACAACAACAATGATAAAAGCCCAAACCCTTATTCCCCGTTTTGGTAATTATTATCATAATCATTGTTCCAGATCCTCTCAGTGTGTGATTCACCCTTGAGGATTAAATTCATATTTTGGGATGTCTCAAAAACTCTTTAAAGCATATATTACACAACTATTGTTTTTAAGAAATTGAGTAATGTAAATGAGATTTAAAATATTGTTATATTCCCCAAAGAACTACATATGCTATTAATATATTTACTAGTTGCGATTTCTGATACATAGCTTGTGTTAGAGAATCCATGGAAGATATTCTTCCTCTTAATACCTACATCACCATAGTTTAGACATCTGTAGTGTTAAAGGAATCAAACAAGGTAAGCCACTAAAACTTGTTTTATTAAAGGAATCAAACAAGCAAGTCACTAAACATAGTTGACTTGGTAGCATCCTTAAACTGAAATCTAAGCCACAGTCACGAAGTTCTCAAGAGCAAAAATAACAATCACAAATAGTCAACTAGACTTTTCCAAATAATGTCGCTAGTTTTCCTTGCTTTATATCCATGTCTTCTCTATAAAAATCTTGCCTCTAGGTCCTGTTGGTAGAGTACTCTTAACCATTTCTATTTTGGTACTGCCCTATTTAGATAAACTCTTAAAATTTTAATACATCTCAGCATTTATATATATATATTTTAAAATAATTATTTACTCATGCAAGCACTGGGGTATAGGCCAGAGGTTTGGGGGTGGTAAGAGAATGCACCAAACAGAGTGGGGAATAGGCAGATCTACTGAAATACATTGTTGAGGGGAGCAGCGGGTGAGGCAGGTGAGGTCTACCTGTGTCATGTGTGTCACCTCCACAGCCGGGGGCAGGGATCGAACTTGTGCTATGGTGGCTATGGTTTTCTTCATAGACGTTGCTTAACCCACTGTGAGACCAGGGAGGGCCCCACCCCAGTATATTTTATTGGCAAAGTGACAATATGCTTTTTCAAATCAGAACAACAGGTATGTTATTAATACCTATAACAGGAAATTCAGAGTCTTCAAAGAAAGGTAAGACATACTGTCACCACAGATTTCAGCAACTCTCTGTAGTAAGTTTTCTATATTGAACTGGAGTGTGCTTATGTTTCAATTACATGTGGAAATATTTTGAGAGAAAACTGATATTATGGTCTTAAACCATATTCAGGCAGTAATTAAAGCAGTAAAGCTAGTTTCCATTCAGAGACTATTGCTATAAGGAAAAGGCGATCTCAGTATAGACCTGGACTCATTTCTGAATACAGCAATTGCAGTTAGTGACTTTGAGTCATGAAACAGATAGACATTACTGAGAAGAGCCATAAAAGAAGAATAAGGGAATTCTTGCTTGCTGTTCTGAGATATTCTTGCTGAAGGCAGCTCAGAGTGATCAAATAACTGACTGTGCAGGATGACGAATTTGATCAGATATTGATGGAGATCAGATTTAAACTGACATATGTAGGATTCTTGTTAAAACTGGACTATGCAGCCCATGAAGGAAGAGGGAATCAGAAATGGGACCTAATTGAGAAAAAGAAGAATCTGGCCAAAGTTTAGTCAGTGAGAGTCTTTTTGTGTAGAACTTTTTACCATTCTAATGGAACTTATTGATCAGTCTTGTTGACAAGTATATGGGCTTAGAACAGAGAAAAGGGGGAATGAAATATTCAGTGTTGTAGTATGGAATCCTAGGGATGGCAGCAGGATGATTTATAATGTTAAAAAGAGGTACTATAGAATCACAACAAATATATAGTGTGTTGGGGGAGGGATAAAATATTTTCAGATTATGCTAAAGCTAGTAAATGTTCCTATTTCATAAATCATTGTGGACAAGTAAAACCATTTTATAACTTGAGTGAAATTCAGAACTGACTTAGAACTGAAAAACAAAAAACAAAAACCAGCAGCAAAACCCCAGAGATAAATCATAAGTAGAGAAAAGCCATTCCTTAAAACATTTCCCTAACAATAAACTACTTAATAAAAAAAATCCCAGATTTCTGTGGTAACCATATATATTATGGATACCTAAAATGATAGAAAGAACACTGTTGATGATTATATGTGAACATCTCAAGTTTGAACAAGGTAGAGGGTTAAAGTTGAGATTACGCTGCAGGTAATATTGCAAAGCACTAATCTTTTTAGTATAGGAAGTTGAAAGAAAGCACATTTAACAGTATTTATGCCTATGTATTTGTTATGTACAGAAGAGTCACTTCAGACCGAACAGTACACATGGGTTGACTGTAAAAGGATGGTAAAGTTATTTCATGTGAATTGTAGCCTAAACAACAGGGGTGGCATACTTTTATGATACAAAATATAGTTTAAGTAAAAATGAAAAAGTTAAAAGACACAATGATACATATTATATAGTGATAAAAAAATCAGTTCACCATGAAGATATAATACTTGAATACAACTTAGATGCATCAAACATTAGACCTTGTAAATATATAGCGAGAACTTAAATAGAATTGAAGGCATAAATAGATCTATAAAAATACTGGAGATTTCAATACCCTACTTTAATTTACGGATAGAACAATTAGAGTATCAATAAGGAAAAGTATTGGCCCACCCTGTAGAGTTACCTTTCACCTGACTACGGAATACACATTCTTCTAAAATGTTTATATAACAATCTCTAGGATAGACCACATACTGGGCAATAAAACAAGTCTTAATAAACTTAATTAGGTTAAAATCATTCACAATTACCATTTCAGCCATGATGGAAAGAAGCTAGAAATCAGTAGCTAAAGGAAAACTGGAAAATCCACAAATATATGGAAATTAAACAATATACTGTTAAACATCCAGTGGTTTGAAGTAGAAATCACATGGGAAATAAGTTAACTATCTGAGACAAATGAAAATTAAAGATTAACAGAAAACTGGGGATGCAGCAAAAAAAAGCAGTGGCAAAGGAAATTATAGTTATAACTACTTAATTAAAAAGAAATACTCTCAAAACAACTACTTCAAACCTTACAGAAGTAAAAAAAGAACAAAAATAACCGAAAGCCATCAGAAGGAAAGAATAATTATGTTTGAACAGAGATAAGTGAAATAGTAAACAGATAAATAGGGTAATTCAATGAAACATCAATGAACATCATATGTACACTCTTTCTTAGGATATAAAAGTTTGGAAGTATCACACTTTTACAAAAGTTATCACTTGCAGTTGGTTCTGAGTTTAGCATTTTTTTTCTCTTATCCTCTTTTGCACTTACTTTTATCTACAAATATTTTATTAATAGAAAGGTTACTTTTACTGTTTTTTTTTCCCCTCACATCACCAATTAATGTTTAAAAATACTAAAATACTTCAGTGAAATAAAAGGACTGTCTGAATTCCACCCTAAAACCTGATTCTGAAAAACAAAAGAAAATAAAGCCACTTAGCAGCCAGTAATTTAGTGGGGTAGATGATTGATCCCAGGAAAAAGAAGTTAGGTAATGAAGAAAATGGAAAAAAAAAAAGTGGAAAAAACTGAAAAAGATGCATTAATCTGTTGAGAACTGAAAAGAGCATCTGAGACTAAATTCTAGGAACCCTATGAAAACTGTTAAATATACATCAGAACTTTCCTATCAGTCCATGGGAAGGATGGGGTATATATTATCCAGGATTCCTATGGTTTAGGACTTCCTAAGGAACATTAACCACTACATTTTTGCTGCTTCTACACATGGTTAATTGACCTGCTTCTTCAAGGAGAGTGGATTAAGGTATATAAAGGTGTATTGTTTTGACATAGAACGTTGGCAGTTTTACTTTTAAACTGTCCACTGTTAGACAGTGGACCAGATGAGTGACAACATCATTACATCACAAAATTTAAAGGAACAAATATCTTTAACAGGAGCATCCATAAATTATATATTTCACATTAGAATCCATTGTGATATTAAATATTCAAATTAAATGCCATAAAATGTGTTTCCTCCTTCTGTTGTATATTACGTGATATAATTCTTTAGTAAAAGTCTGAAATTGATAATTTATCTGCAGCAACTTGTTAGTTGATTCTTTTACAATGATTTAGGGAATTGGCAAATTAAGATAATTCATTTATTCATTAGATGTTTATTGTGTGCATAAAGTATTGTGTGCATAGAATAAATTATTTGAATATTTATCTCATTTTTTCTTAAAAAGGATAAAAAAGATTGGAACAGGATCAGCATGTGACCTTCCCATTTTGTTAATTGGGCAAACTTGTTTTCATTATTGATTTTTAAGAGTTGTTCATATATTTTCAGTACTACTCCTTTTATAAGACATATGCTTTACAAATGTTTTCCTTTCCACCAGTTTTTTGAAATATTTTTTCTTGATAGTATCCTCTGTTATTCAAAGGGCTTTAATTTTGATGTTTAGTTTAACCATTGTTTTTCTTTTTGTTGTGTTTGTTTGTGGTGCTATAATTTAAGAAAGTTGCATAATATAGAGTCACAGATTCACATCTATATTTTCTTCTGGGAGTTTTACAGTTTTAGCTCTTACCTGAAGGCTTATATTCTATTTTGAATATTTTTTTGCATACAATAAAATTCTCATTATTTTACATTTAGATTGCAAATTGTCTGAGAATGCTTACTGAAAATATTATTTCTCCCACAATAAATCATCTTGACAACCTCATGAACATTCTTCTGACTGTAGATTAGCCTTAAACTTTCAATTCTGTTCCTTTTATACATGTCTGGTTCAATGGTATTACTGCAATCTCTTGCTTACTACATGCTTGTAATAAGCTTTGAAATTTATTTTTCTTCAAGATTGTTTTTGCTACTATAGGTCCCTTGCATTAAAACATGAATGTTAAAATCAATTTATCAGTTTTTGCAAATTCAATCTAAGATTTTGATAGATTATCATAAATCTATACATCAATTTGGTGAGTTTTGCCTTAACTATTCCAATCCATCAGCAAGAGGTATCCTTCTTTTCCTTTATGCTTTCTGTAAAACTTTTCAATTATATTTTATAATTTCGAGGGTATAGCCACACTTCTAATAAATGTATTAGTATTTTATCATTACAATGTAACTTTTTAAATTTGGTTTTTGACCATGATACTCTATTAAATTACAATTGATTTTTATATATTTCATAGCTTTCAACTTTAGTAAATAGTTTATTAGCTAATGAATCTTTGGAGAATTAATGAATGTTAGAATTTTCCAAGACTGTGTCATCTATAAGTAGAGATAACTTTATTTCTTCCTTTCTGATTTGAAGTTTCTTACTTATTTTTCTTGCCTAACTGTCCTGCATAAAATCTGCAACACAAAAGGAAATAGAAGTGACTAGAATATATATCCTTACCTTGTTCCTTTTCTTAGTTTGAAAGTTTCAGTCTTTCATTATTAAGTGTGATGTTAACTGTGGGTTTTTGATCCATGCCTTTATCAGATTAAGGAAATTACCTTTAGCTTTGTTGAGTGTTTATGTGTATATATTTGCACTGCATCTCCCCTACTTTATGCTATTATTCTCACATACTGCAATTTTATGTGTACATAAATCTAGGTGCATCATTGCTTTTTAATGTAGTTATCTCTTAAGTCATATTTTAAATAGCTAAATATACTTACCTGGTTTTACTTTCCTGGTGCTCTGTTTTTTCATGTGACTTAAAGTTACTACTTTACTGACTCTTCAGCTTAAATGATTCCCATCAATAGTTTTTAGTAGTGTGGGTTTGCTAGTAACAAAATACTATTTTTAATTATCTAGGAATATTTTAATTCTCCCTTCAGTTTTGGTGGATAGTTTTGATAGATAATGTATTTTGGCTGACAGTCTTTCTCTTTTGGCAGTTTGAACAGTGCCTTCTTGTTCTTGTCTCCTTTATGTCTTTTAAGAAATCAGCTGTTACCTTGTTGATGACAAAGTGTCTAGTTGAGTTGCTTCCCTTTTGTTGCTTTGAAGATCAACATGGGTGTTTGCTTTTGAAAGTTTGGTTATGACATGTGTATGTGTAGGGCTCTTTTTTTTTAAGATTTTTTTTTTATTCATACAAGAACTAAGGTGTAGGCTAGGGGTATGGAGGATGAGAGAAGTCACCAGAGATAGAGTAGAATGGGAAGCAGAACAAGCTGATCTAATAAAATACACTGCTAAGGGTAGCAGCAAGCTACTGCTGTACTGATGGGTTAGCTCCCTGGCCAGGATTGAACTCGTCATAGTGGCTGATAACAGTTTGATAGCATTGAGACTTTAGCCCCATGCACTACCAATGAGGCCCATATAGGGTTCTTTGCGTTTATTTTATTGCATTGTATTTTTTTAATTGAGATAACGGTTTACAGTACTGTATGTGATTCAGAAGTATATTATGCAACTACTCAGTTGCTTTGTTACCATACCACAGACACAACCAAGGAACCCACAATCCTCCATTATAGTCCATTTGACCCCCTCCACACATTGCTCTCCACTTCCCACTCCTCTTTCTCTCTCTCTCTCTCTCTATATATATATATATATATATATATGACAATTTTCAAATTCATTCATCTGCTTTTGAGTACTTAGATTGTTTCCATACTTTGACTTCTGCAAAATGCCTCAATGAATCCAGGAGATCTATATATGCCTTTCAACTAGCATTTTTGTTTCTAGATACCTAGTGTGGAGTTGCTGGATAATATGGTAGATCTACTGTTACTATTTTGAGAACCTTCCACACTGTTTTCCATAGGGTTGTGGAAGTCTGGTTCCAGACTTCATTCCCAACAGTGTAAGAGTATTCTTTTTTCCTTCACATCCTTGCCAAGACTTGTTATTTCTGATACTTGTGGTGTGTCTTTCTCACAGGGATAAATATCTCATCGTGGTTTTCAGTTTCATTTCCATAATGATAAGTGAAAATGAGTATTTTTTAATGTGTGTTGTGGTCATTTGTATATCTTCTTTGACAAGTGTGTATTTAACTCTTCTGCACAGTTTTTGAGTGTTCTTGTGTTTGTTTTGTTTTTGTAGAGTTTATTGGGCTCTTGACTGTATAGATTAGTGTTTTTCATCAAAATTGGGAGTTTTTCAAATATTAGTTCTTTAAATATATTTTCTGTCCTGTTTAACTTTTCACTCCTAGGAGTCTTTTTATATGTATCTTGTTATGCTTAATGTTATTCCACATGCCTTTAAGGATTTGTTTATTTTTCTTTATTCATTCAGCTTTATTTTAAGACTGGGTAATCAAATTGACCTATCTTTATGTCTGTGACTCAAATATACTGCTGGCTCCCTTTAGTATATTTTTTAATTCAATTATAATTGTGATTATTTGAAATTTTTAATTTTTTTATAAATCAATCCCTTTATTGTCATTTTCTATGTAATGAGATTGTTTTATACTCTGAATTCACTATGTTTACATGTCTGTCTATAGTTCTTACATATATTTAAAATAAGTGTCTACTATCATAAAAAGTTTGAGTTTCTTCAAGATAATTTCTCTTGATTGCTTTTTATTTTTGGTGTATGGACCTTGACTATTTAATGTCTTGCACCATTTTGTTGACAATGGAATTTTCAGTAATGTGGCAATGATGGAAATTAGTTTTTTCTCTTTACATACTGTGGCTTATAATTGTTCTTCCTGTTAATTTAATAAATTTGCTGAAGTAATTCTGTAATGTCCATATCCACTGTAATGCATGTCCAATGAAACCTGTTTGAGGGGTCTCCCTGGTGGTACAGTGGGTTAAGCAATGCACTATGAAGCAAACCACAGCCACTGCAGTACGAGTTCAATCCCTGCCCCTGGCCAGGGAGGGGGTACACTTGGCGCGGCAGACCTCTCCTGTCTCGCCAGCTGCTCCCCTCAGCAGTGTGTTTCAGTCGATCTACCTGTTTTGCTCCCCACTCTGTCTGGTGAATCCTTTCACCTCCCTGGATTCTGGCCTGTTCCCCAGTTCTTCTAAGCATAAATAATTCTTTAAAAAAAAAAAAACCTGTTTGATTAACTTAGTGGGCAGCTTATTGGGCATATTTCTTTAATTGCTTAAACCAATATATCTCTTACTCTTTGTCATAGGGATTGATGTGTATTTTGGGACTCACATTCAATAGGCAGGCAGATTATAATTCTGCCTTAATCTTCATTATCTGCTTATAGCAGGTCATCATAGAACCTTCTCAAGTTTTTCCTATGATTGCACAGAACAATATGAAAGTAATCTTTAAGATTTCCAGGTCTAAGTCAGAGCCTTTTAAATCCTCCTAAGGATATCTTATTCCCCAGCTTTTTTTTTTTTTTTTTTTAAGTTTTTAGTCAGCTTCTTATTGGCCTCAGACATGTCAGTTATGTGTGATGTTAAGTAACTGCTGTTGATTGTATTTATTTGACAATTACCCCTGAGGAAAAAACTGATTTTAAGTAGAGGTCTGAGTCAGATCAACTAATGGCAAAACCTATGTGTTGGGTTATTGAGGGCATTTTCAGAGAGGTGAAAAAATGGCAATTTCTGAGAATTATGATTGTCATTTTCAAACACTTTTTTTGTTTTTGTTGCTGCTTAGTTGTTCATTTTCATCACAGTTGTGAGTTGTTGGTTTTCAAGAGTTCTGTGAAGCTAAAAAGAAAGGTCATGCAAATATGGTAAATTAAAGTGCCATGAAGATCACCATTTTAAACAAGCTTGAACAGGTTGTCTTGAATATTTGGCCCCTGTATTGTACGTGTAATGGTAATTTTGAATTGCAAAAGTTGGTTTTGACAATTTTTGTCAGTGTCCTCTTTGTTTTTATTGAGGAAAGGAATTTTGGAAGATGTTGGGGATCTTCTGTAATTCCGACATATCACTTTTAACAGCAATTCATAATCTTTGCTGAGTGATCAGCATTTGGAGGAATATAATAGATACTTTACTCCTTATATGTCAAGTATTATATTCCTCATACCTGTAAATAAATACTTTCTGCTGATGATACTATGTTTGAGGCAGTATTATTTAAATGGTATATGTCTACAATGACAGGAGTAACTGTAGAGACTGTTGAAAAGTAAAATGTTGAGAAAGTTTTTAAATCATCCTTAGTTCCTTTAAATAAAGAGATTTTCTATACTGGTAACAAGGTTTAACTTATATAACAATGTCTTTAGGCCACAGTCCAGTACTATCTGGACAGATTCCATCAGTTTACTCTCCACTTCCCACACCATCCCTCACCCTTTCTACTGCCTCAAACATAATCCAAGATATAGTTACAAAGTCATACCATGGTTTTGTACACTAACTTAAAGTGGTTAATAATTTCTTTGTATTATGTCAGCCTACAATTTAACATAGACAAGGAAAGTAAGAAAAAATTAATTCCTACCTTTTCAAATTTTACAAGTGTTTTTCTCCTGTTTATTTTCTCCTTTTACTTGTATTAGTTTTACTTTTTAAACATAAGTTAATTGGAAAATAATCTTGTCTATTATGTTCCTTACTCTAATTTTTGATTTATCATGTTTTATTTTAGTATTCACAAAATCTTGCACTTAATTATTTACATTGTACCATCCTTGGAAAATCTTAACTGCAGAACTTGTGACATTTACTTAGAGAAAATACAGATCCTGTTCTAATTCAGAAAGACTGCAATAGCCAATCACCTGTTCAGGTCCCAGAATACATTGAGATCACATTTCATACATATTTAGGAGCAGTATATTATGTTTGGCATTTATTTTTCAAATGCTAGAACATACTTCTTTGTCTTTCCTGAAAATTTTAATTTTTGGGGAAATTTTTTTAATTTCACGGACCATGATTTAGGTTCTGATGTTTTGAAAATAATGTTTATTCAAGGAATTTCCTGTTAGCTAGTCTAGAGGATGAATTAAGTAAATATGAATGTCTTCCTTATTGTGTAATTTCATTTAAATGCCTTTAGAAATGTATTAATAAATATATTTATAATTATCTTTTATTGAAATAAATCATTTTCAACTGCTTCACAGCATTTGTGTGAAGCAGCAACAATTTTTTCATAGATGATATGGTATATATTTTGGAGGAGCCCTCTGTTTTGATGAACATTAAAGCCAACATTTATATTAGTTAACAACTATTTTTAGATTATGGTTGTAATGACTTGAGATGGGTATTACCAAGATAACAACTGACTGAACTGAAAGAATGAATATTAGGTTTTGTCATAAAGTTTGCAGTATTGAGCTCAAAAGTACTTTTTATTTCATGTCATCTTCTCAATACAAGCCTGATTATGGCATTACAGAATAAATTCGATTGCTGACTGTTTATCACTATCTGTGGGTAGCAGAGAGGTTTTATTAGGAAAATGTCACCATTTTCCTAGACTGTTACTGATTTAATAATCAAGTTAAACTGCTACATCAAAATAATCATGCAACACATAAAAAGCTGTGCCACTGTAATAACTTTGATGTCTCAATGAATTAGTCTGCCTTCCGTATCTCATACAGCACTATTATATTCCAATAATATTCTAGTTACATATTAGTAGAGTGTATTTTGCTGTAAGTAAATGTGGTCATAAAAACTTAAGCTTGTGATTGAGACATTCAAGGGTTTTTTGTTTTTTTTTTTCCCAATGGTTAGTCCTCTAGTAGGAATTAATTGAATGACAATGTTGACTTTCTATAGGGTTAATGATGACCAATGACTATCACATTAATAAATCATAATTTAAATACCAAGAATGGCTTTTAAGTTCTCATAGATATGTGGTAATATGAATAGTGTCTGTGACTTAATCCTTTATAATTTGAGAACTGACAAACTCAACACTTGCTGATGTAACCCTCCGTGGTTCAAATGTTATTGGATTGGCATATTTTTTTGTCACTGATGCTCTATCCATTTGCACATAATTAATTAGTAATAAGTGTGGAAATTGTATTATGACCTAGTTATATATCTCTGTGGACATCTGTGTATTTAGAGAAAATGATTGTACTAGAAAGAATGAGACTAATTCACATGCACTCAAAGTTATTTTCAGTTTATAACTGTTCTTATGGGTGAGATGTTTCTCATTGGAACTTTGTAAAGCTACTGTACCTAAGCATATCTTAAATATTTAAAACCTACTGTAATTTTCAACTTGTAACTCAAAATTCATTGGAGGAGGAGGGACTGAAATAATGCAAGTAAGCAAAGTTATTTCCTTTTTCATCTGCTGATGTCTTATTGAAAGCATAGAAAGGCCCATACAATATATGAATGATATTCATTTTAGGGAATACCCACTTGTACATCAGGAACATTCTCTGTTTCTTTTCTTTTTGCTCATCTAAAATTGTTTCAGAAATTGTTACTCCTGTGGTGACTACATAATTCCAACTATATTACTATTTGATGTTCTACAAGATATCCCTATATCTTTGATTACCATACAAAAAGAATGTTTAGAGGGACATACTTAGTGGGGTTTTTTTTTTTTTTGAGAGTAGAATTTAACTAATTGTCAACATAACAAGCTTCTGATAAAAACAAAATAAACATTTCCCTTAACAAAGCATTGCTTAGTGGTTAATCCTGACCAAAAGAGGGTCTACATGGCACAATTCATTTTTAATGGTATGCTCAATTTTAGCACTCATCCATTGTCCATTTATTTCAAAGACATTTAATGAGCATTTATAGATGCAAGAACTGCAGTGCTTCTTACTGGGGATATAGAGTTAAAAGGTGCCTGCTCTCTCAGAACTCCCAATACAGTGGGGCACTGGACATTAAGCAAAGCATAAACTTCCAAGATAATTAATTACAATTTTGTAATGTGTTAGGAAGCTGACATAGAAGGTGACATATCAAATAGAAGCATAGCATATTAGAAATATAACAACTACCACTTAATAAATTGGTTTGACTTACATAAGGAGATTTTATAAAAGCTGTACATCGTTATAGTGCATTGCTATGGTATATTATTTATTCATCTTTGAAATAACTAGGCTCAAAAAATGTCTTCAAAGAAATGCACATTCAGTGCAAACCCACATTTAATTGTGTGACAGTAAATGTGAATTACCCAGTGCTCAAAATTTATAACTTTATTGCAGCATCTAAGCTAATAGACTTTTACTATTAAAAACATCGACTGTTTTACAGAATGCAATTTAAGATAGAGTAGAATTAAAACAGCTATGTAGGAAAATGAAGAATCTAGTTGCAGTTTTATTGTGACCACCCTGAACTTCAGTTTCCTTTTGTCCAATGAGCAATAATTTTGTCTCTTAGTGTGACATTGTGAGAGTAAAATTGTTTAATCTGTGAAGAATGTTGAAAATCAATATAAGCTATATAAATGTTTTATCATTATTATTTTTTTCTGAGCCTTCCATACATATTTGAATTTTTTCATCAAGATTGTCCCCTTTATTGGAATGTTTTCAAAATGTTCTTTTCCTCCCCAAAGGCCCCATTCAAATCCCATTACTTCTTTGAGGCATTATTTCACAATGGAGACATTATTTATTTCTCCCACCTCTTATCTCCCTTAGCACTTATGAGTTATTTGGTGACTGGCATTTATTGACTTGTATAGTTATTTTAATGTGTGTTTCAAATGTATAACATTTTGATGTTGAAAAGGAAATTAAAGTTCATTTGGTCCACTAAATTTCAGAGGTTGGGCTCTCCTCAGAATCATTTCAACTGAATTGTCAAATAAATTTTGCTTGAACAGCTCCACTGACAGATAGCTTGGTATCTTCTGATTAAGTATATTTTACCTTTTTGACATCTTTAAGAAAAGGTTATTCTCTAAATTTAGAATAAGTCTGTTGACATGCTTTCATACTTCCAGCAACTATTTTTTGATCCTCTCTACTAAACCTTTTCACTTTTTCTGGCAAAGCAAAGTTTCAGGAAGGTGTTTTATACCGATCGATCTCCTTTGAAAATATATTAGGATGTGTATTTTTTCGAGGATAGGAAAAATCCAAATATACAAGGAGTACTCAAGAACAAATAATAAGTATACATATATGTGCATATGTGTGTTAGAATGAACATTCACATATAAATAATCAACCATAATAAAGTGACTACCATTTTTTATGAATAAAATTCTGGCATTGCAACCTAAAACTCAGTTATATTTTGATAGCCATGTCAAGTTGAACTTTCTTTATATAAAAATGCCTTGTCTAATTATATGTGATTCTGTTCAATGGTATATGCCCATATTAAATTTTTACTATGTTTTAAAAGATACAATATTCAGGAAGCTAAAATACATTCTATTTGTTTTGGTGGCCTGCTTTTTTCTCCTATACTGTGAGAGGAAGATGCTTCAAGTGGGGAATGGGGGTGATGATTAGAGACAAAAAGAAAAGCAAATGTGGAGGATTATGCCTGAATTCAGGGGAAAAGTAAAACAATAAAAAAATACAAAGTAGGGGCCTCTCTGGTGGCACAGTGGGTTGAGCAGCACACTATGAAGCAAACCGCAGCCACTGCAACACCAGTTTGATTCCCTGCCGCCAGCCAGGGAGGGGCCCCACATCCTCTTCTGTCTTGCCTGCTGCTCCCCTCAGCAGTGTGTTTCAGTGATCTGCCTGTTCTGTTCCCTGCTCTGTCTCTGGTGAATCCTCTCACCCCCCACACCTCTGGCCTGTACCCCACTTCTTGTATGCATAAATAAATAAATCTTCAAAAAAAATACAAAGTAGAGAAGTAAGCTAATGGCACAGGAGAAGAGTGAGCAAGTAGGAAATTAAAAGTAATGAACTCAGAAGTGATAAAGACTATGTTAAGTAACATCTTATCATTGATAGATACTTGCTTTTTACTTTTTCTGGGATAGATATTCTTAGAATTTTGAGCAAAGCAGGGGTATGGTCTGCCTTATGTTAATCTAGATCACTTGACTTTTATGTCAAGAAAAACTAGGAATGAATCAAGTGCATAATAAGGCAACAAGTTAGTAGATTTTAGTAATAATTTTGGAGATAGATAATAGTGGGGTGGAGTGGATTATGTTAATGAAAGTGATAAAAAGTGATTGTATTATTGATAAGCCATAAGGTTAGAGACAATAGGATTTGCAGTAGATGTAAGGTATGAGAGAAGGAAGCTATTTTGATTTTTGAGCAACTATAAGGGGTTTTTTTTGTCATTGAGATTACAAGTGTCTCAGTCTGTTTGGGCTGCTATAACAAAGAACAATGGAAGTGTAAATAATAGGAATTTATTTCTGTCAGTCTGGAGGCCAGCTGTCTGAAATCAAGATGCTAGCATGGTCTGTTTCTGGTGACAGCTCTGTTTTGAGTCTCAAACTGCTGACCTCTCATGGCATTTTCATGTGGTGAAAAAGATAAGGCTGGTTCTCTGGTCTGTCCTTATAAAGAAATTAATCATATTGCTGAGGACTTCAGACTCACGACCTAATTATATTTTAAGACCCCCATCTCCCAATACCATCTCTTCGGGATTAGGGTTTTAGCTCATAAACTCGGGGTGGCAAGAGGGAACACATTTAGTCCATAATAGCAAGAGAAAAATAGCAAATTTTTAAGGTAGAGATATTAAACTGAATTTTGGATTAAACTTCCAGTGATATCTAGAAAAGTAAACATTTCAAGAATAATTCTATCATATGATGCTTTCAGGTTAAACAAATGTGGTTAAAAGTAATCAGTTGTTTAATCAGAATGGAGCACATTGATGCACATCAGAATTGGAATTTCAGGGGAGCCATTGAGAGCAAAAACCTGATTGGAATAGGTTGGATAAAAAGAATGGAAAGGAAGAGTTTAGGATAAACATGGATAGCTGTTTAAAAAAGCTTGTCTTTGGAGCTTATTGGTATAATTGTAGTGAGAGTGAATAGTGACTTATGAGTCATTGTTTTATTTTGTTTGTTTTTTTGTTTTGTTTTAGACTGTAATAAAATCAATGTTTCTCAATTAAAATTATTTTATTCTGTAAGTCACATTCATAAGATCTTGAGTGATTTTAAAGAGCTTTTAATTCTTAAATGGGAAATAAAAAGCTGGAACTAATAATATCCCTGAGTACCAGTATAACTTGTCTTCTATCAGTCACGAGACACTACTATAGGATGTAAATGCAACTTGATCTACAAGCAATAACACAATAATAAAACTAATTTAAAAATACCAAAATCAAAACCAGAAACAACCCTTTCTACACAAGCCACATTTTATTTAAATTTGGCACTGAGTAAGAAATAGCATCAAGGTATACCGAAGTACAATTGTGTTAGATGTTGAGAGTAAGTTCTTATGAATCAGAAGAAATAATGTAAGATCTATATTCTGCTAGGGAAGAAGAAAGCAGTTATAGCTTCAGATAATCCCACTGATTCAATTGTAACATTATACTTCTTGTAAAATTTAGGGATTTGGAGGTCATATAGTTTGGTGAGATGCTGTTCAACAAGTTGACATAACAAGTTTGAGACAGAAAAGAAGGATTGTAGAAGGGAGCAATTAAAAACAGGAAGTTAAAGTGTGCAGGAAAGGTCAAAGGTTTTTCTATTATAAAATTACAATGGGTTAATCTTTGCAAAATAAATTCCCAAAAAATGATGTGTATAACATGAACCCTCATTAATTTATATTGAGAAAAGAATGTAATCAAGAAAAAAAAATTCTCCTAGTGTTGCATAAGGTAATACATCCCTGATATTATGATTATACCTTTATATGAGGTTCATTTTTCTGAAGGAAAGCTAAGTAGGGAACTATGGTACATTAAACCATAATGAAGATAATGGTTAAAAAAAACTAGTCCATAAAAGGAGTTTGAGGAATATAAGGAGCATTAGTAATTAGCAAATACCAAACAGTTCCCTTCAAAATAAATTATCAGCGATTTGAATTTGTCAGTTAACACAATGTCAAATAGATCACCACCATATGTTATTATGTCATTATTATCACTATTCTAAATTAATCACTATTCTAAATTAATATTTGTAGCTGAACAGAATCTAATACCCTGAAGATTGATTCTACCCTCTATGTTAGAACAATTAATTTAGTAACTACTTATTGGAATTGTTTGAAACCCTGTCCTAAATTCTGGGATAAAGAGGACAAACCATCATATTCTTCAGGGCATTCTGATTAGGGATGTCGGCAATTGAATTGAAGTGAAAAAACAGATGCCTCAAAAAGTTAAGTGTGGATAGAATGCTTCTATCAATAGAAGTAAGTCTTTTCACGCAGTAATTTCAGAGGTTTGACCTGATACTTGTAAAGCTAAAGAAGCTTCCATTAAGTGGGAAAGTTATTAGTTATGCCCTGTTTCTTAATCCAATTACATCTGAGAAACTCTAGTGTTAAAGAGTGTCCAGAGGGTAATGAAATATGTTCGAAAAAAAGGTGTGGTGGAAAAACCTAGTGGAAACCAAGGTAATGTTGTGTGTAGAAAAAAATGAGGTATAGAAAATCCCAGAGGAAGATTAAGAATGCTGCATTCCTTTAATTAATGTTTTGTAGCCCTAATATAAGAATGTTATACTAAAATATATCCATTTAAATCAATGATATATTAAGGAAATGGATTGTTTAATAAGACTCAAACACTTATTTAGATAAACACAAGGATGTTTATTTCATCATATTTGAAAAACAGAATAAAATGATTTTAAAAGATAAAAAAACTGGGAAATGAAAATTATAATTTGGTATCAGGAATATCACAATGATGTTTTCTCCAAAACTTTATTCCATAAATTCCACCATGATTAGGATGGCTGCATGACATTGCTGTGAAAATGTTTTCTCCCTTTATTCTCTATTCACACTACTCTCTAAGAGAAACATGTATGATCATAAACTGAAGAAATTACAGAGGAAAGATAAACCAACTTAACTGAGAGAATTATGCTATGCATATTAGCATGTTAGAAACTGAAAATATGGGCCTCCCTGGTGGCGCAGTGGTTAAGCAACGCACTGTGAAGCAAACCTCGGCCACTACAGCACGAGTTCGATCCCTGCTCCCGGCCAGGGAGGGGACCCACATGGCGCGGCAGACCTCTCCTGCCTCGCCCGCTGCTCCCCTCAGCAGTGTACTTCCGTTGATCTGCCTGTTCTGCTCCCCGCTCTGTCTCTGGTGAATCCTCTCACCCCCCACACCTCTGATCTGTACCCCAGTGCTTGTATGCATAAATAAATAAATCTTTAAAAAAAAAAAAACTGAAAATATGCCCTATTTTAGAGAAGACTCTTCATCTTGACCAGTACTCTTAGTAAACATACATTTATTCTGTGCTATGTATTTTTCTTTTGATTTCTTCTCCTTCATACCACTTTGTAATAGTGAATATTATACTTGGAAATCTCAAAGTCATCTGGAGGATAATTTCAAAATTGCACAGATCTATAGTCAGTCTGTAATATATTTAAAACTAAAGTAAAAAAAAAGACCAAAAGCTAAATATTATGTGCTAAATGTTATATATGTCAAAGTATGTATGCACTTAAGACATTGTTAAAGTCCTTCCTGCTAACCTTTAACCTCTTGGTGTTTAGACAACTTATTCATTAAACTGTTAACTTTCTTTAAAGCAAGATTTGGCTGTAGATTTTAAACCAGGGCCAAATCCAGATTGTCTCCCTCCCCCAGCTAAACACTCACCATTTCTTTTCTACCATGCTTAACTGTATGTTTGCTTCTCCTAATGGGGAGCCTGTATAATTCCCCCAATAAATAGACATCATTCTGAAAGTTTATTTCTCTTTAGAACTATAAAAAATATTAAGTTATATACATAGAACTCTATCTATAAAGGCTCATTTATTTTTGACATCATTTTAATAAACTTGTGCTTTTTAAGATAGTGAGGTAGAAAAAAATAGTCTCAACGTCCATCTATAATTCTATTTTTTTTATGTTCAAATCTTCCACTTTGGCTTACAGTGTACTTCCCTAACTTCTAAGAGGAGAATAAGGAAGACCCATGAAAGCAAAGGCCAATTAGCTGACTCCTATATATGTCATTCTGTCCTCTGCAGTGACTGTTTATTATTATTTATTTGTATTTTCTAGTTTCAAGATTTGCCTTTGAGTGCTCTTCGTAGTGTCTAGCACATTTTGTTCATGTTTCAGTGGTATTTGTGATTATTGTTAAGTTCCTGGGTATATATGAAACTAGTTCTCAACTTGATAAGGAAGTTATTTTAGCTGTAACTTTTATTTCTGGCACTCATGTAAATGGAATATTTTAAAGGTCATGACCATTCAGAAAGTCAGGTGTGTATGTGTGTGTATATGGTGTGTGGTGGTGGGTGTGGGTGTGTGTGTAGAACAAAAGTGAGAGCTTAATCTGTGTTAACCTTAGGGTTTTAGTAAAGTTCCCATTTGAGTAATTGAATTTTTATTAACTCACTTCCTCTTGCACATATTCTCCATTTAATGTACTATACTGCTTGGTGTTACTTCTAGCTGTTAAACTACATTTCTTCCTGTGATGACTATGTTTAATCAATGAATAAATCATTAATGGATAAATTAATTTTATTTTAATAATGTGTCAGAACCCCCTCTTATTTAAAATAGATATTAGAAAAGAAAGCAAAGATGATAGCAACATAGGGTGAAGAAATCAAGAAGCTAGGAAGTGTCTTATTGTTTTAAAAAAGTATATTTTATCCCTGTGTTGTCCCCTAGTTCAGCAGATTTTTGTTTCATAATATTGAAGTAAACAGATTCACTGCTTTATAGGTGATCCATTTAGAAAATCTATGGGAAAAAATAGAATGGGCTTAAAAAACAAAATAAAGTAGGAGCTAGATATGGCTGTTTGTTTTTGTCTTCTGAATAATGGTTGGTGACAACACAGATGTTAAACACGAAATATTACAGGGATTAATTCATAATGCTCTACTTTGCATCCAAGGTCATGTGCAGTGCAAACAATAAGTTACAGCCAGGCAGTCGGTAGTAGCAATTAAGGACCACCTAGGGTGGGGGTGAAGCTGAAGGTGGCTCCAACCCTAGGAGGTCTGCAGTCACTTCAGTGTACCTCCTTGGAATGTCTTCTTGTTCATATAAATTAAACAAAGTGAATTTTCTCCCCTTTAGGGAACAAACAATCCATGGCTCAGATCCTGCAGTCTAAGCATTTCCTCCTTTAGAATTGCAACTGAATATCCACTAAACAGCAATTAGCATTTTAATAGTATTAATAACATTCCTGATTTTAACAATCTGAAGCTTTCTGCTTTTTATTGATGTCTTTTGTAGCAATTTTGTCTAATAGTGTGCCCAGGGTAGCAAAACATAACCAATTAGAACATTTGCCAAACAGCAAGGAATCTGCATAGTTTCAATACTACTCAACTAAAATAAAGATGGTTGCATGAAATTTATATTTTGGAGCAACAAGATGAGGAGATATGCTTGAAATATAAGTTGCACAGTCACCTTACAATTCTGCATCAAAATTAGTGTCAATTAAAAATATAAATGCTGTCAGCCTCATAAATAGCCCCTGTAAGCCAAATCTCCTTATTCTTTACCAAAGTATAAATATACAGAAAATTCGATGTTTAGTTTAATAATAGGTTGTGCTATTTGTCTTCAAAGTCTTCTTTAACACTCTAATGTGAAGTAGTTTTTTCTTTATATATTTTCCTAACACTACATTGCCTTCAATTAATTCAGTATACCTATTTGTGTAATTTAATAAAGTAGCATTCATTGAGCACTTACTATGTGCTAGTCATTAATTCAATAAGTTGATTCATTTTGTTTAATCTTCCATGTAACCATTACTGTGGGGTCTATTATTATGTATTGTTTTCTATAGTTAGCAAAGAGAAGCTTTTTGTCTAAAGTCAGAGAGCTAGTAAATAAGAGAGCAAAGATTCAAAACCCATGTCCCACTGCTTCAACTCAATATGTGATATTATATTCCCCCTTTGCATTATTTATTTATTTTTTTTTTGAGCAGAGGATATTGGCTTTACTTCGTTTTGTAAAATGTATGCTACATAATAATATTCTAGAATCTTTGAGGGTAAGAACTGTTTCTATTCACTATCTCACTTCTAAGTCAGTAGTGATGTTTGAGACATAGAAAGGGGCTGATAGATTTTTGTGAAATAAATGGATAGACATAGTTTTCTCATTAGAATGTCATATGGCTTCTGTTTTCTTACTCAGTGTAAGTTAGGTCTCCTTTGTTCCTGGTTCCTAAAAAAGGCAAATGGAAATTTGAGTCATTACTGCTACTTTATTTTCTTACAAAGGTTTATGTTCTTCTATTGATAAGTTGGTGTGTTATACACGTGATAGCATTATATCTTCTATTAGTTCTAGAAAGAAATTTAGGTGATGATACATTTTGGTGGTTTCTCTTGTGCTGGTTCAGGAACATGCTCATATGTTAGGTGGGAAGAAAATGGGAGTCACAGAGCAATGCTATGAGAGCTTTTTAGTGCTGCTTTTACCCAAACCTGACCTAACTCAGCTATGTATATTATTGTAGAAACTGTTGAGACTGTCAAAATGTATTGGAATTTATAGCAAATGGAAAAATTGTGTGTTTATATGTATGGGCATGATGGGACAGTCAGATGAATAATATAATTTATTTAAGAATTTTAAGTATTAAGAATATTACGTATCTAAGAATAAAATTTAAGAAAAAAGTAAAAAAAAATCAGGAAATAGGAGAATAAATAATTCATTGTAGAAAGCAAGTCTTTCCCAAATGGTAGAATTAATTTTTAGGGTCTTAAACACTAGAATAGCCCTGTTTCTCAAATCTAAGCATGAAGATCACTTGGCATTCTTATTAACTATAGTTCTAGGACCCATACACCAGCGATTCGATTCAGTCTGGGTTAGGACTTGAGCATTAACTTATTATTGTAATCAAATGATATTGCAGGACTACAATTTAAGTAGTGCTGAATATCAAGCAAGGAGTCAGAGTTATGCTCATGATTCTCTGCCATCTGGTCCCTCAGTGGATCTCACATCCAGTTTGCAATCAAACAGCCATACTTTTAAATACACCTCTTGAAGAGAAAAGCAAAAACAGTTGGGAACAAAGGAAAAAGAACAACTCTCTCTTAGTTTATCCTCTAATTTTAGATTCTAACACTGATAATGATCTTCAGTTTTACCTAATCATTCTACTGTGATTTTCTCCTGAGCAATAATTCTCTGGTTTTCTTCTCCTTCGGTAGTCCGATTTCCTACTAAGAAGCAGGTTGCTTAGTATCAAACCCATTTTGGCTACTTTCCAGGTTTTTGAAACTGGGAAACTTGCTTAATTATGAGGAAACATCCTCATAATAAAAGGGTGAGAATAATAGTGTTTATATCATGACATTGTTATTAATGTACATTAGGCAATATACAGTAAGCATAGAATGGAGATATTTTTAATGTTATCTTAGCAACTGACTATTTAATCAATGGTTGTCTTGCCAAACTCTTGACTCAACCAACCATGACCCCTTTTATAACATTCTAGTCATTTTCTTGTTTTCACTTTTGTCAAGAAATTCAGATGGTCAGGAATTAAAATGTCATTTCTAAGTAAATGTACTATATGTAGGCTGTGAAAATTCTAAGCTGGTCCCACAGTAGGCCATATTTCATAGTTCAAATACAAATTAAACAAAAGCAAACAAAAATGAGATCATTTTATGTTGATTCAGTTTGTAAGGGGAAAGTGGGGCATGGTCTCATAATTTCATAGTCTTATCACATCGTTGCATTTACTCCTTTGTATTGATATTACTGATCTATTAAATCATCCATTTGACAGGATGATTGATGGAAAAAATGACTATCGTTATATGTCTAGTCTAAAGCATGGAATTTAACACATTGTGGTTGCTAAGTCTCTGTCTACTGAATGAAAATTAAATTCCATCTTGAGAGTCAACTTGTGTTCTAATATTATTTAACAAAGAATTTAACAAAGCACCCCCAAATTTCAAGTGAAAATTTAGTAGGAAAGAAATGATGAAATTCTTTAGGTTCACATTTTTCATGTTTTGTGTGTAAATGGCATATTATTAAAAAAAATGAATTCACAATAATTATGAATGTGAAAATCAAAAATAATTTTATTGTTCATTCAGCTTTTGACACAAGATTTTTTAGATCCACTAAGATCTCCTAATGAATCCAACACAATCTTTTGTTGTTGTTTTGTGAAGTATTAGGCATTCTAAGTTTTATGTACTTTACATCTAGCTTTGCTAACTAGGGAGCTCATTAGCAGTTACTTCTTGTTATGGATCACCTTCCCCATGAGATATAAGAACTCCCCAATTCATAAGTTCACATTATTCTAAAGGGTCACTTAAACTTCCAAGTCAGTTATATCATATTAGTAAATATTTGCTTCTGAAGACTTTTATTCCAGGTATAGAGTTGTAACTGTTCAAGTCATGACCAAAATAAAAGCTGCATTTTTTTCAGATATATCTGAAAAGTTTTTCCTTATTTTCAAATGAGAAACAAGTTAAAAAAGGAAATTCCTCAAAGTTATTTTGATTTCTGTAGCATCAATATTGAACATAGTAGCTGGAAATAATGAAAAAGTGAAAATAAAAGTAATGAAATTATTCTTTTTTTAATAAGTTAGAAGTTCAGATATGTGAACCATTCTTTTCACAGAAAAGATAATATATCCATAGCAGGTAACTATCCTCTTTTTACAGTTCATCTCAGTCCTTTTAAGATTGAAATGACAAGAAAGATGCTAAACTCAAGTGTGTGTTGTTGTGTATAAGTAGGAGCACTCATACAATTACTACTAATAAATATGTCAACTATCTTAGAGACACAGATCCAGGCATGGCCCATACACATTGATATCCATATTCTGAATTAATTTTTGCATTTTCAGAGTGTTATCAATATGAGCCATTTCAACTGTAAACATATGAATACTATAAAATATAATTTAACAATATCAGTTTCTTTTATCTTTTTGGAAAGATATGATAGGTAGAGAAGGACTTGACTACATTTATTCATCACTATAGAGAGAAGAAAAACTTAGGTGAAGTTATCAATTCTCTTAGCAACTCGATAGCATATTTTAACTTAGTGTGACTCTAAAACTTCAAGGAATGTTAGAATTAATTTTTTATAAAGTTTGTATGCATAAGGGGATATGACTAATATAATAAAAATTGTATTTACATAATAATTGAAATTACTATTTTTAAATGAAAACCAAACAGATTTAGGGCAGGTTATTATTTTTACAGTTATTCTTAGAATATCAAAAAATGCTTCAGTAGAACCATTTAAGTATTACAAAACATGCCATGACTGACACTTTTTCAGCAACAATTATTTTGTGTTCTGAGAGCTTATTAATTTTGAGCATTGCTATTTAATTATTTTTTTGACTTTACAAAATTTATAGACTAGTACTGAGGCCTTTAAAGTGTGCTTAGGAAATAGTATATCATCTTTTGGCATTCAGACTAAGATGAAATGAAGAAATACTAAGTTTAAATAGACACCCTCATGTCAAATATTGCCATTTTTATTTAAACCTGCACCTTTTTGTTGCTCCTTTGATTGTTTTTACCTATTTTTAGACAAATGGTACCTTTAAGATAATGTAGAGAAAAAGTCTGGTTACTTCAAAAATATATCCAAGTGAGAGATAATCCAAATATGGTTGGAGAACCTGCCCAAAGTGATGAATCTGTTACATTGCAAGGGGAATACATTGTACGTTCTTCATACTTGATATGTCTATGAAAATTCATGCTTCTGTCAATCAAGAAATAAGCATAGGCATTTGTATTATTTATTTATTTATTTTTGAAAAAAAGTCTTTCTTTGTTGTTGCTTGCTATAGTTTTCCTATAATAAAACTCTGTCCTGGTCTTTTTATTGGACAGAATATCAAGGAATCCATGATTGTTTAATGTTTTCCCTCCTATAACTCCCCTCTTACAATATAAGTGAGTAAAGTTATAAAGCTGCACAACAATGATATTCTTTTATGAAGGCACTAGAAAGGTGAAGGGTTGTTATTTGTCCTCATTGGGTTGGTGTTGATGCTCAGCCAATTGTTAAATATTTTGAAAATCCCTAAACCTATCTGAAGATGCTTTAGCCCCCAACATCTAGAAAGCTTCTCAATTGACTTCTCTCAGAACTCTTGAGTGGGCTTGTGGTTTGCTTCAATTTTTAACCTCTTTCTTTTGTTTCTGTCGAAATTGCTTATACAATATATGCTTAACTTTGAGTCCACCTCACAACTGTTTAACTGGACTGATCCATTTTTAGGAGTCAGACTGGTCCTGCAAATAATTGACTAACACAACTTCTGAATTGTGTAACTTCCCAAGAAGTTCCGAAGGTGGGCATCTAGGGAGAACAAGTCTTCCACCCCCAAATAAGTCTTTGGCACAAGTTTCATTTCCAGGAAGGGCTCTGAAGACTGAGTGGAATTACTTTTGATACTTGTATCTAAGCTTCTCTTTGTGCGGATCTTTTTGGCAGAGAATTAATTCTCCTATCTCCTTTTTAATGGGAAGATAGCACTTTGTTTTCCCCAGTAAAAACACAGACTTTACTTCTTCCAGCCTCCCTTGTCCTAGCTAAGCTTATTTAAGATGGCATCTAAAGTCATTTGGGGGAGATATTCAGTGTTGTGGGTCTTTCCTACATATATAGGAGATGTGTATGTTATTAAATTTTTCTAATGTTTTCTTCTCTTAAAAACACTTTTAAAATCATTTTTGTAATATAACCATGGAAATCCCTAGATAGAATAAAATGCTAGAGCATTTTTCTTGCTAATGTGTAGTAAGTTAAATAAGGTTAAAAATTACTGCTAAGGATAATTTGCAGATTCTGAAATTGACAAGAAACAGGGTGCTGGTTAGTGTGCCACCAATACCTGAATTCTTCCTTAATCTGTTACACATATGCACACACAAACTATAGAATCTCTCAAGTGCAAGACAACAGACAAGACAGCTAAAGAATATGGAAAATAAAAATGCCCTCTTTTTTCATGTTGGTCAAGACCATCACACTGGTAGAAATGAAGCTCGCTTGTTGACAGATCCGCATCATATCACTAGTTTAAAATTTTCGTTATCAAAAGCAAACCCAGAAGGGCCAAGAATTAACTAAAAAGTTCTAACAGAAGAGTCATACAGTCATCATAGACCCTATCATAGACTATATATATAATAAAATAGCCATTGATTAATTTCATTGATCCAATGTCTTTTTAATTTTAAGAAATCAAGACATTATTAAAATGTTCAGCTTCCTATAAAATATTGGTATCCACCCTGCTCATTTAAATGTAAATTAGTAATTAAAAGACTCCAGTGTCCAAACCTTATTATATTGAGTTATGTTATATAAAGTCATGAATAAAATAAACATCTTTCATCATGATGATAAAGATAATTTATTTCATATAATAATATTGATAGTGTATCACTGAAAAAGAAAATGATAATAAGCACTGGTTAGAAACATATCAAATTTTACTGGTCCCAAATAGATATTATTCAGTCATTACCAACTGAATATGAAAACATTTCTCTTAACTCATTTTTCATATAGTCAGTGACTTGAAATACAGTTACTATTTTGTACCTGTTGCATAAAGGATGAAAATAGTGAAATTCTAATCATTTTGGTCTTTTTTAATCTCAGTGTTTTCTTTGTTGATATAGCTGGACTTTAAAAAAAGTAATATGTATAGTGACAAGTAAATTAGTTATTTAATTTTTAGAAAGATCTTGAATTTGATTGTGAGCACCTTAGATGATGCATATTTAATACTAAAATATAATCCCCTAAATAAATGCAAGTGATAAATTTCAAGTCATAATACACTCAATGCTAAGCTATATTTTCAACTTAAAATAATTAATTCTCTAATTTTTGATCAAAGTAGTCATTTAATAATGTATTGTTATTTATTTTTGTATCACTTTAGTGTTCAAAAAAGGAAACTATTTTAAAAAATCTTGAGTTGGAATTTTATTTCTCAAGAGAGAAAAAATGATACTATTCATATATAGATATAAACATTAATAGGCAATTATGATATTTATTTTGCCAGTAGAATAGCTAAAAGCCATTCTTCTTAAACTGTGAAATGAGTTGTTCTGATACAGTTTCTCTTACAGTGATTAAAGAGTAGAATTTTTAGAAGCAAACAGATCACAGAAAGAAATATCAAAAGCAAAGGTTGATATCAAATCAATGCCTAGGTTTTGTTGATTTTTGAAGTATTTGGAATCAGCACTGATCTAATCTAGAAAGTACTGAGTTCGCTATCAACCCCAAATAGTGAGCTTTATATGTAATGGTATGTTGGATAATAAAATAGAACACAATGATTCAACCTATCATGTTGCAAGATAAAATGCCATCAAAATAAATATAAAAAGAGTATGTTTGATTCTATGTCATTTGTGGACATTCCTTATCACTGAGGAACCTAGCAATCTCTTTTAAAAAAGGAAAATGATTAAAGGAAAAATATTCATGTCTGTCTTGTCCTTTTTAGCCCCTAAATATGTGTTTTGTATTGTTTTTATTTTATAACATTGAGACACCTGGGGTATTTGGACATGAGTAGCAAAACTTTGTAGAGAAAGAAAAAGAACTTGTTTTTATAAAATTTTACAGCAAACTATCCTTATAGTGTGCAAAGTATTTCAGCCAATGCAGCTTTCTCTCATTCATACACAAATATTATATACTGATTGGATATTGACCTTCTTTTTTGAAGATTTACTTATGCATACAAGATCTGGGGTGTAGGTCAGAAGTGCAGGGGCGGGATCGGGTGTGTGAAAGGATTCACCAGAGCCAGAATGGGGAGCAGAACAGGCAGATAAAGTGAAATACACTGCTGAGTGGATCAGTGGGTAAGGCAAGAGAGGTTTGCTGCACATGTGGGTTGCCTTCCTGGTGGGGATCGAACTGATGCTGCAGTGGCTGTGGACAGCTTCATAGTGCTGTGACTTAATCTCTTACACCACCAGGGAGGCCCCTGGATTTCATCTTAAGTTCTGGTAATCAACAAAGTTTTCAGTTAGTTCTTAGCTTGTGGAAATATAGTCCATTACTTGATGGTGAGAGCACAAGTTATCACCTATTTCGGTTGCTGTTTTCTTAAGAAAAAAATCACCTCATAGGTCTTACACATCCTAGATGAATAAAGATTCTCAGTGACCATCTATGTTGTTGTTAGATATATCAGTTGCCCAAAAGGAATTTATTCTATAACAGCAGAAGCAAAATGATGAAAAAGTATGCACAGAATTGGGAAATCAGAATTCATAGCTTCAGTAGTAATGCTTTTAAAGAGAAACACCAATGTGCAACTGCTTTAAACATAATTTTTATTTCTTTCTCTACCTATAGAGGGAATTCAATAATTAATATTAAATATATATTTTAAATATAGATTTATTTTAGGCCTCTTAATATAACTCTACTTGATTAGTTGTTAATATTCAGTGGTATACTCTAACATATATTTTGATACATTTTGTGTCCCTGAAATATGATTACGTAAGTGAATTTTGTATATTATTCAAGTAAAGCTAAACCATCATAATTGACCTTAATTTCATGTGTTAGAGTGAAAATTACTTTGGGAAAAGGCAATAAAAATATAGCTTAATGATGGACGATGGGCTAGAGATTATGATGGGCTACAGAGATGATCAATATATAGGTAAATAATCTCTATATCCCTATTCCTCTTCTATTTAATGTGAAAATCACTTTTGCTTATGTAGATTAAAACATTGTAAGTTCTAGAGTTGTGGCATAAAATATCCCAAAGTTAAAGGATAATCTTTCTCCTCTACTGAGCCCTTATATTCATTCCATAATAAGACCCTGACTGATGGGTAATAATAATTATTAAAGGAAGGGAAGTATAGTCTTATTTTGGTGCTGAGTTTACATGATTCAAACCACATTAGTCATACCCTCAAAGGATTTGCATGGTATTGTAAATAAATCCAAGTGTACAAGGAAACAACCCAGTAAATAGTGAAAGACCACTGCAACAACACCATAAATGAGAAGTAAAAATTCAAAGCTCTGTTACAAGAAGGCACAGGTAAGGCCTTCAAAGTTATAAATCTATGATACTCATGTGGCAAATGCTGTGAGTCTTACATGCCGAATGTCAGAGCACATCCCTTGCTTCTGAGTGATACAATTTTGACAAATGAAGCACAAAACAAATGCTTTCTCAAACAAGTGCTTCATTTAATGATTAAAATGATTATTAGTTCAATAAGTACCATATTTATAGATAAATCATATAGAGAACAATAATGAATCAATATATAAATATGTTATATTTGGAGTAGATTATATAAGTTAAAGCAGGCATATGATATAAGAAGAGCCAAGAATGGAAAATGTAGTGGTCTTGTCCAAATAGTGTGTGTGTGTGTATGTGTGTGTGTGAGTGAGTGAGTGAGTGAGTGAGAAAGATTCCCACAATGAATGTGTGATCCATGAAAATTAGTAAATAAGCAAAAATTTCATGATGAACTCAAACAGCTTTGGTAATGAAATTAAGTGAATTCAATAAACTAAGATTTATAATTTTCCATATCAGTGGTCAAATATTTAGAATTGTGCAAAAAAGTGACAGTGAGATAGTGTTCAATACTCAAATTTTTAAGACACAATAATGAAATGTGTAAAATAAATTTGTTAAAAATTAATGAAATATACTTAAATTTTTCCTGGAATCCATAAATGGATAAGACCGTTTACCACTCTAGTGATTGTATACACACAAACACACACACACATACACAGAGAACAACTGGCTTTCATGCATGTAAAATAAGACAATGTCAACTACTGAAATAATTAAAATATGGATACATTTTATTAGCACTTCATAGATTTGTCTCCAGGATGTTTGAAAAGCGCAGAGATTATCTATCACTGTTGGTCACTAGTCAACATTTGCTTTCTTCATTTCAGAGGCTAGATATCACAATACATAAAAATTGAAGGTCATGTTTTTCCAAAGCATAACACTGATCTGCTCTTTAGACCAACATTGTAGCTGCCCATTTATGACTTATTATTGCCCTGAGCTATGCACTGCTGTCTTCCAGTGCTGTATTTCTTGAAAATTTGACATAGAAATCTATGACATAAACTGTCAGCATGGTGTGGAAAAAACTCAAATTCTCTCATTAATATTAAACTTACGGTGGAAAAATGTGTTGCTGAAACAAGCATTTCTTTTAAGGATGAAGGAATTCATATATTACTATTGGCATCATAATTGATATCATATTCAGCAAAATAATGATGAAGAGATTACACCCATGCATCCTTAAAGAAGGGACAAAGATGTATCAGAAGAAGCAATGGCTTGTTATCACAAAATATGCAAGGACTCAGACATCCTTATCAAAATGATAAAACAATGAAAAAGAAAATTATTGTGACCATCTATTATTGTTTCTAATGAACATCAAAGGAATTATGATAAAGGAATGTTATTGTCAATCATTGCAACAGAAGAAAGCTGAATAGATACATCTTTTTATGACAAATGCAAGCAAGTATAATTTGGGTATAAATTATGTCACCTACTATATAATGGGCTTTCATTATACTTTACACAAAATTCAGGAATGGGAAGAGACGGAAAGTCAAATACTTAATTCTGCCTTCTGTACTAAGTAGCGCTATGCAGATCTTCGCATGACTTCAGAAGACACTAAATGTTGTAGACAATGTAGGATATGCTCTTGGAAGCTAAAGAGAAATGGTACAACTCTTACAGCTTTTTTTTAATCATGTGGCAAAAGCTACAGGCAATCCTCTTTTCTCTATCTTAACTCATGGATATATATTTGAAGTCAAATATCATTATAGTTCTTTTTGTTTTTAATATACCCTTTTGTTGTTCATCTGTCCCCTTTGGATATATTTGTTTATTTGAGGTCAGGAAAGTTTTATTTTGGATCGAAGTCATTTGGGTAGCAAAGAAAAGGAGAGGAATCATTAGTCTTGTAAGTCAACCAACTCAAAGGAATTTTTTCCTATATTGCTGTACCATTATCACTATCATAATAAATTCATGTGTTTTAAGGCAAAAATATCTTCCAAAACCAACCCAGTTAATAACTAGCACTTAAATATCACTTTTAGGTTAGCAAAACATAATAACATGCATTGTCCCCTCTGGTCATATTAACTGAGTGCTAAAAATAATTATTTAGTATTAATTTAATGATAAGGAATTGAATTTCAGATACATATATTAACTTGCCTAGTGTAATGCATAGTGTGGAAAGTTGCGCTTTTGTCTTAAAAAACTGGATTTCTAATTTAAATTCTTGGTCCTTCTTACTACATTATATATATTCAACCATTTTTTTTTTTTTTTTTTTTTGCATCGGAGTATAACTAGTAAGTTACCAAATTAACTTGGACATGGATTAACTTAAATTTAGACATTAAAACTTAAGAATTAAAATTTGGTGATTGTCAATATTTTCCTAGGACCCCTCTAAGATAAAACAATGAACCTTCTTTTCAATTTTCTTTTGAAAATTGAAGCAAATGTGATTTAAGTACGAAGAAAATATTTCTAAAAAATATACAACCAGGCCCTTATCCCTGAAGACTCTGATCCAACATATCTAAATAAAACTTTATAGTCTGAGTTTTAAGTAAGAAATACATTTGGTAAAACTGTTATGAAACCATTTGATATCTCACTTTCAAAAGCCCATCCCTTATTTTTAAAATCTACAGGGAAAATTTCTTTTACTTTTTTTCATTTCTGTTTTTTTTTAAAATCAAATTGATGTTGCCCAAATATGTTGCCTCTCTTAATTATTATTCAACTTATAACTAAGAACATTGTAATTATTTCATAGGTTGGTTAGATATAATTGAAATTGAATATATATACCTTGGGAAAAAGTGAGTAACTAGTTGGCAAATGTCCAGAGTCAGGTAACGGGCTCAAGTAATCACCAATTACATAGCTAAATTTTAATTTCTCTATTCAAAATCCTTAAAATTGTAATAATAATATTTTTGTCACAGAGATTTTATGAACACTAAATAAGGTTACTGTTAATCTTTATCCCATCCTTACACTGTGGCCAGTTCAAAAAAAATAAGAATTGTATTGTTATAATCTTTACTGAAGTTGTTATGAATCAGTCAATTTTCTTATTTGGAAAAAACTGATGTTCCCACTGACCATCTGTTTCTGACTTTTTGGAAAATCTCCAAGGAACAATTAAGTGAATTAATTTTAGAATACAGTTACTTTATATGAATATTGGTCTTTAGAGAATGATGGCTAAAGGCAAAGATTATCCTTTTTCAGAGTCACCATTGCCATTTTCTTCCTAATAGCTACTGTGATTAGTGATATATTGAGCCATTCCTAGGCCACCATAAAGTTTTTATGTTATTTTCAATTTCTGTGTTTATTGATTTTGTTGGTTAGCAAGTTATAGAAACACAGAAAATGAAACTGTGGCACAACGATCTGTGTTTTAGTAAAGGTTTGTATCAATAAAATATGGTAACCCAAGAATGACTAGTAATTAACTGATAGCTTAAAATCCTTAAGACATTTTAGTAATAAGTTATCTGCAGTAATTTTTTTTTGTTTTCTAATTGTTCTGTGATTGAAATAGGGTTACTTAGAGGACAGTTTTTATTTGACAAATAATTCCTGATAATGACATGGTTTCCAACAATTCCTGTTACAACTTTTTTTTATTAAATTGCATAGTAAATACATTCGTGAACCATGTAACATATTTTCATGATAATGATATTTAAAAAGAACAGGCTTCTAATATCAGAAAGAGGAAGATAGGAAAGGTATAAAATAAATTTGTTAAGATAAATGGGGACCTGATCATATCTGCACTTCCAGCTAGGGTGATTAATTTCTTAGTTGCCCAATATACCCATTTATATATCCATTGTCTTGTCCTGACATTATTATTAATAGTTCTCCCTTTACTAAAAAAAAAATCAAAGTTTTTTGATTTATGGGCTGTAAATTATTATTTGCCATTCTTATAGGTCATTGAATAGACCTAATCAGTTTAATGAGGTCAAATTTCACTCCTGTTTTACTGTTGATAATACAGTTTAGAGTAGTTAGGGGTTAGGGAAAAACATGGATACCAAGTAAAAGTCAGTAATTCAAGTGACATTACTGGTAGTATCGTAGAATCAAGTAGTTGAGATTTACATATTAAGCAGCCTTAAGATTCTGTATATATTTTGAAAGTCAAGGCAGCATATTTGCTGATGAATTGGATGCTGAGTTTATAAAAATGAAGTTAAGAGTGATTGCAATGAGGGCCTCCCTGGTGGTGCAGTGAGTTGAGCCCCACACTGTGAAGCATCCACCACCTCAGAGCAGCGCAGGGCGGGGACCCACATGGCGCAGCAGACCTCTCCTCAGCAGTGTATGCCAGTTGATGTGCCTTTTCTGTTCCTCATTCTGTCTCTAGTGAGTCCTCTCATCTCCCGTGGCACTGGCCTGTTCCCAGCTCTTGTATGCATAAATAAATAAATCTTAAAAAAAATGATTGCAATGTTAAGGATTGAGCAACAAAAAGTTTAAAGCAGCTGTTTATTGAAAGAGAAAATATTGAGGAAGAAGCTGAATCAAGAAGATGATTATTAATTAGGTTTTGGATATGTAGATTTTGAAATATTTAATAGATACTCAAATGTTGATGTTGGTTAGATGTGGTATCCCAGAGTTCATGAAACAGGTTTTGGTTAGGGTTTGAAAGCTAACATTATAGGTAATATTTGAGGTCACAGTGTGCTGAGACTTTGGCAATAAAGCATTCGCAGAATGATTTAACTCTCATAATTTCTGTTATATATTTTAAATAAGTGAGTAGTTTTTGTCAGAGATAATTTTATGATATCTTAGATCTTTCCATTAAGATCGAAATCTAGTTATCATAGAAAGTCTTTCTGGTGGTGATGGGAATGCAATAAATTCTGATGTCAGGTCATTTCATCAAGCACTACAGGAAAATTTTGCAGATACCAGTAGATTGTGTTGGATAAATGTTGGTTTTTCTCATGGCTTGCCTGTTCCATCAGTACTTTTCATATTGTAATTGTTACATTCACCAGAATTGCAGTTTCTGAAAAGCAAGAATTGTGATTTGTTCTTTGTAGACACATGCCTGTCATATGGTCATGCCCATTTAATATGGCCAACAGTTAATTCGACTTTAACCTATGAAACTGGTTTTATATGGTTTGACATCTGATACAAAACCACTAGTAGTTGAATGATGCAATGAATGTCTTGGCAAGAAAGAAATTACTGAAATAGTACAGAAGGTATTCAGAGGTATTTTTGTAATGATCCCTGTGACAAAAGAAGTTCATACATACTAGGTAGATTTTAGAAACTATTTTGATGATAGTCCAGTTAAAAACTTCTTAAGATTCTGGAAATTTCCTTCTGCTTTCTTCAAAACTCACCATAACTTAAAGATTGGGAGAAATTGTCAGGTTATAGGGAAGAGATCCAATAACTAAATTGTGAAAGTCCATAAAATGAGCAGATTATATATCTGTAACTCTAATAATTTAGGTTTAGATATGATGGGCATACTCAGTAAATGATATTTAAAATCAGATTTATTAAGTTCATACAATTATAAATAATTTATTAAAATACATTAAAATGTCTACTTTAAGCTGAAAGATAGCTGGCTGGCAAGTGGAAGTAATAGCTTTGTCTTCTATAAAAAATATATATATTTGGTGGGGGCTCCCTGGTGATGCAGTGGGTTAAGCAATGCACTATGAAGCAAACTGCAGCCACTGCAGCATGAGTTTAATCCCTGCGACTGGCCAGGGAGGGAACCCAAATGGTGCAGCAGACCTCTCCTGCTATGCCCGCTGCTCCCCTCAGCAATGTATTTCAGTCCATCTGCCTGTTCTGGTCCCCACTCGGTCTCTGGTGAGTCCTCACACCTCCCTGCATCTCTGGCCTGTACCCCAGTTCTTGTATGCATAAATAAATCTTTAAAAAATATTTTCTGCCTTCAGATATCATTCATGGATTAGTTATTTCAAGGCATACTCTCAATTAGAACATTTTTAAGTGCAAATGCATTTTACAAAAAAATTATGTATTGACTGTGTAAATTAATTTCACAGATATATTGTTTTCCAACTGTTTTTCATATTTCATTATTTTTTAATATATTGCTATATACTAAATGAGACTCCCCAGAATTTATTTGCATAAAATCTTACACTAGGACCTGGTTTGTGAAGTGGGGACTTTGGGAAGCAATTAGGTAATAAAGACAGAGTCCTCAAGAATGGGATTAACACCTATAAAGGAGATCCAGAGAGATCCCTCAACTGTTCCCACCGTGCCAGATTAAGGCAAAAAGACAGCAGTCCTGAGAGTGGTTCTCAACAAACACCCTGAACTTGCACTTCCCAGTACATTGATTATAGACTTCCAGCTCTTCAGAATCATGACTTTTTATAGTAGCCAAAAGAGCTTACGTATGGTCTATCCTCAAATATTTCCAAATATTACTTATAATATATTGATTTCTTTAAAATTGAAATAACATGGGATTACAATGTTGTGTTTTAGAGTTACAGGATCTCCCACCTCAGGGGTATACTATGTTGATTTTATCAGGTTATCAAGTACTGACATAAAAGTGATCCTTTACACTTTGTATAAATGAAAATGTCTAAAGAATCTTATATTAGTTTTTCTAGAAAAATGTATCTACAGTAATGGTGTTTAGCTTTTAGTTGTTATATACACACTACTTCAGAAATTATAATATGTCCTTCAAATAATTTCAATACATAATAATTGAAAATAATAGAGCTTAGAAAAAATTACTGGGTTCACGAAGATCAAGGTCTGTCAGACTTAATATTCTACAAAGTAAAAAAGCCGTCAGATTGAGTAAAACTAAAGAGAAATAATAGATGTAGTCCATTTTGACTTTTATTTGTCTTGCATAATCTAATTTGCTTAAAACTGAACATAGAAACAGATTTTGATAATGTAAATATTAAGCAATGATCACCTTATGTGGTTTTCTGTGTCCATTATAGCTGTTAAGATATTATAGTTAACCTAAAGTGACATAATTCACACATTGATTCCTTTTGAAAATGTTTATTGAAAATTTTTATAAGGGAACAGTCTTCCTTATTAAAAAGAGTTGTCTAAGATTAAAGGGAGAATTGTTTATTTGGAAAGCATTAGACATTAATTTAACCCTGAGCCATTCCTGGCCTTTGTGTTTTCTCACATTGATACTCACTGGTACAAAGAGCAAACCTTTTCTACTTGATATCTAGCTGAAAATAGAAAACAAACAAAACAAAACAAAAAAACAAAAACAAAATCAGTCTCCCCTCCCCCTTTTAATGCCTTCACAAATACTGGATGGGAGCAAAAGTTAGACGAAAAAAGCCCATGTACTCAATTAGTATATATTCTAGTCCTAAAGTTATTAAACACACATCCAATTTATATATAAATGTAGGAGGAATTGGTGGTACCCCAATAATGAACACTAGAACATATAACTTACTGAAGAGTAGTAGCACCAAACAAACTAGTTTTCTTTTGACGCTACAGAATGTTAAGATGAATGAAGTAAATTTCGGGGATGAGGTGATATACACTGTGTTCGAAATATGGGTGGACTTTTATAATGATAGCTGTGGTAGTACTTCTAAGCAATTAAAATATCTTTACCAAATACATGGAGGTGAGAATTTGTGGGGCATATCTGGAGAAATGCAGTAAATTCAGTGAAGTCATGGTTATGAAAAATGGAGGAGTATAGTGCAATGTAGTGCTTACAAAAGTCATCTGTGAATCTTGACTATCATGTTAAGTAAATTGCACGCTATTTTGTAAAGAAGAACGTAAAACTTGATGTTCTTTATATAAAAGAACATCACGTCAGGCTTTCAATATGGAAAGAAAGCACATTTATTCATTGAGTGCTTTAATCTGGACCCAGAATTTAACATATGACATTGCATCTTCAAATTTTATGAGGCAGAGGATATGATGTCTGTTTTATATGTGAAAACATACTCTAAAAGATGTTAGGGAACTTTCTTTATGCAATACAGTGCCTGTATTGATATTTAAGTCTAGTTTCTAACCTTGGCTGCTTATTACAATTATGTAGAGAGCCTCTTAATCATTATTTAAAAATACTGATTTCTATACCCATTTTAGGAGGTTGTAATTTAATTGACCAGTAGTCTTGACAGAGTTCCTACAAAGATAAGGTTAAAACTCATTGATTTTCTTAATTGAAGGAGCAGTCATGAATAAAAATCATTATTTGATAAAGTTAAATAAAAAGTAAGAGATTGGAGTAAAGAAGAATAAGTAAAACTGTCACAAAATAATTAGGACACTATTTCTCAAAACCCTAAAATATAGATTATGCATAAAGGTAAAACATATTTCTACTTGAAAATATATGTATAGAAAAATGTGTGTAGATACATATATAGTTGTTTGTCATTATTTATTGGGTCTACATTTTCAAAATTACCTACTTGCTAAACTTTATTTGTAATGAAAAAAATCAATGCTTGTGATGCCTTTGCAATCATTCTCATATATGCATGGAGTGGGGACAAAACTTTCAGTTGTCCAATATGTGCAGCATTATCAGCTTTGATCTGATTTCACCTTACATCAATGGCTATATTCTACCTTCTTCACTCAACTCTCATTCTGTAAAGACATCTCCTTTCATCATTACTTAGTGCAACATTTTTCACATTTTTTGTGTTTATATTGGTAACTTCTCTATTTTAAATGACTCCTAAGTGTAGTGCTGAAGTGTCCTCTAGTGTTTCCAAGCCTGAGAGGGCTGTGAAGTACTTTACAGAGATAGTGCATGTGAGTGAACTCAGCTTCATTCCTAGCCAAGTTAAAGTACTGTTGACTTTGAGTACAATGTTAATGAATCATCAACATATATTAAATAAGGCATCTTTAGACATAAATAGAAATACAAGATATTATTGATTGGTGGACAAAAATGCTACCATCAGAGTGTAAAGGAACCTAATGGTGTGTTCCTCCTAAGTGTGATTCATGTGATAATTCATTGTACCCTAGGGTAGAATGCAAAGAATAAGAAGAATCAGGTTTATGATAACGGTAAGTGACACAAATGTATCTAAATGACACTGTAACTTATAATTGTATTTGTATATACGTATGTATGTATGTGTTAGTTTCAGTGAATATTTGTTGCATATTTGCTGTGTATTTATATTGCTCTTGGTTAGGGATTTGGTGCTAGGTTAGACAGAATCAATTTATACACTACAATTTATTGGTTCACCTATGCGTACCTTCCACAAAAAGCTAGTTATCCACAGTCTCCAACAGCCCCTATGGAAAGAAAAAAATTCTGCCCAGTTAGGGTCAAACTTACTCACTTTATGTTTCTTTCTAGAATCTGTCTGCTTTATTAACTTATCTCTTTCTGATAGAAGAGTCCCAGACAACTGAACAAGTCTCTTAGTATTGCTATGAAGATAAATGTGATAATGTCAATACAAATTGTGCTGTGTGCTCACATGATGGATGCTGTTGTCGTTATTTTTGCCATTGTTACTACTAAAATTTAGTGGTAATTTACTCATGAACAGATAGATTGGCTAGGAGCATCAGAAGAGTTTATTTTGTAATACAAAATCAAGATCCTAATAAGAAAATTTATCTATAAAATAATAAAAAAGAAGTATAAAAAAAAAAACTCCCTAGAAAAAGATGTGAGGAAATTTTAATAAATATTTTAAAATTAATATATATGAAGCTTGTGAGTATTAGAATGTAGTGGTTTCTATTTTCACTGAGTTTTAAATAATACCTGTGAAAAGTTTAAAGAAGCATGTTTACAGGTAACTCTAGAGGAAATTAAAAAATGTTAAGTCTTTCACAACTTTTAATTGAAACAAGTACTCATTTAGGAGCTCTTTTAAAAATAAGTTATTGCTCTTGGTTGAAAAAGTTTTGGATATATATACTTAGGAAAATGGAGTATTTCCCAAGGAACCTCACCCAAGCACCTGACATTAGAGACTAAAGTTTGTATTTATGTTGTCATGTTTGGTCATTAAATAAAAAAAATGAAGCAACTATGTAACTATAGGATAGTAGAATTATTTAATTACCTGTCTACTTGATAACCAGGTTCTCAATGTAAAAGAAAAGAAACACATGTAATATAGAACAGATTTAAAATATTCTGTACTCAAAATTATAATTAGATATCAATATAAATTTATGAGGCAATTTGCTCTTTATATTTATGAGGTTTCCACTAGGAAACCTGAAAATAATGCCCAACCTAGTGAAAATTATGATATTTAGAACTCTGATGGTTATTATGAAATGCCATTATTTTTTGCTTTGAAAAGTATATCAGGGCTTTTTAGAGAATAATTGATTCGAGGTGTGGAACAAGAATGGATAATAGAATCCTGGAACAAAACTTTTCACTATGATTATAAAGATAATTAAAAACTAAAGCAGCCAAATATAAAGCTTCACTTTTTTCACAAGTGGTTCTATGTGAACTTTAGCAAAATGAGACACTATAATAGATTGAAATCATTAGACAGTTTAAATCTATAGGTACAGATTTGGTTATTTGTTATTGGTATGTACAAATTATCCCAAAATCTAACAACTTAAACCAACAAGTTTTTTTTTTTTTTTTTTTTTTTTTTTTACAGTTTCAGGTCTCAATAGTCATTATAATGACGGTTATGGACCTTGGGCTCTTACTGTTGACTGAAAACATCTGTTCTTTGCCAACTTAGTCTCTGCATTGGGTAGCTCAAAACATGGCAACTGGCTTCTGTCACAGCTATGAGGGAGAGAGCAAGACAATGTGCAGAAGACAGGAGACGTATTTTTTTTGTATCCTAATCTCAGTTAAAACATCCATATTAGGTTATATCCTGTTCCTTTAAAATGAGTCACTAGGTCCATCCTATACTCAACAAGGATTAAACAAGGCAGGAATCATTGGCGCCTATCTTAGAAGCAACTTTTCATGTACTCACCCTCTAAAAGCTGAGTAAAGAAATAAAGGCTTTAAGAAGCCAGCTCCTCTTATATAGTATTATTGAGTAATTATTAGGTAGTAGAGAAAGTATTTTCTTATACAGTCATTCCTGATACTGAGTAAAAGTGAAATTATAGAGTACATTATTGATATATTCCAACATATATTAAATGTAAAAATGTCTTCAATGACAATTTCTTTGTCACATGCACTTCTGTCTTGTTAGTCACTCATCAATTGATATTGAATTGATATTGAATAGTCAATTGATACTGAATGTCAATTTATATTAATTTTTAAAAGAATGATTAGACAATGAACAAACCAGTTTCTTCAACATATTTTTTAAAAAGGATGTATGATAATTTTCATATTAAAAAGACAACCAAGTAGTAAAGCTTAAGAACATTGATTATATGTAACCAGGGTGTCTAGTAGATGTATAACTGGAGATAAAAGCATAAATGAATGATAATATTACTACCATAAAATCAGAATAGTTGAGCAAGGGAAGCAACTATGATAGGTAGGATGCACAGAAAGACTTCTGGTGAAGTTTTCAAGATTATTCACATTGTAGTAAATTGTTAAACTATTCAGAGGTATAGTGGGTGAGAGGATTCACCAGAGACATAGTGGGAGGCAGAACAGGTGGACTTACTGAAATATATTGCTAAGGGGAGCACCAAGCAACACAGGAGGGTTCTGCTGCACCAAATGTGGTTTAGCTCCTTCTCTAGGGATAAAACTGAGGTTGGTAGTGCTGAGCTACCAGGGAAAACCTCTGTATCTGTCTTATAGATATTTTTTAAATGTGAAAAATCATTACCCATAATCTTCAATATTTTATAGAAAAAAAAGGCATACTGGCAACCTTCACCAAGCTAGGAAGACTTGGACTTAGAATAAAGTGAACATATCTTTAAAAAATTAATTTGACAACTTTGTAATTTTGCTGCCCTCCCAGTAACCTCTATTGTGGTTTCCTGGCATACATGTTACATGAAATATCTTAACATTTTGCATCATTATTTGAGGATTATACAGATTATATTGTCAAAAAAATGTCTTCAATGACAATTTCTTTGTCACATGCACTTCTGTGGTGTCTTGCTAGTCAGTCATCAAGATGTCTGACCCCTTTCACCTGCATCGAGCAATTTAACCAACAGAATGTGGTGCAAATGACATTCTGCCCTTTCCAAACCTAAGTCTTAAGAGCAGGGAGAACTTACTGAGTCTCTTTGAATACTCACTGATGGGATATTTCTTAGGATCCAGTAGTCATAGCATTTGAGATCCAAGACATGCTGAGAGGTCACATGTAGATATTTGGCAAAGTCCAAGCTGAGTTCTCTTCCAATAGCCAGTCATAGGAATGTCATCTTGATTCTCAGTCTAGTTGAGCCTCTGTGTGACTGCAAACTTAGGTACATGACACGAACTATAAAAATCATCAATATCAGCCCAGCCAATGTAAGAAAGTAAAAAAATGATAAATAATATTGTTTATAGACCATTAAGTTTTGAGATAATATGCAATGAGTCAGTATTTATGACCATAGAAATTGAAATCTAGATTATGACTAAAGATCCTCTTTGTCATATATATCAGAGTTCAAGTCTAATCTGATATGGCCCCCTTTTTTTAAATTTTTGATCATTAAGATTATTATTTTAAAATGCAATTTGCCATATACTTTGAAATCATAACGATAGTCTTGTTATTATATGATGCATTTATATGCCCCTTTCTGCGGATGATCCAATTTATGATATAGAAATCACTTGTCTTTCCTTTCTCTCTTGTTTCTTGCAGACTCTTCTGCTACTACCTAAACATTTGTAACCTTTCAATTTTTTTTCTGATTAGGATTATTGACAGGTAGTTAATATTTAATATTTCCTGTCTTTTTAGACCTTTTTAATCTTCCCCCCACAATATGGAATGTATACCAAACTTGTAGCAAAATTTATCAAATCAAATTATATTTAAGATTTTTCTTTTTTTGATTAATATTTGCCATCACAATAGCAAGTCAATGAACTGAAACACTTTCAAATGCCACACAATTTAAATAATTGATGAATTTGTAACTGAGTTCACATAAAATGACTTTTCTCTGTTTACTTCATGTCTGCTTTTGCTTCAAACTTTATTCTTTTAAACATATACCAAGTGAAATACCAGTATCTAAGTTAAACTTGTTTATGATTAGTATAAACAATATGTAACCAAGTTAGGCATCTAAGGAAGTCTTCAAGTGCTAACCTCAACATTTTAACAAATACATTTTGATATTTTTTATTGTTGTTGCAATCTTTGCTCTAGAAATGGACTAAGGTTATGGCCTTTTCTTATAATCTTTGACTCAAGAAAGAGGAAGGATAATTAATGTTTGGCGTATCTGGGAAATGCTATCAGCTTTTAGCAGACTTATTAAAGTATATTTGGTTTTTAAAAACTCTGCATGTTTTAACTGGCTGTCCATTGAAACTCTCATGAGTTCATGAGGTCATATAAACATAAGAGGATGTAAATACTCTGTGAGATTCAAAGGGAAAAGAATGAAGAAGATCAAAGTGATCTAGTTTACAGCCTGTATGGAATGTGAAGCCAGTTTGAATCCTTTCTCTGGTGATACTAACCATGTACTTTGTAGACCATTGCATATGTGATGTTACATTGCTAAAAATGCTTTGAAAGGTAGGACTACTTCGTTTTTCTTAAACTGTTTTATTTTTAAAGACAACTGAGACAAAATAGGAAATATTGGGATGAACTGTAAACTTCAAATAGAATCCAAAAGTCTTTGAGAAGGGTGGATGGAGAAACCACAAGATAGGTTGTGTTTATTTCTCCTTCAATTGGACACAGATTTCCCCCCAAAGAAAATTATTAAATCAATATTAATTATGGAACTGTTGTTGGACAGGATATTTAAAAGTTTATGAATATCTTGGGATAATTAGAAATATTTCTAAAAGATACTGTTTTATAAAAAGAGATATTAGTCTATAAACAGGGACTTTTCACATATACCCATAGTGAACATAGAGGAGTCAGTGACACAGGGTAGATACAATTAGTATGAGAACATGGGATGGACTGGAATGCACATATACTTTCAGCCATCATTTTGTCTCCATTACCAAATTCCAGACTCTATTTTGTTTTCATTTACAATTCCTACTGTGAGCTCTCATGGACATCCACTGTGTTGTTTTCTTTTTTTTTTTAAAGATTTATTTATTTATGCATACAAGCACTGGGGCACAGGCCAGAGGTGTGGGGGGGTGAGAGGATTCACCACAGAGAGCAGGG
>JAGFMF010012074.1:2676361-2774092 GCA_019455555.1 Galemys pyrenaicus
GGGCACAGCAGGAGAGGTCTGCCGCACCATGTGGGTCCCCCCCTGGCCGGCAGCAGGGATCGAACTCGTGCTGCAGTGGCTGTGATTTGCTTCATAGTGCGTTGCTTAACCCACTGCGCCACCAGGGGAGGCCCTGTGTTGTTTTCTTACAGTGTATTCTGAGAGTTGAGAACAGTATTAAGAATATTTTATAATGAATGCAGTCATTTCAAATGTAGTTGATCAAAATGATGCAATCACTTTCATGATACTCCACTAACTCTTGATCTTTAATATCTTTTAATCCATCATTTTTGCATAATAATAACTTGGTGTTTTCCTCACCTTCTTTGATCATTGACAGTTTGCAACTAGGTATCTGTTCTGATAGTTAGGTTCTTAAGTGAAAATATTCTGAAACAACTCCAGAAATCTTCCTTTAGCTCTTTCCCCCTCTTACCATGTACTACTCTATGTCTGAATTCACAAAATTGGATTATGAGGAGGAAGGACACAGCATGGAGATGAGGAAGGCATAAGTTGGAACAAGCACACAAGCACTAAGTTCCTAAGGACTTTTTCAAACATAACTAGTATATAATCACCCATTTATAGACTACAAAACTGTAGGTATTTTTGAAAGGAAAGAATCATAACTCTGTCTCATTTAAGTCAAACTCTTGTTTTTCCCTTTTAATATGGGAATTGTTTTCTCTCAAATATAATTCCAATGACTATTATTTTTTTCTAATTTTTCCTGCCAATCTGTGGAGTCATTATTTTGCCTTTGACATAGGGCTTTATATTCAAGACCAATGCTATTTCACAGGTATCTCAAAATTAATAAAGACCACACATATAAAGCAACTTGGTGAGTAAGATAGTGAAATGATCATCATGAACATAAAAAGGATGATGTAGGTAGTTATTTAGACTGTATATGTGGAAACAGTAGCAAGAGGAAAGTACCATTTGGATGTCATAAAAAATTAAATTATGGCTATTCATCTACTTTCACCTATTCTTCCTATCAACAAAAAGGACATGAAAACTATATTAACCTATATATGTATGTGTTTGTAGAATTGATTTTGACAAAAATATAGTGTTAATATATAATGCTCTTTCAAGTCAGATATAGTCATTAGTATGGAATGACCTTTAATGATTCGTATTCATGTCATAGCCTAACTTCCAAGGAATAGACAATATTCATTTTTAAAAACTTAAAAATCTAGTCCAAAGATCAAAAATACCAAATGTGAATCAGCTTTTAGCATGTCATCTTTTTCAGGTATTCAATTTAGTTCTTATTTTCTGAGAAATCATATTCTCTAGATAACCTTGTTGCCTTCAAGATGGATGCCAGGTAGGTAACATTTTATAGAGAGCTTGTCCAGCTTCTATTCTGAGCTTGATGTTGGAACCAGGGAAAACCAGCCCCCTCCAGCCTCACACACACCCCTTAAGTTCCCCTTAAGCATACCTGGCTCAGAGGCAGCCACGGCTGACTCTGTGCACTGGGGACTGGTCTTGTAACTCCCTGGATGAGACAAGAAGGTGAGATAAGTATAAAGGAGTAACTGTCAGTTGGAAGCACAGGGTGAGGTTGTCTTTTTCATATTTTAATATGAAACATTTCTGTGAACTAAGGGGAAAACAAACATAGATTAAGATTTTACAGCAGGGAGTATTGATGTTAGAGTTAATTTTCCCTTTCATCTTTTATTTTAAATTTGACAGTGTCTGCTTATGTATTTGTGAAATGACTCACAGAACAAACCTGAGTAGATGTCCTGAAAGGGCACAAGAAATTGAGGTGAAATGACAGGGGGATGGATGTGTCATTAAATATATATCTATTTTTATCCTGTTTGTTTTCTGAGGATAAAGTATAATTTATAGGAAGTTTTAATGAGTGTATTTTAAGTAATTTATTTTTCAAAAAATTAGACTCAGTTAAAGGGAAACATTCCTGCATGCCTTTTTGAATGTATCCTGTACTCTCTCGGGTTTGGGTTTATGCAGCTTGATTTGATTCATTTTCATAACAGGTAGAAGACTGACTCTTCTAGCCCATGTATCTTTTTACATCTGAGAGAGCTAGATAATGCAATTTTTTAGTTCATTTTCCTATTTTGTATTTTAATAAAGGAACTGTATTTTCATAAAATATGGTAACCACATTTTCATATTTTGAGGGAAAATTAATGGGAGCATCTGAAGAAACATTAAGGAAGAGTAGTCATGCAAGAGATTCAAGCTACATAGTGGTAACATTTTGTCTTTCTGAAAAGGAGAAATTTCATAGCACCTATCTTTCCCTTCTCTGTCTTCTCCCCATTCTCCTCTACCTTTCCTTCAAATCTCTTACTTTCATTTATGAAAAAAGAGGGAGGGAGAGGGGAAGTGTGTGTGTGGGGGGGGGGAGAGATTGATTTTGATTCCTTCAGGCCAGTGCTCAATTCCCTTACCTGTTTTGACAAGAAATGCATACCACTGTCACATGCCAGGGGCCATGGTTATACAAAAGTCACAGGTCAATAAAGATCACTTACATTTCTTATGCACCTTTTCATCTTCCTTTCCTCCTCTGTGGGCAGGGGCAGCAGAAAGGGAAAGACAGAAATGTCAAGGGGCCTGGCTGTCAAATTCTTAAAGAAACCCCTACTACTTCCAAATAATTTGATAGCCCTTAAACTTTTATTACTTTGCCTTAGGAAAAAATGGCCTTTTCTATTCCTCATCACAAGGTGTTCTTTTCTCTTTCAAAATGCAGTTGAAAGTCTTGACCCTCTTCCTTGATGGTCTATAATAAAGTAAGAAAGATTAGTAAGATTTTTTAAATTGTCCTTTAAAATGAACATGAAAAGGGATCTTCATTGTATTTTAGTTTAACATATTTTACATATTTTCTGTGAGTTCATATGTGCTCCTTGAAGGTCATAAGACTTGGTTTTGCACAATTAAATTGACTTACATTGGAATAGCCTACATACTAATGTATTTATATATATTATTTGCATAATCATTTTCTTCCATACATGACCATGTAAATGACTAAAATTATGATTGAAAATACCATCATCAAATCCAAATAGTGAAGATAAATGAAGCAGTTAACCATACAGCCATTTTTTAGTTTGGAGATTTAGAAATAATGTAAAATATTAGATTTTTAGCTCAGTTTTCATCTTTGACTGGATACTAAAATGAAGCACATTTTTTAAAAGAGCTATTTATGCATACAAGACATGGGGTACAGGTCAGATATGAGGGGTGAGAGGATTCATCATAGACAGAGTGGGGAACTGAACAGGCAGGTGTACTGAGATACACTGATGAGGGGAGCAGTGGGCAAGGCAGGAGAGGACTGCCAATGCCATATGGATCGCCTCCCTGGCCAGGGATCGAACTCACGGTGCAGTAGCTGCCAATAGTTTCATAGTGCTGTGCCTTAACCTCTTATGCCACTGAAGAGGCCCAGTGAAGCACATTTTTAAATGAAAAACTTTCATGCTCAAAAGGTGATTCATTATATCAGTAGTACTCAAGGAATATTCTAAATTTGATTTCAGGTATCATCTAATCTCATTATCATGAAAAAGTGACAACCACAAAGTGTTTTAATGTCAAAATTATTATTAGAAATAGAAATCATATCTCATTGTCATTTAAGTACTTAGAGTTAGACAATGTATACATATTGTTTTGTGTATTTTTGTTTTTGAGTATTTTGAGTATTTATCTTTAAATTTTATAAGATAGAGATACCTGATATTCAATGATATTCAAAGTTATAAATTGTAATAAAAGGAATGGACAGTTTTATAGGTTTTACTTCTCTCTTCTATGCAAGTGGAGCAAGGAGATTTTCCCCAAAATAGATGTACAGTAAATGCTGCCATCTAATTAGAGAGGGAAAGGAAAAAACTGTTCAAAAATTATTACTTTCAAGGACAATTTGAATATATTAAGAAAAAATACAACCAGTAATAAACTATTAAAATAATTTAAAACATGGAAGTATTATTTTTAATTTGTGAGATAAATGTGTATGTGTATAATAGTAAATACATATGAAATCAATTTTGACCTACAATTCTGACCTATAGCCTGCAATTAAAAGGTGTCTTACCAAATTAAATGGTTGAAAAATTGGAAAAGGTTAGCATCGCTGCCGATGGTCCCATAATATAAGCTTAGAAACATCAAAATAAGGATTAGTATTTTGTTCTGATAAGAACATTTTATTGTTCAGTCATAAACAAAGAGCTACTTTCAGGTAGGTTGCCTGCCGATTTACAAATTCAGTCTATAGAATTTGAATATAATTAAAAAATAAAAGAATGATTGGATAAGTTGTATGCATAAGAAACTTTTTGGTAAGTTCAATCATTACTTGATATATATGCTTAAATTTATGAAGATTAAACTTCAGTATCTCATTTTTCTTCCATGGTAGTCTTTTTTAAAAGAATATTTATTACCATACAAATTACTTATTTGTTTTAATTGTTTTAGGATGAAACCTACTAAAACACCCTGTTTTAATTTTGAAAGAAAGAAAAATTTTAGTTGGAAAAGCTTTGGTTTTCTTAAAGATACACATCTCCTATCATATTGTATTTTTTTAACTGTAAAATTACTAGATTTGAGCCTGTGTGACATTCCACAAGAAATAGTCATAATTTAATGTCCTAAAGAGGTTCTTCCACATAGAAGAGTATTTTTAAAAGTGTAATAATTTATTTCCCAAACCTAAAACCTCTGAACTTTCATTAAAAGAAAATAGGAAGTTTTATGATAAGCATGTTCATAGAAACAATGAAATGCATGCATATTCACTTAGCCCAGAAATATGTCTCAGAAAATAAATTAGCAAGCTGTTTCAAACTTCTTGTCACTTAATTTATTTTCAGACTTTTCCTGTGGTGGTGCTTTAAAATCCTAAGAGAAAAATAAATGAATAAAAGCATAAGAGAAAAGTCTATTTACTCATGCCTTATTTCAAGGTGTATTCACGGTGCTGGAATCTTTAAATTGATTTTTATAATTATGTTCATAATTTCCCTCACTTTGCCATACTTAGTATTGACTGTTTCCTTTTCAAATTAAAGCAGATAAAAAATAGATAAATTCTGTTTAAGAGTACAGAGTCATGCTTAAATTCAAACCACAGGCTGTCAAAACCCTGGTATTCTTCTAGCCCAGTCATTTTATACTTGATAAGTAAACCCACTTGAGGAATGTTTATATGCCCTGACGCTTTTGGACAAGTTCACTGACAGCACACATTCTTTGAAGAAATATATCACAACTGTTTATCTCCTTGAGTGTCACCCTAAACCCTGTCAGTGCTAATGATATCAGGACATGGATTAAATAAATCCTTTTGTGAGGGACTATGGGTATTTCTGCATTCAAATCACAAATATAGGAATTTTGGCTGTGAAAGTGAGCAACAGATATTTCAGCATGCACAGCATTCTGTTCAGATGAAAAGCTTTAATAGAAAATGCTCCAGAGATGCAATGCTGTCACTCTTGAGCTTAACATTTAACAAACATTGCTTCCTCCCACTACAAGAAAGGTTCATTTATGCATAGATCACATATATGTATGTCATAGTTCTATCAAAAAAAATAAAGTTATCTTAAAAATAATAAAAAGGCAATGCTGGTTCTCTAAAGGATAATAGTGTGTGTTAGGTATGTGTCCCTCCCATTTTTTCACATGATATAGTTTTTACTGTTCTATGGAAACAATGAATTCTTTATATTTTTATGTTTGATAATTTTAAACACATTATGAATATTATGTACTGTTTTAAAATTGTCAGTAAGTGAAAGTCAGATAATTTTTTAGTTGATAGATCCTTTATATCTAATATTATGGATAACTTTAAGGATGAGATAATCTTATAGCCATGTTACATATTTTGGTGTGGTAATGCAGATAAAATATTTTGAATGTATTTTATATATATATAGCATACATTGATATTATAATTGCAACTGTAAAGTGCTGTTTGCAATCTCTTCTCAACTATTTCTATCAGTATTTATAAAATGAATAGCATCAACACACTATAGACAGCTGCATAACAGCCCATTAAACTGAAGCTGCTGCATTGCTGTAACTGACTTTGAAACTGATGTGACACAGACTGTGGCGGGCTTCAGTGAAAAAAGGGATTTCAGAAACAAACTTTATTTATTTATTTATTTATTTATTTATTTATTTATTTATTTATTTATTTATTTATTTATTTATTTATTTATTTTTGGTATTCATGCTATTCAGAACTAAATTCCTGACAGAAAAAAGGAAATTTTAACAAAAAGCAGCTTTCTTTTTGATTGCCAGGTCTAGCCCAATCCATGTTAGTTTCAAAGAGCAGAATTGATAAGCTACAGTTTAAAAGTGTGGTTAGGTCTACTTACTGAAGGCTGTTTTTTAACCTATAGACTATCTAAACACTAGTTTAAATGGTTTATTTTAAACACACATTTTACTTTTCCTCAGTACATTTGATATCACCTTTTGAAAAAGCTTTAAAGACACTTTTAGAATACTCCACTGTATATTAAATAATTCATTTTTGAAGTATAGCATAGTATGTATAAAATTTGAAAAATAACCAATTTGCTAAGTGTTCAATTTTCATGTATTATGTCCAAATTTAATGCACAACTCTATACACAATTACATATTATTATATTCATAAGAAGTTTTTCAGTGAAATTTTATATTTCTGATAACTGAAATTTAAAAAAATAATACATTTTATTGAATCAAAATTCAAATGAAATATAAAGGGAATAAGTATTTTATATTTGTATTTTATTTTCTATCATTTATTTTAATAAATATTTTTGTACTAATTTTATACTTTCATTGATTTTATTATGATATGGTAGCCACTAACATACACTTCAATAAAAAGTCTGTACAATAAGCAATAAAGACTAGTTTCCTAAAATAATAACTCAAAATAATTCATAATATACCTTTTAAAATGACAAACTAGGATAAAGTATCCTAGATATTTTCTAAAATCACAACAGGAGTCAAAATTTAAGAGTAACTCTCGGAATTCTACACCTGGAGTTTTTGTCAAGACAAAGCAAAGGAAGCAAAACTCTTTCCTTGCTTTTATTGCATCCTACTACTTTGAATTTCTTTCTTGATAAGACCTTTGAGTGTTCTAGTATTTATTATTTCAGTTTAACCCAGAATGAGGCTGAAAGACTTGATTCATTAAGTATGGTTATTTAAAGTGCAGATGTTCACACTTACACATTTTGAATGGATGACATATCTACTGTGTCTAAAACACAAGCACTCCATATTATAACATAATAAATCATATAACTTTTTAAAATCGTTATTACTATGTCAGTGAGGAATTCTAATCGCAGACAAACTGGTTAGATATAAGCAGCTTTTATTTTTTTCATTTCTGATGTTATTGTAGCTTCAAGATGGGGAATACATACACAGTACTATTGATCTGATTAACAAAAAAAATGATATATTATTAATTCATTCTACTCTTGTTTGTTCAGATATTGCCTTCGTAGCATCTGCTTATCAGTGGACAAACTCTCCTTGAGTAGGCTTCTCTGCAATTTGACAAAATTTAAACTGCCCCCAAAACAAATAGCCCAGTTCAAATGGGACTGATCTTCCTCCCAGGAATTATGAATTGGTACCATCGTTACATGATTAAATTTGAGATTTCCCTTTCTTAATTTCAGTTTATGCCCTTTTGCTGTCTCTGCAATTTATAATCTTTATCCATGCCAATATTAGTATTTGATGAATATTCTGAAATTATACATCCATAAATTACTTTTTCAGAATGTGTACATATATAACAAGCAAAGTCAAATCATGGAAGTTTTTAAAACTACCATGTCATAAGGTCTTGAATTTTTCTAGGCTTTGAATTAGATTCTGACAACAATTGCTACAGATTACAGGTAACATATGACTCTGAGATGGGAATATATGCAAAAAGTTTTGGTATAACAGCACATTTTTGCATTTACTTTAATGATTACTCATGGAAATCATATGAGAATATTTAAATAAATGCAACCAGTGCATTTGAGTTCCATATCATCCATTCTAATGAATATGCAATGACTCAAAGGTTTGAACAATCACATCATTCCCTTTCCCTCATTTTTCATGTGAAAGGCAAGGACATTCTATTTGAAAATAACATTAACACAATGTCATGATTGAGTATTTAAGTGAACAAAAGTCAGGAAAATCATTTTCTCATTTGTCTAGAGCTGTAGCTTGGCAACATAGTATGTATTTTGAAGAATAAAACTGCTAAAAAGGCATGAAATATTCCTAAATAAAACAACTACTCATTTCATTTTTCTTGCTAAACATTTTAAAGAGAAAAAAGGTAATCTCAAGTCATTGACAAGCTAATATTACAATGTAGCAAACCAAATGAAAAGTCCTTATATTCTAGTCAGTTCAATAAAGATTTGCCTAAGGCATGTAAACATATGGATGGTTGCTAACTAAAATAAATAACTCACATGAGTGTGAGGAAAATAATCATAATCTGATGACTTACCTGGTCTCTCAAAGTGAATTATTTGTATTCAATAGTCAGCAAATATTGTCTGGAATTTTTCCATGAACATTCAATATTTCTAAATTGAGTATACACATACTCAAAATTAACACAACAATTGAAGTGGGAAATTCTTCAAAAAATTTTGTTGTTGTTACTCAGTTACCCTCTGATTTACTTAAATCATCTATAGCTTAATTAAGAGTGACACAAAACCTTGTGTGGCTTATTAGAAGAATACCAACTCATTTTCAGTTCCATCATAGAAAGAAATGAACATTTCTTTCATGATACAGTTGTGTCTCCAACTCTCGATCTTTATTTAATTGCGTTGGGTTCCTAGATTATTTATATAGGAACGGGTTGGATCATGCTGTTAGCAAAATGTCTGGATATGGATACACATTTTTACACATTTTACACATTGAGAGATCAGTGGAGAGTAAGTTGGTTTCTAGGGATCTGTAGTTCTTACTGGATGGGGATGAATGGAATACTGGGCACTGGTACAGTTACTCTGAATGCCCTGACTGCATTTTGTTCATTTTGTTAAATATAAGTCCTGTCTAATGGTACCTAAACCCCCAAATCTTTTCCCTTGATTAGATTTGGTTTCAAGAGAGTCTTTTGTAGCACCATGTCCTTGGGTAGCAAGGTTGGGGGAAAAAAAAAAGAGTCTGCTCCAAGTTTGTCTTTAGACTCTTTTAAGCTTGGGGTGAGAAACAGTTTGGCTTGCTTTAAATTGTGATTGGCCTTTCAACACCTTGTTTGTTATTGATGAGTATGGCCCTATCTCAGTCTATTTCTGTAAATCCACATAATCTATGGATTATGTGGTCTACCCAAGGTCTATTCTTGTTCACGTTCATCAGCTTTCTCTTTTCCCTCAGAAAAACAAAATTTCTGTGCTCTCTTAGCTGCTTTTGGAAACCAAAAGGATGTGTTTTAGATCCTTTGTGTCAGGACACTACAAAATTACTAATGGGCCAAATATGACTCATGTCATGGTCTCATATAATTTGTCAGCTGACAATAGTTCTTCCAATTTTAATATATTAAGAAACAAATACTATTTAATGACATTGAAAATATACTAAATTTGAATTTCAGTTTCTAAGATTTTTGTTGAAGTAACATCGCATTATGACATCATTTAATTTTCAGGTACACATCATTGTAAATTGACATCTGTATAAGTGCACCACTACAAGGCCAGTTATAGCCATTCCCATACAGTAGACTCATTCAATTTACCTGTCTCCTCTTCCTCCTACATTGCTGATAACCCCTAATTGTTCTTTTAGTTTAAAACTTCATTCTTGCTTTATTTATTTTTTATGTTCTCCTGTTTTGTTTGTTTGTTTGTTTCTGTGTAAAAATCATGAAATCATATGGAGTTTTTCAGAGCACAAGGGACTGAGGTGATGGTGCACTGGTGGTGGGAAATCCATGGGGACCACAACTGTGTCAAATATACATAAAGAAAGGAAAAAAAAATATTCATGAATGCTTATGATGCACCCTCCAGATCCATCCATGTTTCTGTTAATAGCAGGGTTTCATGTTTTTAATAGTTGAGTAGTATTCTGTTGTCTATATGTACCTTAACTTGTTTATACAGCCATTTATTTGTTGATGGGCACTTAGGTTATGTCCACTCTTATCTTTCGCAAATAATGCTGACATACATGTACTTTGATTTAGTATATCTAAATGAAATATATATGTTTGACATATCTATATATCTATATATATATATATATATCTTTAAAGTTTTTTTTATTTTATAATTAAATATCCAGGGGTGAAAAACTGGATTATATGGGGTTTCTATTTTCATTTTTTTGAAGACTATCCATATTGCATAAAGAAAGTTTTATCAACTTCATTATCTACTTTTCATAGTTAATTTCTTAGTATGGGGCACATTTGAAAAATTGTAATAGACATTATATGGACTGCTAAGCTTAAAATATCACATTTGACTCTTTACAGAGGACTTTACCCATTTTTGGTCTATACTATTCCTTCCTCCATTAATAAATATCTTTCTATTCCAGTGGGATTCTGGATATGACCCTCTCTATGGTAATTATACTCAGGAAGTTAGACAATGGTAGCCTGTATTTTTATAATTTCCTAAATTGATATGAGTTATTACCTTGGCGACTCATTCTGAGACAGAGGTTTGTAATTAACTCAATAGTCATGCTTTGGCTCTTTTTAAATCTTCTACCCTTTAAGTCTATTACAGCAGTACAGGAAGAGTTTCATATCTCCTCTCTGTACACTGTTGTTCCATGTACTTCTGGCCCTTTGAAGAAAATAAAATATCTTTCTCTGTCACTAAGAAATCTAGATCTTGTGACAGAAACCTCATGTATCAAAGCTGTAAACATTGAAAGGATAAATGTTGATAAAAAGCAATTGATTGTGTATGAATCATGGGTTAATAAAAATAGATACAGCAAAGCCAGGAGGAAAATAAGGAATTTTCTCTCTTGCTGCCATTTATTATTTTGTTATATAATTTCATAAAGGAGGGTAAAGAAAAAATATTAGATATATTTTAAAAACTTGTGTAGCTAGTAAAGTGGTAGTGACAAAACTTGAACCTTGTTGATATGAGTCCAAGGCTCTGTGTGTGTGTGTGAGAGTGAGAGAGAGAGAGAGAGAGAGAGATGGGAAGGGGATGGGGAGGGGACAAAGAGACAGAAGTAGATAAAGACACAGACTCAGTAAACTTAAAGGATTATTATACCAAGAGTTTTTCTTACATACCCTAAGGTATTTTGGGTGTTTCAAAAAAATCTATCCAACACTTCAGAGTGTAGTTTTCAAAGCCTCATGGTGATTATAATAGTGAAGTACTTGAGAAGTTTGTTAAAAAACAAAATTAATCTTATTTCCAATATATGTAATCTTAAATTGAAAGGTTGAACGTTTTGTATTTTCTGTAAGCGTAATTATTTCTGATGATGATGTATTTCTGGTGGTGGTATGGGTAAAAAGTACAGGATGGAAAGGAGGTGAAATAAATGACAGAGGTTTTGATAATTTCTCTTTACTGAGATTATATTTATTTATTTATTTTTTTTAATCTTTATGAGACTTTCCCATCATGTTGATCTCCTGTGACTATATTTTCCTTTCATTTGATAGGGTTTTTTGAAAATAGTACTTAAATATTCTAGGTGTTTTGATGAAGGAAGTGATACTTAAAAATTTTTCACATGTTGGAGAGTATTAGCAACTTCTTAGAGTGTATCAAATATAAAATAAAGTATTTCCAGAGCATTATTTTCATGAATTTATTGTTCGTAATATTTGTGCTTTCAGGTAAAATATGAATAAAGCATTTTTAAACTTTAAACGAAATGCATATCCATATATCTATGTAATTTATGACTATAAGACTAGATGAACATTTCATCTGCCAATAATTTTGATACAATTTCTGTTTCTCATATATATGGAGGGACTCATAATAGGTACATAAAACAAAGTATCAAAATAACAATAAGCACACTGATAGAAAGAAGAATTTTTTTCACAAATCCATGGAATAGCATTGGTCATTCCTAAGAACAGTTTCCTGGATTGTAATTGAGAAATAAAACTTTCAAACTGTAAATAGAAAATAACAGAAATTTAAAACTCAAATGTTTGTTGTGATTTAACTTTTTTTCTTATATATATTTAAAATATTTGGGACACAGTACTTTCAAGTGAGTAACATTATTAGTTTCCTTAGGCTGCTATAGTAAAATGCAATGAACTTGATGGCTTCAAAGAATGAAAAATGATTCTCTAATAGTTTTGGAGCCTTTCTGTTCAAAATCAAGGTATTGTCAGGGACATGATCTCTCTGAAGGTTCCAGGGGAGGATCTTTCCTTACCTCTTCCTGGTCTTGTGGTTATCAATAATCTTTGGTGTTTGTAGGCACATTCTTCATCTCTGCCTCCAATGTCACAAAGCAGTCTGTGTGTCACTCTGTGCCATTTCCATCTTCCTATCTAAAGGTATCATTTACTAGCTTAGACTTCACACTAATCCAGTATGATCTCATATTAATTTGATTATACCTGCAAATATTATTTTTCCAAATAAAATCACTTTCACAAATAACAGGAATTAGGGCTTCAACATTTATGTGGATAGGTGGGGTAGGGGGAACACAACACACATTATACACAATAATACTTTAAAATTTTCAATTTAACAATTATTAAAGAGATGGTGGACTTAGACCATAAAGTTAAATATGGTATCTAAATAGCAAATCAAGTTCAAATGCATTTACAGCAGAGTTCACAGAAATTCAGGCATTTATTTTTAAAATTATTAAATTATTAGATAATTGATATTAATTTTAACTAATTTAAAATTAAAACTAGTCTATAATGCAGAGAGATCTCATGTGCCTTTCATTCAGTCCCCTCAGTGAGATCTTGAAAATTATATTGAAATATTAGGATATTGACATTGATATAATCCACACATTTTACTCAGATTTCTCTAGTTTTACTCTCATGTATGTGTTTTTAGTACTATACATTTTATAACACACATTTGTTTCTGTGTACCCCACCATAATCAAGGTTCAGAGAAGTTCTTTCAACAGGACTATCCTTTGTGTTTTTATCATCACACCCTGGCTTTCTCCCCTCATATCTCTACCCTTAACCTCTGGTAGTTACTAATATATTGTGAAATAGTTTTGAGACTGACTTTAATGAACTCAGCATAATTCCTTCTAGAACCATCCAATTTGCTGTGTGTGTATCAATAGTTCATTGCAGAGTGACACTGCGTAGTATATATCACTTTGCTTTATCATTCCAGCTTCTTAATTCTAATAGTCAAATTTTAAGTATCATTATATAGAAATGATTTTCTTGAGTTTGTTAGTTTTTTTTTTTCCCCAGAGTTCTTAGGAAATTTTGTTTTACAGTTTATTGTTAGAGTTTTCTATTGTACTAGGATAGTTGTGATGTGTTTGAGTGGCAACAATTTGTAATTGTATAGATTGCTAAGCCGTTGAAGACAAATAGAATAACTTTGGACAGTATTCACTTCTCTTTCATCATTCTTCCAGTTTTTCCTATGAATTATTATTATTTTTCTTCACCTTTTGAAAACAGGATATGTGCTATACAAGATGATTATATTGCATAAGAAAAAAGTTAGTTAACATTATATAACAGGCGACCTTATTGCATAGAACTGTTAAAAAGTAGTGATTCTCTTAATGTAATTAAGAAAGGGAAATAGCCAAGATAGTTTATTTTAAAAGATTATCCAGTATAATCCTTGCTACATTTTGTTTATTTCCTCTTTTCCATTTTCTTGTCATTAAACTGATATCCTTAAAGCAAGACAAATATGGAAGTTACAATTTAATTCTGTATCAAAAACTTTGTTCACATTACATCCCAGTCTTCAGAAAGTCATTATGGAAAATTTATTCTGTTTATTTTTAAGGACATTAGAATAAAAATTCATATTAGATATATAATACATGTACATGTGTGTATCTGGATTGAATCTTAGCCCTGTTCCTTCCTGACTATTGGAACATATGCAAGTTATATCAACTCTTATATTCCATTTTTTAAATAAAATCTCTATCATAGACTAGTAATACTTACCTAGCAAATTTCTCATAAATAAGTTAATCAATGTAGTAAAGTATTGTAGATATTGCCTGGAATTTAAAATAATTTTTAAAAACAATATTTAATTGTTTTTAAACAAATTAAATTTTGTTTAAAACAAAATTTTAAAAACAATATTTAAATTGCATTTTAAAAATATTTTTACAATAATTATATTTGAAAGTAATAGTTGGAATATTATAGGCAACTTTGAATATAGGTCTAAATGTTTATCATTTGGATAATTTGGCAGTTAGATTTTGTTGAAATAACACCTATATTACTCTAACTCTTGGTGGCTAGAAATAGAGAAACTTTCTTATACTTCTTTAAAAGTTCATTTGGGTCACCAGATGTACTGGTATTCTAAGTCACTTAAATACAATTTAGTGTTATTGCAACATTGTGTAGGTTGCGTTGTTATGCTGGGAGGGTTGGGGTGGAGGGAGTTTTATGAAATTCCTTTTATCTTTCAAGATTGTCTATAAGTGATTCTTCACTTTTGTTCATATTTACCAGTAACAGTAAATTACATGAGCATATCTGAAATCCAGGGACAGAGAAATGCTATTTTATCATACATCCATGTGAAAGAGCACTGGTAATTTTGTTAACAATTAGAGTACCCTTTTCTATTATACTGTTAAATAATTCCCAGTCATTTATATCCCCTTCTTCACAGCCTGCTTACAAAAGGAAGATGTGGAAAATCACCAATTAGCATAGGGGACCTTTTGTGAGCATTTAAAGGATGGGGATAATTATTTTCAACAAAAGGAATTAAATTGAATTTTCCTTCACTACCATATATCTATATCTCTATATCCATATATATATATCCATATACTCATTCTTAATATCAACATTGTTAATATTCTAATATATGTTAGGCATCACTAGCTCACTTGTCATTATCTTTTTATATAAGTTCATACAGAGTTTGTTGAATTTACCATCCAGGTAGAAAACAGGAGAGAACACAGCAATTCAATTCTCAGTGAAATAACTGGCCAAGAAACAAATGACAGTGAAAAGCAAAGACAAAAACAAGCTAAAGTCAATTATATTTAGCCAACCCAAAACAATGTGAAATGAAAAAAAAATTAATCGCTCATTATTGTGTAACTTATTCAACATTTGAAAATGATAGATACTTGTCTGACTACCTGAGGATGAAACATAGAGGTTATAAGTGAAATCTTACTGAAAACTCTGCAACTGAGAGCTAATTAGTGTGTTAGAAAAGCTGTCAGGACGTTTTTATATACCAGTGGAAAATAAATGAGGGTAGATTTTAGAGATATAGGCATACAATTTTGTGTCACACATACTCATATAAATATTTTTTATCTCACACCCTTGAGAAACTAATAAAAGTTGTTGCTTTAATTTGCCATTTATACTTGTATATATAATGTTATCATATAAAAGAACTCATTCTTCTATTTAAATATAGAATATATATCTCATTATAGCAACTAGTATAAGTATGTATATAAAATATGTAGTCTGTTCAGAGCACAAAGGCTGTGTTTGACTACCTCAAAGGAGTTAAATAATGGATTTGAAGTTCTTGGTTGACAAAGTCATAGAACATGAGAAGGAGAAGATGAAGTTTGTGTTGCTGAGATTACTAGCAGGAGTTTTCTCTTGCTGGTTCCAGCACAAAACCACTAACACATGCAAAAAGACCCTAAGGAGGCAACTAAGACCATTCTCAAATCATCTTCTGAACACAAGTACTCATTCAGTGATTAATGCTAGACTTTCACTTTTGATGTTTCTAACCATTCCCAAAATGAAATATTAATATCCCATGTGTAAGGAAGAATGAGTCTTATTCAAGGAATTTAAACAACTTATTCACAGTTTGAAGTGAGCAGTAACTTGAAATCAGGTTCTCACATATAATGTTAGAAATGCTTAATTTAGGAATGCTCTGAGCTCTTTTCATTCCCTAAGGACTCAGGGCCTTTATATTTCCAATATCTTCTTTATCTAAGTCTGCCCAAACAAACACACACACACGCATGCACACATGCACACACATACACAATATATATATATAAATATATATATTTTTACAATTTTCAGCTATACCGTAGTCCCAATTGTGCACATAAACATCTAGATGTCAGTTAGGAAAACCATATTATGATAGACAGAATAATGGATCCCAAAGCATTCACATCCTACTCCCCTGAGGTTGGGAATATATTATGTTACAGGCAAAGGCATTTTTGCAAATGAGATTCTGCAGTCTCAGCTTTTCCACTGTAGGAATCCTCATGTTAAGGATCTTGAGAGGGAAGACAGGTTGGCCCAATATAAATCACAAGTGTTCTTCTAAGAAGAAGATAAAAAGGAAAGAGGACAATTTGGCACAAAAATGCTGACGTTGAAATGCTAGGATTTGAGTATTAAGGGAGTGATCACATATAAGGAATGCAGGTCACCTCAGTAGCTAGAAACATTCTCTTCTAAAGCCTTCAGAAGGAATTCAACTCTGCTGATAGTACTAGAACTTTAGGATTATACATATATGTTCTTTTAAATCTCTAGTTATATAGTCATTTGCTATGTCAATAAATGAACTAATATACATATATATATTTATCAAAATCACAGCTAATCCCTCTATCTTAGTTTGATTTCCACCATCCTCAAAAAAAGCCCTCATAAAGAAAGAAATAGGAAATGAGCTAGGATTAAAAAAAAAATGGTCTTTTGGAATGAGAGGAAAATCCTTGTAAATATAATATCTAGCTTTACTTGAACCTATCTTATCTTTCTCTTCTCATGTTTTTCCCTTCACTTAACTCATATCTATATGCCATGGGAGCAAGAAGGCTGCTCAAAAATAAATAAATAAATGAATGAATGAATGAATGAATGAATAAAACATTGTAGCTGAGTCTGAGAACCTCTATTATGGGAACTGTCTTTAAAAAATCTAAATGCTAAAGAATTTATTTTTAAAGTGCCATCTAGATACTGGTTCAGAAGGGAAAGTAATATGTCTCAGAGGGAAAAAAATGACAGAAATTCCTTAGGGGGCATAGGAGACATATATCAGAGCAGTGTAATCTAAGATTGCATAGGTCCATCAGTATATAGTCTAATTATCATAATTTTAAGACTTTTGAGTATCATTTTACATGTATTTAAAATTTTACGATTATAAATAATTTTTAGAGTGGAATGTAGGTATTGATTGAATGATGCAAAGATATTATGTTCACAAGTCTACTAAGTGGTGGAGATGAGATTTAAATTTGAGATTGCTTGATACTGAAGTCCTTATTCTAACCACCAATGGGAAAGGACCCTAGCTATTGACTGCATGTCTGTAGTTTTATCTAGTCCATATTAGACAGCAAAAATGCCCAAATTTCTCTCAAACTTCCACATAAAAAAGTCATGAAATTGGAAACCTACTAATCAAAGAATGGTTCTGGTCAGGACCTTTAAACTTTCTGTTGAGAAAAATCAAACTTTTGCTCCTTTTAATATCTATTGTTTTTCCATTTTGTTGCAAGATTTTGCAAAACATTTTGCAAAACACTGTTCAAACAATTACTTTCAAATTTTTGACTTACATTACTATTGACTGATACGTAGATGGGTGTGAATGTGTGTATGCACACACATGCATATTTAATTTGAAGTAACTGTGTGTGTGTTTGTGTTTGTGTGTATGTATGTGTGTGAATTGACTGGTTGTCTGGTTGTACATTAGATTTTACTCAGCACTGTTTCAGAAAACACAGTGATCCACATAATGGGTTTCTCAGAGTGTACTGTGTAACACAAACGAATACATGTCCCATGTTTCTTATTCAGTGTAAGGGGTATATTCAGAGGCATAGAAATTTGATGCTAAGACACTTGCTGCATTTTAGATGCCCATAAGTTACTGTTGGGAGAAGCAGGGGAAAAATGCTTAGAGTTCTGTATAGAAAGTTTCTTAAAATCACTATTTAGACTTTTGTCCTACTCTGCAAGTACTCTAATTTATAACATCCCTAAAGCAGTTTCCTATATCTATCCCATTGTAAATAACCTTTGTGTCACCCTATATTACATCTCTTCCTCAAACTGTCCCATATATGACCTTACTGGTCAATATATGGCCCGAGAACTTGGTGATTCTGTGACTTCCAGTCCTGGCTCATTTCTATTACCCAGTCTCTTTCTGGGAACTGTAGTGGAGTATAATAACTCATTTATCTCATAAAGTTAATCACAAACATTAATACGTGCTGTATTTGACATAGGAAAAATGTTATGTGTCTCATGATACCATTATTTCTCAGAAAGGGACACCCAATTAATTTTGTGGGAAGTACAGTTCATTTTTTTTAAATGGAATTAAAAAACTCTTGATTTTTATCCATTCTTAATGTGTATATGGGAACATTTCGACTACCATCCTTAATATAGTTATTGCTGTGGTTGAGATTAAATCTGTTGTATTAGTCCTCATTTTCTAATTATCACAACTATTTGTTCCTCTTTCCTCTTAATATGTCATCTTTTAGATTATTTCCTTTCTCTCCTATGTAGGCTTATAAGCTATAAATCTTGTCATGCTATTTTAATGGTTGCTTTAAAGTTTATTGTATATATTTTTAACTCATCATAATTCACTTTTAAGTGACCTTATAAAATTTAATATATAGAAAAATAACCATTCAATCATCTACTTTCACTTCTACTCCAAATGTTTGTATTGCTGTCTTCTTCTTTACTTTCACATGTTAAAATCCCCATATTTTGCAATTATTTTTGCTTTAAGCTGTCAATAATTATTTAAATGTTATAAATGCTAAGTGAGTTTTTATTCTCACTTTCATAGTTATCGTTAACTTCTTGTACCCACTAGGTATCATTTTCCATTATTTAGAACTTATGATAGTGCAGGTTTGCTGATAATACATTACTTCAGACTCTGTCTAAAAAGTCTTTATTTCAATTTAAAAAAAATATGTATGCATACAAGCATTGGGGTACAGGTCAGAGGTGTGGGGGGTGAGATAATCCACCAAAGACAGAGTGGGGGACAAAACAGGCAGATAGACTGAAATATACTGCTGAGGGTAGCAGTGAGCGAGACAGGAGAGGTCTGCCACGCCACGTGTGTCACCTCCCTGCTGGCTGCAGGGATTGAACTCATGATGCAGTGGCTGTGGTTTGCTTCATAATGTGTTGCTTAACTCATTGTGCCACTAGGGAGGCCCCTATTTCATGTTTGTTTTTTAAATATTGCTGAATAATATAAGTTGGCAGTAACTTTTGCCCATCACTTTAAAGATGCTTCTGTACTGTATTATGGCTTCCATTTTCAAAAACAAAAACTGCTGTTACTCTTTATGTTATTCTGTACAAAAGTCATTTGCCTTAGCTATTTTGTGACTTTTCTTATTGTTTGCAATTTTACTATTCCGTGCCTTAATGTAGTTTCTTCATGTTTATTTTTACTTGTGTATGTTTAGATTCTATAATATGAGTCATAGTTTCATAAAATGAGCAATATCATCTATTATCCTTCAAATAATTTTCTGGCTGCTTCCCCACTCTCCTTTGTGGAATATAATTAAACATACAATAATACATTTAAAGTGGTTATACAGAGGCCTCCCTGGTTGTGCAAGGGGTTAAGCACCATACTATGAGGCATCTGGAGCCACTGCGGCATGAGTTCTATCCCCTGCCAGGGAGGCGATCCACATGGTACAGCAGACTACTCCTGCCTGGCCCGCTGATCCCCTCAGCAGTGTACCTCAGTAGATCTGCCTGTTCTGCTCCACACTCTGTTTCTGGTGAATCTTCTCACCCCCCACACTCTGGCCTGTACTCTAGTTCTTATATGCATAAATAAATAAATCTTAAAGTATTTATGCAAATCACTGACACCATTTTCATTTTTAAGTTATCCTTTCTACATTTCTTTGATTTGTTTCTATCCCTGTATCTTCAAGTTTACTATAATTTCTTCTGCAATGTTTAGTGTGCTCTTATGCCATTTATCTGTCAAGGACATAAACTATGTAACTATAAGTGTTATTACTCTTAATAACTATAATATTCTTGATAATTATTAGTATTATTACATGGTGGATACAACTGTAAAATTTTAGTTTACATCTCTTCTATATATTCTGTTTCTCTACTGAATTTTAGGACCATATATAATTCAATTTTGTTATTTTAATACCCTTCAACTGTTTTTATCTCTTCACTGTCTGTTGCATTTTTCCATATTGCATGCCTATTAATTTCCTTTATTTTATTAAGGATTTATTTATGCATGGAAGAACTGGCATATAGACCAGAGGTGCAGGTGGTGAGAGGTTTCACCAGAGACAGCGTAGGGAGCAGAACAGACAGATTTACTAAAATATACTGGTGACGGGACTTCCCTGGTGGCACAAGGGATTGAGACAGCACTATGAAGCTATTCCCAGCTACTGCAGAATGAGTTCAATCCCCAGCCAGGGGGGTGACCCACATGCTATTTCAGACTCATCTTGTCTCATCTGCTGCTGCTCTTAGCAGTGTGTTTCAGAACTTTTCTATTCCCCACTCTGTTTCTGGTGAATCCTCCCACCCTGGCACCTTTGGCTTATACCCCAGTTATCATATAAATAAAAAAATCTTTAAAAAAATGATAAAATACACTGTTGAAGGGAGCAGCCAACAAGACAGGAGAGGTCTGTGCCATTTGGGTTAGCGCCCTGGACAGGGTTTAAAGTCCTACTGCAGTGCATGTGGATAGCTTCATTGTGCTGAGACTAAATCCCTTGCACCACTAGGGAGGCCATGTTTAGTAATTTCTATACATTACCAGAATTTTCTGAACTTTACTTTTTTAAATATTGGATTTTCTTTAATTCCAACAAATGTATTTACACTTTATTTTTTTTTGATCCAGTTAAATTACTTACAAGCATTTTGATCCTTCAGGAGCTGCTTTTAATTAATGTTGTACAAAGACAGAACAGCATTTAGTTTTGGTATAATTTGTTCTATCATTGAGCAAAAACTTTCTTAGTAGTGTGCATGATACTACAATGTGAATTAGGATGTATTCTCATCTAGTTGTTATAAACAGATATCTCTAGTTCTAAGACTATTCAGAAGGTATTCCCGCTAATCCTTTCAGTTGTTTCCTCCTCTGACTTTTGGTATTTTTCCTCACATATTTGCTTGCAAGTATACAGAGTTGAAAACATGAAGGTTTCCTCTGTATTCTCTGGAGTTCTTTTGAATTGTTTTCTTCTCTTAGGAATGCTACTGTTCAAACTAGCTCCTTTGCCTCTCTGAACAACTATTTTCTCATCTTTAGAGCGTACTCAGTTCTATTACTCCACATCCCTGAGCTGCAGACAAGAAATCAGTTCAGTCAAAAAGTCGGAGCACTAATAAGGCTCACCGCATTTATTTCCCAAATCTCACGTATCACTATCCTTTGTTGCCTATTAGCTGATATCTTCAGTGCTGTCTTATAATCTTAATCTATATTATCCATTTTTATTTTAAATTAGTTTCAGGCAACAGGATAAATCTGGTCCTTATTATCCCATCATAACTATGGCAAGTTCTATAATTATTATCTGAAAATTTATAAAGACAATAGAGAGAGAGGGGTGGGGTAGACAGAGATCAAAATGATACTCACTGTTCTGCATTAGATAAAGGAAGACATTGAAATTTCTATCCTATATGCATAGATTTTATAAAGTAAGGTTCTGACTGATATAAGAGCATTAACTTATATTCCAGCACATGTACATAGTGTACAGTGGCAATAATATGATGTAAAAATGAAAGAATGCCCATCAACATTATTCATTGTCTAGATATAGATAAATATAAATGGTAAATGTGGATTTTCTGGTGCAATCTGCTTGAAATCCTTAAGGAAGGGATAATTTATTGTGGGGAAGATAATCTTAAGTGGAACCTTAAATTGAGAGCATGTGCAATCTGATTGCATCATCATGTGTTATATAAATATAGACCTAAATATAAACTGCAAAATCTTATAGCTCCTATAATGTAAGAGAGACAAAAATCTTGATAATCTTGGATGTAGCACTGTCTTTTTCAACAACATAGATAGTTTCAACAGCATAGTCACATTCTATGAAAGAAAAATTAGATAGAGATGGACTTAGGCCTCCCTGGTGACTCCAGGGGTAAAGTTCAGCACTATGAAGCTATCTTTAGCCACAGCATCAGGAATTCAATCCTGGGCCAACCAGGGAGCTGACTCACATGGCGCAGCAGACCTCTCCTACCTTGCCTGCTGCTCCCCTCAGCAGTGTATTTCAGTAGATCTGCCTGTTTCATTCCCCACACTGTCTGGTGAATCCTCCCATCTTTGCTCCTCTGGCCTACACCCCGACTCTTGTATTCATAAATCAATAAAATCTTAAAAGATGGAAATCATTAAAATTAAAAATTCTGCTAGAAAATAAATACTATCAAGAGAACAAGTCACAGACTGGAAGAAAATATGGCAAAGAACCCATCTAAAAAATGTTGTTACCCACAAGGTACCAATAATATCATAAGACAAACAAACAAAAAAATGTGCCAAAGACCTTAACAAAACTTCACTAAAATGAAATACATGTAAATATATATATATATATGTGCAAATATTCCATAACCTGTGTTCTCAGGGAAATGCAAATTAATTAAAACAATGAGATGACACTATACACCTATTAGAACAGCCAAAATCTAGAAGACTAACAAAGACTGTTGAGGATTTGAAGCATTAAGAACTCTCATTAAGGGCCTCCCTGGTGGCGCAGCGGGTTGGGCAACTCACTATGAAGCAAGCCGCAACCACTGCAGCACGAGTTTGATCCCTGCCACCGGCCAGGGAGGGGACCCACATGGCGTAGCAGACCTCTCCTGCCTCGCCCGCTGCTGCCCTCGGCAGTGTGTTTCAGTCAGTCTGCCTGTTCTGCTCCCTGCTCTGTCTGGTGAATCCTGTCACCTCCCGCGACTCCAGCCTGTACCCCAGCTCTTGTATGCATAAATAAATAAATCTTTAAAAAAAAAAAAAGAACTCCCATTAATTATTGGTGGAAATGCAAAATGATACATCCACATTTGAGGATAAATTGTGATATTTCTTATAAAATTATACTTTATCATATGATCTAAGAATTAATTACATTCTGTGCTATTACTCAAGGGATTAAAAATAATGATTACACAAAAATCTGTATACAAATGTTCATAGATATTTTATTCACAGTTGCCAAGTTTGGAAATCATCAAACTATTCATTAATAAGTGAATGGAAAATAAATTATGTTATTGATAAACCTGGACAGTGGAAATTAGCACTTAAAATAAATGAGTTAAAGATTCATGGAGAGATCTTGCTAAGTAAAAGGATATTGCTAACTAAAAGAAGCCTATCTTAAAAGGCTCTGTATTAATGATCCCAATTCTATGGCATTCTTGAAAAGTCAAAACTGAGAACACAGTAAAATGATGAGTGGTTTCTAAAGGACGTTGGTGGTGTCAAGTGGGAAGGGATGAATCAATTGAGAATAGAGGAATTTGGGGGCAGTTAGAATATCTTTATTATACTGATCATAGATATATGTCATTCTACATTTGTCCAAATCCATAGAGTATACAACCGTAAGAATGAGCCAAATGTTAACTATGAACTGTAGATGAGGTTGATGTGTCAATATAGGTTCAACAGTTGTGACAAATGTACCACTCTGGTGGAGGATGTTGATAATGAAAGAGGTTATGTTTGTTATGAGCTGTGCTACATGGACAATCTCTGTATCTTCACTAAAATTTGCTATGGATTTCAAATTACTCAAATTGTTTTGAAAATTAAGAATAGTCATGCAACTCCATTTGCCTAAAGTTCAAAATTAATCCATGGATCATGAAATGCTGTTGAATGAACAGGACAGATACAGTTGCTGGTTGTTGGAAAGGATCACTAGGGATCTCCTTGGATCCATGGTACATTCTATTCCTTCATCTTTATGGTAGTTCCCTGAGGTTGTTCATTTTGTGGTGGTTCACTAGGCTTTAAGATATTTGTACTTCTACATCTCAAAATAAAAAGAAGTATCTAACCCAGTGTCCCTTTTCTTACTTTACCCTTTCCAAGTATAAAATATTATTTAACTACTTTTTTTGATTATAACTTTTGAATTAATGCTTCAAATTTAGAGCATTGCTGAATTGGGTGGAAAGCTAAAAGATCCATGTTGCAATCAAACTCAGAAGATAAAAGAAAAAAATGTTAATGAACTAAATGGTTTTTACTTGAGCCAAAAGTCAATATATATGTAGGAAAATGTACTTAAAATAATTTCTAGGGAATCTGGAGAATGTGGCATCACAGACAATTTAAGGTATACAGGATATTACTTACCACAGTAATAGTCCCACTACAATAATTTTTATTGAGGAACACGAATTTATAAAATTTCTTGTGGAAATTGAGTATAATTATATTGAGGGAAAATAATGTTAGTATTCATTTCAATGTGTGAACATTTAATATTGATTATACAGAATTTCCAGTGGGGATTTAAAATGTGATATATGAGAAAAGTTTTTAAGTGCAATAAATTTAATAAAATGAAGGTTCTCTGTTTTACTAGCAAGAACTAAGTTTTCCTCATCTATTCAACATACTTAGCAGTGTTAATGTTCTTTCCCTATGGCTACAAAAAATCTTCAACAGTTTTTGATAAAATGTTTCATCATTTTCAATCTAATGCTAACACTTACGTAGTTAAGCATGGCTATATGCCTTTTAATGACTCATTTCATGGGGAACTAATCATTCTATGAAACTTCCTGGGAAAAGTACAAAATTTCTTTTGTTACAGGGAGAGAGGAATATAAGCAAGGTTTATTATATTAAGGGTGGGAGGAATAAAAGGACCCTTGACAATTTTCACCTCTGAAAAGATGTCTATTTATTGTTTGATATTTTCTTGACAGTAGGTTATTGAGATATAATGTGGAAACTTGGCAGAAGATGCATAGATTTTTTTTCTCTTAAATTGTTTTTTATTGAACTTCACACTTTGTGTCAAACAGCTGGAAGCTGGAGGAAGGATATGTAGCCTTAATGAAGAAGACTAACTCTGTGTGACCTTGACTTCGAAACTATCAAATAGCAAAAAGAATGAGTTATTATGGGCAGGAGGGAATAATGATTATTGAAAAAGAAGGACATGTCTTTTTATCTGGTCTACAAGAGTTTTAATTCTGAGAAGTATTTTGCCATGTACATCAAAAATTTCTATGACGAAACAAATTAAATGCCTGGTCTTACCTGTTAAAGCATAGTTCTGAAATATATGTATAGGGTCCAAGATAAATGGAGATTCTAAAATTAATATAAGATCCATTCATTTTTCGACAATTGACTCTTGTTTATAGTCTGTCCAGGATGCCCCTAAAACTTCCATCAGAAAGTTCTGGCAAGCAGCTACCATAACCTACTGTAGCCCATCTTTCTATATAACCTACATAGCAGGAAATTATAAGCATTAGTTTTCACCTAAGTTAGCTTCCCAATCTTTGCCCTCATTTAATTTTCTGACTTTATTTATTGTCATCATTCCGACATAATGAAATAAAATTTTGCAGTAATTTTTTTAAATAATAGACTACTAGAAAACTTACCTAGTTGGATTTTAACTTGTAGGTAAGAGAGATCATATGTCACGTATTTGTATTATAAGTGACACAGTTAAAGAATACATAATTTGAAGAGGCAAATTTTATCTGATTTCAGAGTCAATAGTTATCAACTATTTGATTCCTAGACCATTTCCCATTAAGTCTCACATAGTGAAATAACTTAAGTTAGATAAGAAAAGGTAGGAAAATTTACCTGGAAAAATTTACCTGGAGTCATAAGATGACAGTCATGACACAAAATGTGTAATTGGGCTTCTAAGAAAAATTTCTGAAACCTGAATATACAACCCTATGTAGAATATAGAATAGTCTGAAGCACCCTCATCTTGTGAGATTTAAAATAATATCAACTGAATTAATAGTTCTAATGGAATAATGATTCAAGAGCCATATCAATATGAGCAAAGTGACAGAATTCATATAGCACCAACATTTTTCTATATAGTCAGCATCTAATAATGTTGAAAATAGGATATCTCTCTCTCTATTCAATTTAAGCTGTCTTCATTTTCAGTAGGGGTAAATCTTCTAGGCATATCTTACAGACCTTAAAGTGCAAGACAGGAGACTTCCATCAAAGCAATTTATCTTAAGCTATTATAAGTGATAATAATGTTTGTCAATTTGAAGTATATGTTATACAAATAATCATGTCAAGTATAAATCATTGTCCACTTAGCTGAATTTCTTGGATCAAGAAAATATATTTAAATTCATTTCTTTTGGATCAATAGGACTTATGTAATTCTACTGTGAGGAGACACTTGATATATTCACCTTGATGTTGATTATATGTTCTGGGGTCTCTGACTTCTTTCTTAATAACCACCCCCCCTTGACTCTCTTGACCTTGAGGTGTATTGTTAGATGTGAAAGAACTACTACTGGGTATATGAGGTAGTTTTTATGTATCTCTGGTTTCTTCTTTTGTAAAAACTTAAACTATGCCTACCTCCCAGGTACCGTCCTTTCCTTACTCTCCACTACTGCTCATGGGTGAAGCATAGATTCCAACTCCCTCTGACCCCCTCCTAAATGGGCCTTTGGTAAGGTATTCAGAATTTCTCCCATACCTTCTCTCTCTCCACCTGTATCTAGTCTAGGAGTATAACTATTTCTTCCGCCTCCTCATGTTCATCACCTAACATTTCCTATGACACATCCTTACTTTGACCAAAGACCTTCAGATAAGGTTAGAATCCTTAGTATCTCTCTTTTAATATTGAAATCGTATTGATCACTCTCCATTAGCTTGGAAGATTTATATTAGTTTCTCATCCCTGTCATGTGCTGATGTCTTCATTAACTGATACCTCCTTTTTTAAGTTCAAATTTTGCTATGGTGAAAAGAGTAGTAATCAGGGTTTACCAAATAAGAGAGTTCTCAAATTCCTAGGATTGAACTTAAAGACCACATCAAAACCTCTAAGCAAAGACAATTATTCTGATTTTTTTTTTTTACCTGAATTTGCCTTTGCTTTTCAAAAGTACCTCAAGACTACTAAACTTGCATGCTTTAAGGGGTCTAGCCATCCATGCTCACAAAAGCAAAACATAGTGTGAAAGAGCTTTAATAGAATTAGTGAGCACAGAGGAGAAAAAAGGGTATTTCTAATTAAGTTTCTCAATAAAACATCCCAAATTACCAATCCCCTCATGAATAATTGCCCTAACAAATAGGTTGGGCCTGAAGCGAGGCCCAAAAATTTGTCACAAGTCTAACACACCCCCTGGTGGGAAACCAATGGAAAGGGTTTGAGAAACAGGTCCCAGAAATCTGGGACAAAAGAAGATACTAAGATAACAGTTGTCATTGTCAGCCTCCCCATGTGTCTCTCACCCACCTGTTTATTCCAAGAGTTTCTAGATGTCTCTCCTCCACTTGACTTCTTCCCAGAAGTACCAGCGTGGACATTGGGTCATAGGAACAGGAACTCTTCCTTTTCTTCTCCTCGTTGAGTCCATCTACATTCTTTGTTATGTTGCTTCACTTGAACTCTCAACTCCACTCATTATTAACTGGGACAGATAATGTGGTACCCCCCCCCCCACTTATTGGAAATAATTCTGTAAAAGCTTGAAGCATTTTATTTCAGGGAAATTTACCCTTGGATTGGAGAATACAGTGCCTTACAAGTAGTGGAGCACACTTTCCAAGGATTTGGGGTCAGGTAGATTTGAAGAGCCTTAGAAGAGGCTATGTGGAAACAGGGTATAATTGACTAGAAGGTTGAAGATTACCTTATAAGATTACCTTATAATCCTGTTTTAGAGTAAGGTGAACAAGCAAAACTGAATTGGAGGACTGTGATTAGTATATATTAGTTTTCCTTGATAAAGAAGCATTCTCATAAATAAGTGCAGGCTGACTTCAGTTTAGTTTGTTACTGGCAACATTTTTTTTGCTATCAGGGCTTCCATTTTGTGGGTCATAAAACAACAGACCTTAGGGAATCTCAAACATGTCAATTAATTAATATTGAAAGTGCTCAAAATTGGTAGTGTCTCACTACCACTGCTAATATAAGCTGGTTTTCCAAATGCCTAATAGGCTCAAACAAGGAATACATTTACAAGCTGGAATATGAAAGAAATAGAAGGATATGCATATGTGTATGTGTATAAACAGAGAAAAGGAGAGAGTGAGCCAGACATAGAGTCAGATAACCAATATATATTTCTCATGCATATTTGGTCTTATTCACCTTTCCTGTCTCACAGTTATCCCTGGAGCCCTTGGTATATCTCAAGTGTTAAAAATTATAGAAAGTGCTCCTTGTTATTAGATACCTAAATACTGTATGAAAATTTTTTGTCATTAATAAGAAATATGAACTGGAGCCAAAGCAATTCAGTTTATAAAATGATGAATTACAGTGTCTTTAGCTGTATTAACAAAGATTCAAATGATCATCTATACTCAATATTTCTGAAATGTCTGTGGGAAGTCTTGATACTGTAAAACAAACAAAATTGAAGCCTTGAGCACAACTGAGAAATAAGACCATTGTACATTTGGTAGTGGTGTTTCAAAGTTTCCTGAAGGTATGGAAACAAAACGAGTTGTGGGTATAGCCCTGACAAGTTATAAATAAGTAATTGTTTTTTTTTTTTTTTTTCATATTTTGATCTACAAAAGTTTTGTCATCCTTTTTCCCAGACAGAGCACACTGTATGGCATAGTGTATTTCATACTGACTCTGAGTAGTTTGTTCCTCTGAATTTACACTAAAAAATACATAATTAACTACTGCTTTTCCCAGACCAATTAATCAACCAAATTCAAGTGAAAAAAGGATTATTGGTCATCTAAATATGGAAATAAATTTTAAATTTTTCAAAAATCTTACCTGCCTGAAGAACTACTCTTGGATTTCTTAAATCCATTCAGATAGGAGATATTTAAAGACACTGACAATCAGTGCCTCACATAACTGGACTGTTTACAGCACTTTACTTTCTTGTCAGAATCAGTGACCATCAGACAAAAACTCAGCAGTAGTGAAATTGAGAAAAAGGAAAAGGGGCATTTCGTGGTCCAGGATGCATTTCAGTAAGATTAAACTCTAAGTGATAGATGAGGAATTTAAGCTGCTCAGTATAATTCTATAAATGAGGTGTGCGAGAGAGGTTTTCATTAAAACATCTCACTTCACACAGGCTTATGTGTCTTCCCGATGGTGTTCTCTGACTCTCATTAAAGGACTTGTAAAGTGTAAAACTTCTCCCACACAGTTTTTCACACTCACTCTTCATATGTTTATGTATGTATGATATATGCATTTCACCAGGAAAACATCTTGAAAGAGTATTTGAACTGAAAAGTATATTCATAACATGAATTAAACAAGAGTCCTGTTTGATCTTTTCTTGAGAGCAGTACATTTACATTTTCAAATGTGATCATTTTTTAAAGTGCCATAGTTTGTGTTAGACATCTCAGAAAAGATTAGGCTTACTTGCTAGGGCAAGTAAGGCTTTGCCTACAAGTGAATAGATTCACAAATGAATTTTAGCATATATATATCTTTATCATTCAATGGATCTTTTAATTCCCTGTAAATATTACACTTATTGGAAACTTGGTTTTGATGAGTGTTTCCAGGACTCATAAAAAATGAAATTCATATTTAGAATATTTAGATTAATGCTATCAATCATTATGTTAGGTTTACTTGAATTACTTTAAATGGAATATCCATGATCATATTCCTCAAGTGACTTATTATTTTCAGCAAACTTGTATTCTTTCTGTAAATAAGTACTCCATACACAAGTGATTTTTAGAACAGGAAAATGTGATTAATGTTTGGTTTTTAAATTTCAAAACGGATAAACAATTATTAAAAGAGAACTGAAAGCTGAAGACAATACAATTGTTAGAAAATAAATTTTATTGTAAGACATTGCTTTGTCTATATTTGTATAATGAAATAATTACTCTTGCATAGCTATTTTTATGTAAATGAACTCTACATGTCTTTTAAAAATTCAATTTATATAATAGAAATCCAAATGACACTGAGATTGTCATGACTTACCTTAGTGACTTTTACAAGCTGAAAGTCTGAGCCTTGTGATTTATGTTTAATAATTTAACACATTAATAATATTTTAGATGTGGATTGTTGAACATAAGCATGCAGATTATTTAAATGAATATTTAATTTTTATTCACCTTGCCAGAAGACAGAACGTGCATTTAATTGCCTGATATGAAAAATGGGGAAAAAAGTTCAGTAAAAATGGAAATGGGAAAATATATTTAAAATATCTTACTTTTGGGGCCACAAAATAAATAAGATTTGGCTTGGTATTTGATACTGTATAATAAAATTTTATAATAAAATTTCACTTTACATTTCACCTGTAAATGACTTAGTCTATATGAAGCACCGACTCAAAATGTATACTTTTAATTTAGATGTATTTTTCATATTCTGAATATGTTAAATAACACTATGAACATTTTACATAATGAGTCTAGTGCTGTGCATAGGATGGTTACCTGATTAGTAATATTTCTTTTCTGCTTTTCTTCTGTATCATGAAAATACAGTGTAGAGAAAATTCTACACTTTAAGGCAGGGTGGGACAATGACCTACTGATATATACTTGGGAGGTTGCTGTGAGCAATAATGTAAATATTTCAGAAATGACTATTTTAATATATATGGAATGAAGGGTGAAATTTATGTTGAAATTAACATCTGAAAACCCACCCACATTTCTATATAGTATATATATTCCTATATTCTTTAGAATAAATCAACATTTAAGGAACAATATATTACATTTATACACACACATATACACAGATACATATAAAGCTTTGCTATAATTATAGCGATTCACCCAGGGTGAGCTATAATGATTTACTTTTGTAAAGTAAAGTTCTTTGACTGTGGTTCATGTGTTGAATTCTGCTCATTAGCAAATATATTTTAGGGACCCTCCAGTGTGCTTAGAACGCTTAATGTAGCAGGCGATGGCTGGTGATAGTTGATACTGGGAAAACTATTCTTGAGAACTTACAGATCAAACTATAACAATTTCTTCAATGTCCATTTTCACCCACCTGCTCCATTTCTTTTCTTTATGATCTTTTCCACTCTCATTTTTTAAATCTTTGAAAACCAAAATGTGGACAAGGACATAATCATGACTAAAATGTATTATTGCCATCCCTACTACTTTCTTTACTGTCTGCCCCATGTCTCAAGACTCCAATCTTGTTCTGCCCCCATTTTCAACATCCATTCTTTTGTACATATGACTTGATTTAAATTGTTCCAATTTTGAAGACACACTATAAATAAAGAAAGGTCTGTCCTTCTACAGTAGGCTGTAATTTAAAAGCAGAGACGAACACTCTATAAAACCTTTATTTGTGTGTGGAAATGGGAATAAATTCCTTCAAATTTTTGGGCTGAAATTATCCCTGTAACCTCATCTGCAATTTTCTCTGATTGTAGAGAATTATTTCTATCTCACTCAGTTCAGCTACAGGCAAATTTCGTTTTAGGAACTGAAATTTGAGAACACTGGAATGTTTCAGATACTAACCTCTCCATTTTATGTCTTATGAATCAACAGCACATTTAATTTAGGTGAGTAGAAAGGGTAAATAGTTATCTTTATGTAGTTTAATTAACTTGCTCCAAGCATCCATGTCTTTTATTCCTAAACGTGCTGGATTTACTGCTTTTCCATTTTGAGTAATAGCTATTATTTCTTTTTTCTTTTTACCCTTTCATCTTTTTTTTTTTTTCTCTCATGTTTGTGTTGTTGTTGCATACACATCTTTGGAAAAAACAAAGAAAAATTCCACATAAAATGTCTGTAGCCAGGTGGTTTTCCCAAATTCAATCCTAATCTCAAACTGTCTTGAAAGTTTAGAACAATATTTCAATAACATTTGAGTTAGCTCTTTGAGATATTTACTGCTCAGAAACTTTTCCAACTTAGGACTTAAAAAGTACTGTAGACCAGTTCTCATTTTTACAAACCACAAGAAAAAGTAAGATATAGCATTGCTTTTTTGGCTTCTGTTTCTTTTTTAATTAAAGAGAAACTTCGGATGTGATGAGAGGCACTGTTGAGTTTTACAGTTAGACCTTAGATGGCACTTTTATTTTAAACCAATATGCAAACTACCAGTTGGTGAGTTAGGATGTTCTGAATTCTAATCCCAGAGTTGCCATTAGTTTCCTCTGCTGTAATGGATATGTCATCTGAGTCTTGTCTGCCTCCATCTTCTTATCAGTATACCAGAATAAGACTAGCACTTACTGACCTCAGGGGGCTAAAATAACAAGTATTTTAATGTAAGAAATATGCATTTTAAGTATCTTGGAAAACTGCCTAGTGTGTGTATGTATGTGTGTGTGTACATGCACAGAATAAATAGGTATATTCATTATTAAAAAAAATCTATTATACTTACGTCAAGAGATAAGACATATCTTTGTGGTTAAAAAAAACAATGAAAACATCTACTTTCTGTGACTTCTTTTGACTTCCAACATGAAGATTTTAGAATGTAACCTGACTGCAACATTATCATATAATTACTGATATTTGTGGGGTCATTCTATAAAATATTTTACTGCTATCATTCTGCAGTTATTCCCTAAAATAGTAGCATTTTGTGCCTATGTTCATTTATGGAGGCTATAGTGCAAAAATATATATTTAAATGCAAAGCAAGTAATGCATTTTAACAAAGTTAATATAACCAATAAGAAAGACAACAGAAGACAATACTTCAAAATATTAATTGCATGAGGGGCCTCAAAATTCATTAATCTATACCACTTTCTCTTTTAAACTGTATTGGTCCTTTGGAAACATATCTTATCCAATATCTGCTATAACTTCTCTTAGGGATTATGAGAATTCAAGCCTTTCCTCCTGTGACACTCACTCCTTTATAGCTTAGAGCCTAAGTGAATTAATTCTTCCCACACAGAGAAAATATCAAATTTCAAGGAACACAAGTTTACTGTTTATATATAGTCATATAAAATACTCTTTGAGTTAAAGGTATTTGCTGTGCTTAAATAATCTCTTGCTTAAAGCAAACATTTAACCCTTAAAGTATTAAACCTGTAAACCTAGGTCTACATTTGGTAAAGGAAAATATTTTAACATTTTTTCTCAATAACTTGTGTAAGTATGAATGAACCAAAGGTCATTGTAATTTGAAATTGGTCTATTAACTACAGTGACCTAAGACTTGAAAACCCCTTTGAAATAAAGGAGAGTAAATGTAGCTTATAATTGATTCAAAAAAGATTTAAAGTTTATCTGAATTTTCTGTGGCAGTATGTCAGTTTTGAGAGCTTACCTTAAATATGTACATGGAATATACATATGTTGTCTTGTTTTTGTTTCTTAATATATAGTGTGGATAACTGATAGTTGTTAAAGGAAAGCACCTTGGCTTATTGAATGTGTAGCCATAACAACACCTATTTCATGGAACTATTAATTACCTATAATACTTTCTTTAGAAAATGAATTATTCATTTTGAATTAGGTATATCAGTTAATATTGGAAGTTTTAAACTATATATGAATACAGTTTGGGTTCCATAAACAGGAAGAGCTGCAACGATAATTCAAAAGCCTGCAAAATATTTTAAGAAACCATATTTAGGAATAATTTCAACCCCCATAAAAATTAAATTTTTTCTGGAGTGGAAGATAGTACTTTTTAATAGAACAAAGTAAACTGCAAAGCAGACTGTTGAAAAACTTCAAATCTTTATCTTTACTTTGTTATTTATTTCTACTTACTATATATCCTCAGAAAGTTGTGGGTTAATAATGCTTACCTCCTCTCTATTATTATTGGGTATTAGGCAAACAGCATATGCAAAGTTCTTGAAACTCTAGCATGTGCTATAAATACTGAGTCAGATTTTTGCATATCTCTCATAGGTTATAAGCACAGTGAATTCCATACATATTGGGGAAATATGAAACAATAACTGATAATGAGACTCCGAGGGACTTTTCATGGGAAGAAGTATACCACCAACTGGAAAGGTATTGTTTTGTTCTATATATCAGAACTAAGGTTTCTCAGTTACAGAAGCAAGCCATAGGACTTTAACAATCAACAAGTCATTACAAGACCCAGCTTACCTATCAAATTTTATAACAAAGAAATGGTACATGTCAAATTATTTAAAATGTTTGACAATTATATTCATCAGATACCTCATAAATTAGGATTAGATTCAGTGTTGATTTGCAGATAGACACAAATTACTGTGTCTTTAATTAAATTAAATACTTTATTTCTTTCTAATGATTATCTGAAAATCATGCATAGGTATGAGAATGTTATAGGTTTCCATAATATCAGATGCAGTTCCTCTACTTATTGTTTACCCATGGACCTTCAACAGCATAAATGGTTTATGCTCCATTTCTATACAGGGGGAAAAAAAAAAGAGGGAGATTAAAATGTAAAGAATAGATACAAAGGATGTATGCCCTTAGAATTTTTGGGAAATCATACAGAATCCTCCCATGTGACTCTACTTACATCCCATTGACCAGTGCTTAGTTATATGACTTTAACTAACTACAAAGGAAAGTAGGAAATATGTGTTTGTTCTGCCTTGTTATAAACGACAAATACTGTTATTTTGAAGGGAGAGAAGAGATATTAACAGTCTTTTCAGTATAGCCATTCATTGTTAAAAATACATAGTCTCATCTCAAAATGTCAATAAACAAAAGAAATTACAGATAAATATTGTTTTAATATAGGACTAAATGAGTCTCACTTGGTAAATTAAAATAAATAATAAGAAATGAAATATAAAAATGGTTTATTCTTACTGAATCTCTTGCTCCAAAGATACCTATGTACTGTCCTTGAGATGGGAGTCTAAGGCAGAAAATTACTAAGAGGAATCATATTTTAAATTCACAAGTAATTGTAATGTGATATTTTAGTTGGCTATGCATGGTATTCTTAAGGATCTGATAAATGTGTAATTCTTGCATTAAGAGGTATAAGAATCGTTCTGTGGATCTAGACAGTACTGTAGAATTTAGCAGCTTGTGTTAGAAACATGATTTTTGTTGTTAAGATTAATTGATTAGAGAAATTTGATGGAACACTTTATGCCTTCACTGAAAAAAGAGCACAAGTTAAGTAAATCCAGGATAAGATGAAAATTTAGTATTTGTTGCACAACTGTTACATGCCATATATTCTAGGTACTTCTTAACATGTTGCTCATTTATTCATAACAGAGGTGTGAGATATTTATTATAGAAAACAGTATTTACTTTCCTACTAAATATTTGTAAACAACATGTTTAAATTCTGATTAAAATTGGATAGCATATTGAATCACAAAATCAGAATTCAGACGAAATAGAAACATTGTACTCATGATTGAGTGTACCATATAATACAATGATAAATGCTTGGAGGTCCAGTGATGTCAATTTATATTTGAAGACAATTTGAAGGTGTCAGTAAACAGCATAGATACTGTGATCTCTGTATTTTGCAGTTGATAACTTTTTAGGATATGAATGAATAATTTCATCTTTCCCTGTGCCTTGATTTCCACATTACAAGACAAAGACATCAATGATAAACTCCCTCCCAGGGATGTTTTTGAGCATTAGTTAATGTTTGTAAAGTCTCCACAGAGAGCAGAGGATGAATAATGAAATAGACTCTCAAAGTAGTATTATCACTCTCGTCTTTCTCATTAGTCTCAAAGAGGCTTCTTGCCAACTGTTAGCTTTTCAGCTGCTCAAATGAGGGGTTTCTATTTTAACTTTGCCTAGAAAAGTGAGCATTCCTTAAACATCTGGGGTTCACCTCAGTATAATTCCAATAATGTTTCAATGCAATCAGTATGTGAAGTGTGATGACCAGTATCACAAACAAATTCACATCTAATTTTAGGCCTGCTGTTTCAATTTATAATTTAGCTTACATTTTAAACTTATTAAGGGAAACAGTATCTAAATGACACATATGAGATTTATTTGAATTTAAAGTTTTTATGTGACAAACTTTTGCTTGAAATTCAGTTATATTTAAACAATTGCTATGGCAGTAGGGAAGCAGAATGAGATTATGATTTTGGCCAGTTCCTTTCACCTTTTTTTTGTAGATAATGTGTAGTGACCAAGATGAGGAAAATGAACAAAGCTGTAAAAAAAAAAAAAAAAAAATATGTGTTTGAGGTAATTGAGGTACTTATTGTGTGCCATTTGCATCTAGGGACTCAGCAGTGTGTAAAACAATGCACACCCCGCCCCTGTGGAGCACACACTCTAGCTACATCTATGAGATCCAGGATGACTTCACTATGTTTTTATGTATTCCTTGTGCCTGTCAAAATGCCTGTCAAGGATAGTCACTTCTTGCAAATTTATTGAAAGAAAGAATCAATGAAAGACTCAAGTACACCAAGATTATACAGATAGAGTCAAGAATTTCATTTGCATTAACTACGTTTCTGCTAATTTATTGACACTGAACGAATATGGGGTAATCAGTATTAAATAATTATTTCTGCAAGGTAGTAATAGTAGCTGTTGTTTTTAAGATTAAGGTGCCTCCAATAATGGAATAAATGCTAGACACATTAATATAGATTGGGAAGCATACCTGAGTTTTTCTCAGATTTAGAAAATTAATTTTCATGAGTGGTAACTAGGGGACTTGAGAGGGAATAAAATAGATTCAAATAAGATTATACTGGCTAAACCGCACCCCCCCATAGACAATAGTCAAAGTATCTATGGCTCAGTTTGCTCCTCAGTACAGTACTGTAGAAATTTTATCTGATTTCTAGATTAAGTTAAATTTAAGAACAACACTCAAGAACTTTTTGAGATGACAGCATTACCTTCCAACCCAATATGGTAGCTACAAACCACATGTAACTGTTTAGTGCTTGAAATGTAGTATGTACAAATGGAAACTGAATCATAAATTTTAATTAGTCTCTTGTGACTAGTGGCTACCATATTGCACAGTACAGCTCTATAAGAATAAAAATAATAAAGCAGCTATTTGGCTGACATTCCTAAGTGACAATTTGAGGACATGAATCAGATCATAGTGGCCAGCAACTTTAAAAGTAATGGGGTAGAAAAATGAAGAGTGAAGACACTACTGTGATTGAGACAGATCTGGATTTTACATTCTGTTGTTAAAACTTCTAGCAGTGAGACACTGGGGGAATATATATGGCTAAATTCAACTGTGAAGCAAAGATAATAGTAGCCATACTCAAAAGGTTGTCACAATAATTAAAGGAGTTAAACCAGGTATAATGCCTAGTATTGATTCTGTCAATGATTATAGTTATTATTATTATACTATTACTGTACTATACTATTACACTATTATTATACAAAGAGATCTCTTCAGATGATATGTGTGAAAGGGAATAACATGATAAAAATATATTACTTACTCTCAAATTAATTCTGCCTGAATACTGATTGCCCTCTGCCTCCTCACTCCAGGGAAGTATTATTTCATAAAGCCTTGACTTAAATAATCTAAACTGAAGGTTTACTTGAAAACAGTACAGAAAATATAATAATTCTTTCTTGAGTGGATAATGAGTGGTGTTGACATGTGACTTAGTGGTACTTTGTGCATATTCCTTGTGTTCTTGCCACACTATCTGGGATATAGTATTTAAGACTTTTACAAGGTTCATTTCTATACAGTTTTATTCCTATTTTATAACCAAGGAAGTACAGACTTAGAAAACTCTTCAGTCCAGAACTCTTACGTAATCATTAATCCCTTGTGTATATAAAAAATATGGATATATGACATTTTCAGTCTTTCATTGAAATTCTCTAGTGTGTCCTTGATTTGCTGATGTTGCAATCATTCATTAGGAAATGGTAGGACTGTATTTGTTGCAGGTAGCCAGGTGGTTGGTAAATGACTTTGTTTTATATAGTCCACATAATCTACACTCCTAGATGTCGGATGGCCAGAGTAAGTTTACTTAGAGTCAGAAGTTGTGAAATAAACTAATTTTTTTGTTGTTGACTAATACTTTACAAATGAAATATTATTAAACAAATGTGGTATATTACTCATTCATAAAATATAAATCATTATTCATAAAATGTTTATTGTATAATCCTATGTGAATATATATATATGTGTTTGTACCATGTCATGGTATATATATATATATATATATATATATATATTATTTGAATCACAGTCAAAAAGTTTGAAGCCTCACGTTTAGGATGCCATGCCTCAAAATGTATTTTTAGGGAATATGTGACTGAGAGAGGATGTTAACTTAGATATTTATGTGGGCAGTCATTTCAGATGGTACATAGTATTTAATGTCAATACAATATTATAGATTGCACAGAGGTTCAGGGAGATTAAATGATAAAATAAGAATGAGAAAAGAAATTTAAAAGTAAATAATTATATAAAGTAAGTTGGAAGCAAGAAAGGAATAGACATAATCCATCTAGTAACAAAAAATATACACTAAGATTTGCAAATAATGATAGTGAAACTAAACTGAGTATTGTACTGGATAAATCGAAATTTCTGCAAAATTCAATATATTATTGTGCATACTAGCACCAGTTTTTGTTCACGTTCCACCTCCCCAGAATTACTTATATCTTTCTTTTTGACCTCTTCTGAGAACTGTTCTACATGCTTCTTACAGATATCCCACTCCCAAAGAAGTTTTCCATATCCTTTGTGATCTATCCCCTAAAACTCTTGATTGATATAGAATTGAGCATGACTAAATGCAGTAGAAATTTCAAACTGAATCTGAGAAAGGGTTAATCTCTAGTGATAGGTTTTCTGATCTAGGAAAGTAGTACTTTCCAAGACATTTTGGGCAACTTTTTTGTAGAGAGAGAAAAATATGTGCTACCCAGAGAGAAGCAAAGATAGTAATTAGAAGTAGAGTCTTCTTAAGCTTGGAATCATGGGCTCATTTGTCTGGACAACCACCTGTATCTCTGTCCATCCCAAGATTTTGGGGTCTAATGCTATTTAGATTCTATACACTAATAAATACCCTTTTAAACCCAGACTCTGAGAGGAGGCACTACTACTTTATGAATGCAGTAGTTCTGTGAGACTTCCGTAAGAGAGAAAAGCAGATATTGTTAGATACAGAGAAATAAAGTTTAGCATAGACTAAGAGACACACACACAAAGGAAATACAGAATCATGGGCCTCCCTGGTGGCTCAAGGGGTTAAGGCGAAGCACTATGAAGCTATCAGCAGCCACTACAGCATGAGTTCCATCCCCAGCCAGGGAGGTAACCCACTCGACATGGCAGCCCTCTCCTGTCTCGCCCTTTGCTCCCCTCTGCAGTGTATTTCAGTAGATACACCTGTTCTCCTCCACCTGTTCTGTCTCTGGTGACTCCTCTCACCCTCTGCACCTCTGGCCAGTTCCCCAGTTCTTGTGTGCACAAATAAATGAATATTTTAAATAAAGAAATACAGAATCAACATGACAAGACTAATATCAATACTTGAGTGGGAAAGTTTGGTGAGCAAAATTGAAATAAATCTGAAAATACAGTTTAATTACTTTGGCATATATATGTATGATGTATATATTGATAGCATGTGTTGAAATATTTAATAAAGCTATTGCACATAAGGCTGTAGTGATCGCTTCTCGGCCTTTTGGCTAAGATCAAGCATAAGGCTGTAGTGAGAATGCAGTGTGTTTGCTGAGCTGATTCATTTTGTTCCAATTTCAGAACTATTATATACTTCTAAATTCTTGCAGTTTAAGTTGCGAAATGATGAGTTCTGATCTGTAGTGTATGTTCATTGTGTGTGATTTGGAATCCTGGTACTTAGAACTCTCCCTCAGTGATTCTTGTTCTGTTTATCTAGCTGTCAACTAAATATAGAACCTATAATGGTGAGGAGTGAAGAACTACAATAGGAAAGTAGACTGGGTCTCTAAATGACCTTGTAGGAGACATCTAAGCAGGAACTGCTGCTTGAACTAGTATCAACATACTGATTTAGGACAGGAGGAACATCTGTTCCATAAGTCAGTGATAGTTTAAATAATACAATGTTGTTCTGTTATTTCAAAATAATTTATTTGTATATAACATAATTAATAGATTAAACATGGGATACTCTTAGCAATAGCTCAACAAATAGAACTTACCTATTAATAAGAGATTGACAGAAAATAATACATATAAATATAAAATCATGTATATATCCCTGCTTCAGTTTGCTAGCCTCCATAGACTAAAAAGAATAGCTTTATTCTCAGATGACTTCAGAAAAAAAAATATATAAACAATGTCAAGTCTGGTAATTTTCCATATCTGCAAGGAATTTCTAATATACTTCACATTTGTAACATTAGTCCATTGATTCTTATACATCATGTTATTGGCAAACAGAGGTACTTATGGGATAGATACAGTTTGATAGTCACAAACATCAATGATTATATAAGACCTGCTGAGAATTTCAAGGTTATACTTAAACAAGATAAGAACATATCCTGAGAGCTTTGTGCTTCTTATTGAAATTATCCACAGAGGTGATTTTTGAAGAATGTAAGAATCTTAATGAATTTCTGAATACATCTATCAAATGTTATTTTATTTCACCTTGTTGAGAAAAGTAATCCTTCTACTACTTCCAAATTTATTCTATTCATTACAGTTGCTGAGCTTTAAGACAGTCTCCTAAAGAAAATGTGGAATTAAGACGTATGTGCCCATATATTTTACTATAGAAATAAGAAGTTGTAGAGGTTTAATAGAGATGGGAAAACCATAATTTTGTGTCTTTCTTCGACCACTAGTACTTGCATGAGAATTGATGTCAAGTGACAGAAAAAAACGATTTGGTCTATTTTACTTTGTTTCAGATAAGAAAGGATTTTCTATAAATTCAGTATTTTTTCTCAATGTTCTAGGTTTTTTCTAGTTTAGTTGACTGCTCTTTGTCTCTTTATTATCCTTTGTCAACCCTAAACCCTATTTATCGAAAGCCAATTTGTGGATATCATTCGTGTTATCTCAGGAATTGCATTGTTTTCATCTGTTAGGTCTACTAAATTACATTAAGTTGGATATCTGTGGTTTGCACATTGGTTCTTACTTTATTAGAAGTGCTGATACCAAATCATCTTCCCACTATGTAAATCAATGCTTTTTCAATGTTAATTAAATACATATCAGCTCCTTAGGAAGTGGTATTATATAGTGAATATAATTAAGTACAAAGTTAGATCGGCTGAGTTTAAACCAACCATGCACTAGGTATCCTCTGTCCTTGTATGAAAATGCATACGCTACTTAGCCTCTTGGGACCTCAGTTCCGTTATCTTTAAAATGGGAATGGTAATAGTGGATTCCTTGTAGTGGTATTATAAGGGTAATATGCATACTATGAACAAAGAAGCTTAAATGAATTTACTGTGATTTTTTTTTTTTAGGTTGTTTTTGTTCATACTGTCAGTACCTGATTGTATTATATTGGATAATGTGAATTGGGAAAAAGAACAAGTGAAGTTTCTGACCTCATATTTTTAATTTTAGTGGAGAATATTTAGGTTTATATAAATGGTTATTACAGAATATTATATAGGTACAATTAAAATGCTTTAAGAATTTTAAAAGGAAGTGACCATTTTAGGATATCATGAATTTCACAGAGAGTTGCATTTCATTTTGGCTTGAAAAATAAGTATTATGCGTAGGAAACTCTGGAAAGCAATAAAGCACAGAAAATGCATTGTGTGTTGGAAATTAGAAAATAAGTCATTAATTCAAAAGTAGTTCAGTTGTTTTCTGAGGTTGAAGAGGTGGCCCCCAATGAGCAGCAATTTTGCTACCACTCCCCCCATAAATTTTATTTTATTTTATTTTATTTTTCACAAAAGGCAGGTGCTGTTGGTATATAGCTTGTATAAGCCAGACATGCTGGTACATGTGTCCGCTTACTGGTCAGCCTTCCACTCACTGGTCAGCCTTCCACTGCAAAGAACAGGACACTAGTAATGCTGAAAGTAATAAGCCCTGGGCTAGAGAATAGGGCAGGTTGTGGGAGAGGTGGACTATAAAGGCAACAATTTGATTTGGGATTTTGGTTCAAAAGAACGTAATAATAAGTAAAAAGGTGCAGCTTTCTAAATGTTTAAGTTCGGTTCATTAACTCCCTGAGGTGTCAGAAAATTTACCCTTTGATAATTTGTATATTAACTATTCTCAAATGTATTGAGAATGTCTTCACTAAGGAGAACTGCATATTTTCTTTAGAATTTTGCTTGTTCATTAAAATCAGCCCTTATTATCATTTATGGTAAAAACTCTTTTCTCTGAAATACCAAAGCTTCCTCTCTCAGTTCTTAACATATATTTCAAAACCACTTTGTCCATTAAACAGTTCCCTCCCTCAGTTATTTGAAGATTTATTTTCAGTAGGGTCTTTCTCTTCCCCCTTTCCCACTAACATATGTTCCCTATACATACTCTGGGATATTCTTTTTCCTTGATTCCTGTGTATCTTGGAAAAACAAAAGAAGCAGCTTTTTCATATACTTTTGTTTGTCTTTTTAAGTAATCAAAGGCACAAAGAGAAAGATAGAGAGGAATGAAGCTCTGTGAAAGGATCAGAGTAAACAATCACTTTGAAGGCTTTAGCTTTTTAGTAACAATGTTCCTCTAACAACATACTGCTGTAGCACTAAAGGAATTCAGAAACATTTAGATAACAGAAACAACAAAACAACATCTTTTGCTGCTTTTCCAGAAGAAAATCAAAGTATTGCTGAGGGTCTTCTACTTCCTGCTGATTTTGTTTTTCTAAAAATGTGTATTGATTTCTTCCACCTCAGAGATTCATAAAGGTTATTAAAAATGAATGGCAGGTTTGATTTAAATTAAATGTCAGGTGGTTGATAGGTTTCATAATACTTTTTTTAAATTTTAATGACATTCTTACTTGATTTTGTATTAGAGGCATGCAAAACATAAAATACCAAAATCCACAATAGTATGTGCTAAATGAATGTATGAATAATGAAGCTCTTGCTTTAAAAATAAAAAAAGAAAACAGTATATATGTATTTGGTATGGCTTAGTCTAAGCCACATGGCTAAACAACAAGTTTCTGCTCATTAGATAAGATATAATATCCACCTTTGATGTCTTTGTTCTTATTTTTGTCTCTTAAGCATGATAATTACATGAGCAATATCAAATCCTTTGTTGATTTGGAAAGCACCTCAAGATATCAATATAGAAAGTAGAGTAGGGGTTAAAGAGTCTCTTTGAGGTGAATGCCAACCTTTCATAATACCATCATGTATAAGATTCTGAAAAACTTCTTTTGCCTGCTTCAAATGCATAGGTTTTAAAGATCTGAAGAGTAAAATCTACTGTGCATATAAGTGTAGAGTTTTTTCCCCTCTCTTGCCCAAGTGAGTTTCCACCGGCTATAACCACTTACACATTATTCTTTTCCAAATGTTTTATCCTCAAAAACTTGATTGGTCTAAATATAGTCCATTCTGAATCACCCCAACCTGAAAGGCATTCATTCAATTGACCAGAAGGAAGTAGTGAAGATGTTCTGAAACCACTACTCCACAGATTTGACTGGTTTATCACAGGAAGACAATTTGTGTTATTTTCTCTTTTTGTGGAGTTCACCCCATGCTGCTCCTTACAATCTAAAGTAGCACTTTCATTTTTTCTGATAGTGCTCCCAGTGGATGCTGAAGCACTCTGCCACCTCCACTTTACTGATGTGTGGATTTCAACCCCTTGTGAATTACCTCTGTGGAATTTTCTTTTGCTTTTTTTTTCCAAGTTCCCACTGACAAATCCTGCAGACAGCAATGTACATCCTTAACAGACAGAGCACCCTCTTCCCAGCAGGGCAGCCCAGGTATTCACAGCTCACACGCATTGCTGATCAAGTGCTCCAGTGAGAGAGCTATCTATGTGCCACAGGCAGAGGGTGAAAAATCGTTGCTGATCTCAAAGGAACAACCACTAACCCCTGCCTGTTTTTCTTTAAAGTAGGAAAGAGAGTAAAAGTCTGTGATACTATATGTAACGACCTTTCAGATTCTGTGCTTCTTTGATGTGTAATGATTTCTATTCTATGATCAGGCATTAAGAAAATAAAAAGCTTAATGGAGTATAGATTTAAGTCCATACCTAATTGCATCCCCCACTATCTTTTATTCATTTCACAAACATGCTTGAATATTTACCATCTATCAGGCATTCATTTACACTTTATCTTTAGAATGTGTCCTGTTACCTCTATTTTTTAAATGCATTGACTTTTTATTCTGGTACTATAAACATCTTCAGAAAAACAAATGTAATTGATCACATGTGCTGTTTTTGGCATGGAACCTCCTATCAGGCGAAGTCGAGCTCTCTGACTTTTTCAGTGTGAGTTTTCAAATCAAGGGTTCTACACAGGATTGTGGGACTAAATAGCTCACTATAAAAATCCATCCCCCACTGTGCCTTATTTTAAGCACCTTAGCACAAAAGTCTATATAAATGGTGCAGAAATTACTTATTGAACCTTAAAGAAACAGAAATAACTGATTGTGGTATGTCCAATTTTTACTTACATAGATTTTTTTGGGAGATACTTGCATTTAAAAGCAAATAACCACATACTTACACTGGCAAAAATTATGTTCACAATATGTTATTTTTTGCTTTTAAAAATTAGTTAAAATGCTAGGATTGTTTTACATTACAAAAATTTCCATATGACCTATGTTTATCATAATGACTGTTTGTATGATACCAAAACTGCCAATTTATTCATTGGGGAAAAGAAAGCTGGTAAAGCTAATCTTTTTCATCACATTTAAAACTACTTAAACTTTTTTTTTAATCAATAGGGAATTAGAAAAATCCACAAATATTACAGCAAATGAAATGTGCTATAACACAATATGTCAATGCAAAATAGTCTTCTGATACTGCTGAGAGCACTCAGGGTTTGAAATCTCACAGAGCTACTGGAGTATAGATCCCAATATTAAAATTATTAAGTCCATTGCTTTAATCTTTCAGAAGATTATATTTTTTTCATATACATTAATATTTCTGCTGTTAAATTTTGTGAAGATTAAGTAAGATGCCATTGATGATAAAAACAAATCACAGATCCAGCATATTATAGGAGCTTGAGAACATTACTTTCTATGAGTTTATTTAACAAATAATAGTGTCAACTTCACCACTGGGGGAGAGTATTTTTTTCTTTGATTGTTCCTCTATCCCACCAGACAGTGATATCAATGCCTACTAGTTTATACTCTCTAGTATCTAGTAGAGTATCTGACATGATTGTTTTTCAGCTTATAATAAAATGACAGGTAATATTTGGAGTTCAGGCCTCCCTTGTAGTAGAAGAGGTTAAGTCTCAGAATTATGAAGCAAGCAATCTGCAGCTACTGCAGCACGAGTTTCAATCCTGGCGAGGAAGGTGACCCACATGGCACAGCAAACCTCTCCTTTCTTGCCTGCTGCTCACTAGTATATTTCAGTAGATCTGCCTGTTTTGCTCCCCACTCTATCTCTGGTGAATCATCTCACTCCTCCATACACCTCTGGCCTGCACCCCAGCTTTTGTATATGTAAATAAATAAATATATATATTTTTAAAATTTAGAGTTAATACAGATGAAACTTTCTTGGCATGTCTGATCAGATCCATGAAGATGCAAACTCATTGGTTTATTCTATGGTTGAATGATTATTCTTTCACACAAAGGCTGTAACTCTTCCTAACAAATGAAAATGAACTAGCTTGTTTTGTTTGAGATCTGATTTTATCATAAGTGTCAATCATAGACTATATGATTGAGTTATAATTCACTTTCATTAAGATGATATAACTAAATTAAGCAATTAGGCATGTGTTCAATCATCCTTGAAGAATAATCTCAATATTTAAAAGTAGCAAAATTTGGAGAGTGATTAAAGTTACAAATGATTCATTTCAATTCAATTTCACAAATAGCTAATTCAAACAAAAAAATGCAGAAAATAGATGTTAAACAACTTTAATTTGGGTTTCAAATCTAGCAACATAGTCCTGAGCAAGTAATTTTTCTTAGTCATTGTTTTTCTTCACCTATGAAAATAAGAATTATAATACATTCTCTTCCTCCTGTACACAATTTCCAAGAAAATTAACATCTTACTGCATTTTTTAAACCCTTAGGCATTAGTCAAGTGAATTGTGTCTTTGTGACTTGTACACTATTGAGAAAATCTCACGAACATTCAAATATGGTAAAAACATGATTTTTCTTCACAGGGAATTTATAATCAAAGTAGTTATTAACTATATTATCATGATCTGATATTTATATAATATCATTTTTATTTTTTTATTTCTTGTTTATCATTATATTGTCTTAATACATTTTAAAATAAAACTTTTGAGTTGACCTTTAGTTCAGCTTAGATTTAATGCAATTGATGAATTTAATTTAAATCTTTGTTTTTATTCCTGTGTCCTTGTCCCCTTTTCTCTATTTCTTTTGGATTGTTTCATATTATCTCATTTTCCTGTTATTTCAAATATATTTGCTGTTGTAAGTGTGAATAATTTTGACTTAAAAAATCAAAATTATGTTGGTACTTTTATTCTCTTCCCATACAAGAATGGCTTCTTGGTCTGGTATATCTCTATTTACTTTATTCCTAAATGTTTTATAATATAAGATATTATATATCTAATTTTGTATATACTCACAAATCATTGTAAATGCTATTGTGTATAGGTGAATTCAATTACATTTATGTAAACATTGACATATTCATGATTCTCCATTGTCTTTCTTCTCTAGGAGTCTATAATTATATATAGATTAGAACTTACATTATGCCCAGTTACTTATGATTTTCTGTATAAATAACATGATTTTTATTCTTTGTACCTTAATCTATTTTCTGCCTAAAAATCTTTATATTTAGTAACCTTCAATTCTGGTCAGTATATTTTTAGATCTATTTAATTTGTTCTTGATGTTAAGTTGGTGACTTTTGTTGTGATATTTCCTTAAAAATGCCACTCTATTTCTAGTTTTAATTGTTACGTGAGAAAGTAGAAATACTTATGCTGGTGTCAATAATTTACTGGATCTACTGAATGTGTAGGTCAGGAGTCTCCATTGAATTGGTAATTACATTCAATATACCAGAACATATAATCTGCATAACTATAGCCAATAGTTGCCCAGTTGACAAATAATGCCTCTGCCTCAGTGTTCTTCCACTGCCACAAAATACTTACATTTGTGGCCCTCAGTGACAAGTTTTTACTGTGAAAGAGTCATATCAAGTATATCACTGTTACGGTAAGTGAAGATGAGGAAATCTGGCACAAGACCAAGATCAAACAGGCTGTAATTAAGAACATGGTATTGGCAGAGACTGTAAGTATTGTTATCATGTGATTGGCTTTCTATGGTTTCAACCCAAGAAAGAAACAAAATAAGACCTTTCAGGAGAAATTTTTATATTCCAGTGTGACCCCAATAGGTCAGCAGAGATAGCTATTCCAGTGCAATTGTTACCCTGGAACAACATAGAGAAGTAAGTTGCCTTGGACCTCCTAGAGAAGAAAGACAATGGAGAATCACAAATATGTCAGTGTTTGAATATATGTAATTGAATTCACCTATACACAATAGCATTTACAATGATTTGTGGAGTGTAATAGATATATGCAAAGTATATGCAAAATAAGATACATAATATCTTATATTACAAAAAATATTCCTCTGCTGTAGCAGTGGAGAAGGAAAAGACCACAGGCTTTTGCTAGTCTTCCATCTTAGATCTGGTGGCTCTAGGTTCTCATTTTAAAATACTTTCTTTTGTATGAAAGTCCTAAAATTTTAAAAATGGCAATAGGGGCCTTCCTGGTGGTACAGTGGGTTAAGCAATGCACTATGAAGCAAACCACAGCCACTGTAGCACGAGTTCGATCCCTGCCGCTGGCCAGGGAGGGGACCCACATGGCATAGCAGACCTCTCCTGTTGCGCCCATTGCACCCCTCAGCAATGTGTTTCAGTCAGTCTGCCTGTTCTGCTCCTCACTCTGTCTTTGGTGGATCCTCTCACCACCCATACCTTTGGCTGCACCCCAGCTCTTGTATGCATAAATAAATTAAATCTTTAAAAAAATAAAAATAGCAATAATGGAAAATTATTAAAAATAGTCATTTAAATAAATAGAAGTTATTTTGCAATATGTTGCAAATATATTCTAAATTGATTCCACACAGTATAATAAATAAAACTTTATTAACTTAATAAATTGCCTGAATTATGACTAATTCAGTCAAAACTAATGAGCTTTTCTTTCAATGTAATTTTTTTACACTTAAAAGCAATTTTTTGAGATGCAATAGAACTTTCACACTGTTCTTAATAATACTATAATAATGTTATAAAAGCAAGTCAGAAACTGATAGCATTCAGAAGGTATTGTGAATATGTTTGGCCTCAGAATCTCTCAACAACAAATAAGGCAAAAATAATTAACATAACTCTGCTAAATTCATAATCTGTAATGTCTTGAAATCAGTATGTTTAATTAATTTCAAAAGGATGTATTAAAAGATCACTAATTACTTGGCACTTTGCTAACTGGTAAAATTATAAAAGTTATAATGATAACTATAATACTACTTTCTTAAAGAGATGAAGATTTGATACATAAGACACTTCATGAGATATATAATCAACCAAAATACTTAAGGCATATTTTAAATACAAAAAAAAAATTAAGCAGAGCAAGATCAGGTGTTAGACTTTACAATGTTGGATGATTAGTAAATAAAAGATAGCTTATCTCATCACTATTTCTGCACGTTTTGTCTCACTCCTTTCTAAACTTGACAACTTTGAGGGACAAGATAGAATAAGTATATTTTGATATCAGCCTCCATTTGCATTTGAAGCTTCTCTCCCTCCACTCTGTTTATTAAACATAACAGTGATAGTAAATTGCATTATTTATTCACTCAGGTGATTGAAAGATCACATCAAGACATCTATAATAGCTAAAATTTACCCCAGGCTAGAATAAATACAACAAAAAGGAATATATATTTTTGAAAAGAAATATGTGTATTAAGTATAATTCTTTTATAATAAGTTGTATTTTAGAGTTATACATATTGTATCGTAGAAAGCAACCCTTTAAACTTAACTCTAAGGAAAAATACATTAGCAGGCATATGTCATATGAGATCAGAGGGGAATCTTAATGTGTCTATACAAAATAATTGAGAAATGCTTTTAAAAGGTGGCAATATTCCCCCAACTGATTTGATCAGATAGGTTCTTTTTTCAAGGACTATTTGATGTACATGAACATTAAGAAGATTAACACTAAGGTAATGTAAAAATTGCCTCCTAACACTGGACAAATTCTCAGAAACTAGGCCACACTGAACAATTATCTTGAGCAGTAACCTGGAATTACCTTGAATAGAAATCTTTATTGTTCATTGTAGTGGCAGTGACATTGAAAGTGAGAGTCTGGTAGTCTAAATCTCCATCATGTTGAATGGAATGTAGGACTGTTACTACACTACCATGTGTTATGTTGCATATGTCCTTCGTATTGAGAAGAATAATGTCAGGTTACATATGTCCTTCGTATTGAGAAGAATAATGTCAGGTTAGGATTCAGAGAAATTGTGAGTAATATGACATAATCATATAAACTCCGAATAATTATTTCTGAATGAAATAATAATTTAAAAAACTTTGCTAAGAGATAATGGTTTAACTCAAACATTTAAAGGACTATTATATGGAAAGGATAAATGTTACAAGTACTTTTAGAAGATAATGGGTAACATTCTAAATACAGATTTGTGGTCAACATAAGGTCTAACAAGGTTAGGCTTTGTTTTGAAGTCCATTCAACCATTCTAATGCATTTTAAATGGTGAATTATGGCCATTTAATTTTAGGTGATTATTGAGTTGTAAATGTTCATCATTTGTTATTTTTATTTTTGACATCTTCCTTTTATGGTTTGTTTGCATTCTATTTCCATTGTCTTATGTGTTACTTCTATTAATTTTTGTCTGAAGGTTCTACTGAAGTTAGTATATGCTGGGCTATTTGTGTGTCCTGTTGAATGATCTGGTCTTAGACTCTTTCTGATGGGCCACATTGTTAATCTCCTCCTCCTCATATTTTTTAGGTGTCTGTTATCTCTGTATTTATTCTGTTGCTTTGTTGTAACCTATTTAGCTCTTCTTTCATATGAAACTTGGTGTTGGGCCTCCCTGGTGGCGCATTGGGTTAAGCAACACACTATGAAGCAAACCGCAGCCACTGCAGCAGGAGTTCGATCCCTGCTGCTGGCTGGGGAGGTGACCCACATGGCGCAGACAGACCTCTCCTGCCTGGCCCGCCGCTCCCCTCAAGCAGTGTGTTTCAGTCCATCTGCCTGTTCTGCCCCCTGCTCTGTCTGGTGGACTCTCTCACCTCCCTACACCTCTGGACTGTACCCCAGTGCTTGTATGTATAAATAAATAAATAAATAAATAAATCTTTAAAAAGAAAGTTGGTGATGACAAAGTTTTTTTTTACTTTCCTTCTGTCTTGAATATTTTTATTAAACTTGCATATTACAAAATTCTAAACTGGATAGCTTTTTCTTTCAGTAATCTAAATCTCTCCTGTCACTCCCTTTTTTCTTTTAATGTTTCTACTGAAAAGTCTGCAATCTAACTAGTGTTTCCTTACAGCTCAGCTTATACTTTTTTTTTTCCTCTTGATGTTTTCAACAGTTGGTCATTATTGTTGAATTTCAACAGTTATATTTATTTTGTAATGTTTAAATATTTACTCTAATGTTACTTAGAATATGTTAGAATATGACTGTCTGGAATTAATTTGTTTTGAACTTTTTGGATCTATGGGGTAGCTTGTCTTCTTTCTTTTCCAAGTTGAGATGGTTCTCAAAAATTGTTTCTTTAACTAAATTTTTCATGATGTTTCTTTCTCTCTTCTCTTTGTCTGCATTTGCCATGATGTGGATGTTATTTATCCTTAGTTTATCCCAATGGCTTTTATACTGTTTATACTATTTTCATTTTTTAATTCTCTTTTTGTTTAGAGATTTATTTTTATTTATTTATGCATACAAAAGCTTGGGTATAGGCCAGAGGTGCAGGGAGTGAGGGAATTCACCAGAGACAGTGTAGGGAGCAGAAAAGGTAGATCTACTGAAGTGCACTGCTGAGGGGAACAGCAGGCAAGACAGGAGAGCTCTGCTGTGCCATGTAGGTCAGATCCCTGGCCAATGATTGAGCTCAGGCCTCAGTGGCTGGCCATAGCTTAATAGCACTGAGACTTTAACCCCTGTGCCACCTGGGAGGCCCTCTTTTCACTTTCTTGTTCTGTTTGCTCACTCAAATTGTGATTTTGGGCTCAATGTGTGCCCCATTACTTACATTTGTCTGCTGATGAGACTGTTGTATTACTTAATTCAGTTATAACATTTTTTAGATTCATTAGTTCTGATTACAAGGATCTCATTTTTTTCTATTTTTATTCTTTTCTATTTTTATTCTTTTATAGCATCCATTTTTTTCATTTCAGTAATCATTGTTATAACTGTTTCACTCATCTTGATTTTATCTTTCTATTCAAATATCAGAAGTACAAAGTATATAAAAATATTCATGCTTATATATTAGATAAATACATTTATAATTCTGATTAATTAGTTTATCAGTTAGAAGTACCTGTAATAAAAACTATAAAATATCAGATGTTACTCAAAGTACCTGAAATTAATTTTGAGCTCCTACTTTTTTTTTGTCTTTTTATTATGGGTTCTTCAACTATGAACATTTGAGGTCAACAAAAAGTTTCATTCTTCTTCTTAGTACTTGGGTTGCGCTAAGACCTCATAATCAAACTTTTTTTTTTTCTATCTCTAAGAATTTTAGCTTTTAAAATTATACTACTGCTTATCATTCATTGACTGCTTTACTCTTAACAATGCATTAATCAATATCTGTTTACATGGATTTGTGAGAATGTATAAAACATGTATGTAATTTGCCTACTATACATTTTGAAGTATACAAATTGACAAAGAAAATTAGGAGAAAAAGACCAAAAGGGAACATAAAGTTAAATTGGATTGTTTCTCCTCTTCATATGATTTCTGAGTATATAAAAATCATTAAAGTATCACTGTTAAATACCTAGATTGATAAAAAAATATTAGTTGCCATAAAGACAGTAAAGACCAAAATATTAGGTGCTTAGATACTTGAGTATTGTCACAATGCATTTGCATAGTCTGTCTGAAGACAAGAAAGAACACAATTATGCTCTCTATGTTTTCATCTATTTTAGTATATTGGCAGCTTACTTATCTGAATCTATTTTTCTATAATTTTGAAAAGAAAGTACTGCAAATTAAGTATTCTTCTACATTCAAGTCTTCCTAATTTTAACTCCCAAAAGTATATAAATACGCTCATTGTTTTGAAATTAAGTACAAAGGGTATTTTCACATGCTAAAAGTTCTAATGACTAATTTGTCTATTTCAGTAGATTCAGAAATGATTTAGAATAGAAAACAATGTGAGTTCATTTTAACATAGTGTAATCAATACAGATAACTAATGAAGTAGACCTTTTTAAAAAGGAAAATATTACTCTTTAGAGTAGTAAAATCTGAAGGAAGTATTATAATGGTAGATGCTATTTTGTATATCTTTAGTAGAAAATACACTTTCATAATTATTAGGAAATAATGAAGGATTTGAAACAAACTCTTCACTAAAGAATAATTGATTTATGAACCCAAATTTTAAAATCTTTCTTATTGTAAACTCCACTTACCAACCAGCACTCCATGTGTATGGACAATGTACACATGTTAAGTCTTTGACCTGTAATGTAATGACAGATTGTTTTTAGGCCACTGAAATATATGAATCAACACTAATTAAAAATACAGAACAAAACAAGAAACATTATGGTTGATCCAAAATGGCAGTAAACTTTTATTTCCTCCATGCATAACTGGAACAATAAATAAGTCTAGTTTGGCCAAATGATGTCTTGAAAAAGTGGTAGTCCATTGAAAACATTTATAGTGAGATGCTGTAATTGATTCAGGAGTATAATTGAAAAGCATAATAGAATTTAAAACTTTGCAATGGCTGTCTCACAGTTTTTAATTTTTGAAAAAAAAAGCTAAAGCTAGTAATGAGGAAGAATGCTTTTTATATAGGTATTTACTACCTATAAAATAGGGAGTAAGTAACCATTGTAGAGTAGAATCTTCCCATTATCCTGTCAAGAGCTAACATTATAATAATTATTGAAGTTATTCTTGCAAATTAAATCAATTGACAAATGTTTTTAAGAAAGCATGCTCTAATTTTGAATGCATTGCTAATATATATTTGGTAAATTAAATATACTGGTTATTTTCACAGAACTTTTACCATGCAAATGTGAATATTTTCATGAAATCACTCATGATGTTCATTTATTTTAGATTTCAAAGTGTTTTTAGAGAGGTATATTGCATCTAGTTTTACAGGTTATTTTGGTAACCAGTATGATGAAAGACATAAAAGTAAGGCTCAATGTCATGTGCTGCCTTGCAATATCATAAAATTGAAATATCATAAAATTGAAATATCATAAAATATGATACAGTAGCGAGGGCCATGATAGCTTCATTGCAAGATCTCCTCAGTACTGTGCTCTTAAATGTAAGTCCTATTGTCAGACAACCCTCTTATCCAGGGGACTGACCATGCACAATTTCTGCTTATCCCTGAGAACAGGTTTCAAATAGTCTAAGCACATTTTTCTGTAGAAACTGATGTGTCTTCTGCCCACTGCTTCTCCACAGCCTGTCTCCAGCAGCCTTTTTTTTTTTCACTCTGAACCATGTATAAGAGCTATGTGGCCCTTTATAGCTTTTAGCATCCTTCTCCCTGGACTTCAGCTGGACTATGACTAATAAACTACTGTCAGCTCATCTGTCTAGTGGCAGTTGTCATGCATTTGACTGTCTCCATAACCCAAACATGGGAATCTCTCCTCACTGATTTGATAGCTACATGTTAGAAATTGCTTTAATGGGTGTATTTTCGGCAATACAATGATTTCTTCCAAAAATTGGTTGTTAGAGTGAAGAAAAATGAAAAGGATTCTGTAAAAACAAAACCAGTTTTTATACTTTATGCTATAAATTTTCATTTCAACTCCAGAATCTCAATATGTGAAAATAGGAAACAAAATTATACCTTATTTTGTAATTTATGATCAATATCTAGAAACTAAGTAGGTTCTAAGTCATAGAATACATTTTTAAAATGGATATACTAAGAAAGAGATAGCACATGAGACCAAGATCACTTGCAGGATAAATTATGGAGAAGGTCATAGGTCACAGGTCTTCTCACTTCAAAGTCAGTTTTCTTTCTATCGTACTGAATTGCCACAATAATATAGCATCTTGATGTAAGAATATGTTCTTGATAATCCAATACCAAAAATGTATTTCATATATTTCTTCTATTTTTCCTTTGATCTATGTCAACATTATTCATGGCAAAGTAATTGAAGTTTGATTTTACTCAAGACTGCCTGTTTCATAAGTTTTTCTCTTAGTCTGAAATTGAATGGAACCTCGAGAACATCATGTTTTTCCACCATCTCTGTTATGGCTACATAGAAATGTCATTGATTTTTATCGTCTAGTATTCACCCCAAATAGTAATAGAATAGTAACTGTCAGCTGCAATTTCTAACCCTAACTTGTTCCCCATGCTCATTAAAATTTGAACTTTTTCAGTATGTTCAATTCTAGTTATTTGAAGGTAGAGAAGGTAGAAATGTACTATCTGTTCAGGACAAAATCATACACTGTCACAAACTGAGCATATGTCTAATAAAAAAAATATATATATAGTTTTGGATTTTCTGAAAAATATGTTGGTTAGAAGAAGGACTAGAGGAATGAAGGACAGCACAGAGGGGTAATGTGATCATGTGTGGATACTGAAGCTATGGTGGAGGGTGAGTGAAATACACACATATTGAGGTGTGAAGTTGTATTCTTCAGTGATTTTATATGAATAGAAAATCAATGAAATTTTTGAGATGTCTTCTTTTTCTTTTAAAAGTAAACTTTTTTGTAAATTTTTGATTTAGCACTGCATTATAAAATTCTTGACACACATGTAAGGTGTGCATTATTGTAGTTTCAACTCAAATGTTCATTTTTTTCTTGCTTCCCTTGATATTAACATCGGTATATACACTGCCATGAAAGTTAGGTTAAAAATAATTAAAAGACAAATAGGCAATGATTCAGGAAAATGAAATATTTTTGACTTGCTTTTAAAAAATTTTGTATTTTCAGGATTGGGCAAGATGTTCATTATTTTGAAAGTTTCACTTTCTGAAATAATATATTTTTTATCAGCTCTTACAGCTGGTTTGACTATTGCATATTAGAAAGAATTTACCATATTCATTGATTTATGGTAATTGATTATTTAATTATTTGTAACTAATCATCCTAATTAACAGGGCAAAATAATAGCTACCTGGAATATAGTTTATGCATGCTGTTCCTTTTTGAAGTCCACTGAGTGACACTTGTACATAAAAAGTTCTTTTAGTGTCTTTTATAGGTTACAATGGGAAAAGCAAATATTTCTAATTCCATTAAGGACATTCTGAAGGTAATGGATCTTGTGCTATCTATTTTATCCTGATCATCAGTGATAAGGTTTTGAGAATCCTAGTTCTTATCAGTTTGGGAAACAATGCAGTTCCCAAATTTCTATTCATCATGTCCATTCTCAGGCCATGTGGCATCACTATTATGGGCTGGGTTCCCAGAAGCACTGGGAGATTACCCAACAGGAAATGTATTACAAAATTCTTCTGTGATCAACACTTGTAAAGAGAGGGGGACAAGGAAATAAGACTGGGGAAGCGTTAGACACAGTTCAACAGAGGCTTGCCTTAACTTGATTGGGGGATCTGAAGCTGGCCTAATTTTTCACTGTTGTCCAAGTTGGAACAAGGTTCCAGGTCTTTATGCCCCTGCATAGTCAGTGATTAAATTAGCTGTGTAAGCTTGGGTGAGGCATTTGTCTTTTGGTGTACTTCCTCAGTTTCCCTAAAGAAGCTGACAGCTGAAGGCTTTTCTGTGGCACTGTTTCTTATAGCTAAGGGAATGAAAGTCTTTGGTTTATTGAGGAAGATCTGGGCAATGCTTCATAGCATCCTCCACATTGACTATTAATTATTTGGTAATATAATGAGTTCCACTAATATTTAAACATAATCTACTGTACTTTATTGAAACTTTATCATGTTATAATTCTTTTTACATTTATTCTGTGATTTATACTTTGGCTTTTTTGCACATTTAAACCTGGAATATACTTTCATCATTAAAAGGTGTTCACTTATATCTGTATTATTACTTCTTTTTAATTCCTAAGATTTTCTTATGTAATCTTTTTCTCCATCAGCACCCCCAAGATCTGTTCTATTTTATTAGTCTTTACAAATAGCTAAATATATGCTTGTTGATTTTCTCTATTTTGTGTTCCTTTTTAATACTTTCTTTTATCTTCATATATTATTTAAGTGTAGGTATTCTAATTTTCCTAACATCTTAAGTTAGACACTATTAAATTTTCATACACATATACATACACACACACACTGGTAAAATTCTTTCAATCCTTATCAATATATAGCCATTGCTTTTAACTGTGTAAACTCCTATTTTTCTGAAAGAAAACAAAACCAGATTTTTCTTTGTTGGTCTTTTCCTGTTATATCTTTGTTTCTTCTCTTTTCCCATCTTTTTTAGCAAACTTTCTGTTTGTTAATACGTTAGGTTATTTATTGATACTAACAGCACATTACTGGATTTTTTAAATCAACTTTTTAAAGTTGATTTAAAGTCCCTCTGATGGTGCAGGGATTAAAGTCTCAGGACTACCAAGCTATCCCTAGCCATTATGGCATGAGTTCAGTGCCAGCCAGGGGTCAACCCACATGGTGCAGCAGACCTTTCCTGTCTCTCCCTCTGCTCCCCTCAGCAGTATATATCTTTAGATCTGCCTGTTCTGTTCCTCTTTCTGGTGAATGGCCTCACCCCGCCCCCCCCCAACCCTCTGGCCTATACTCCAGTTCTTGTATGCATAAATAAATAAAAATAAACCTATAAAATCAATTATGATTTAATGTCACTGAAATAATTCATTTCCATTATATTTACATTTTAATTAAAATTGTAATTGGTATTTTCTGTGTTTCTTCATTACTTTTAATTTTCTATCTTAGATTGATAGTTTGTGCTTCTATTTAAAATTCTGTATTTATTTGCTACTTGATTATATTCAATGTTTTAGTTATCACCTATTGAATTTATATATTGTATTTGATTAAATTCTATCTATCTAAAGATTTCTGTACACCTTCTCCAAATACTAGAAACTCGAAAACAATATTTCTTGTATAATCAGCAGTGAAGGATATTTTTACAAAATTTTCCACTCCTCATGGACAGATAGATCTATAAAGTGAAATGGGCAATGTTATTAGAAAACTGAAATAATGAAATACACTCTAAATACAACCTAACTTTTAGATTACTAAATTTAACAGATATAAAATTACTCTGTCAGACTGCTTATAAGGTTCCTAAACTTTCACTCTCAATTTATATGTATTTCTTATCACAAATCAATAAAAAATAGCTTGTGGGCTGTTACTGATCATGGAATGTAATTTGAATACTACTGACCTAGAATACTTTAAAAGTAGTAAATTCTTTCTGCCTCAATAAAATTGACATATTTTAGACCACCTTGTTATTTTTTAAATTCTAAAGTGTTATAATTTTATTTCATACAGTTAGTAATTGTTGAGATGTATTCATATTTTTCAATTTAATTACATTTTCCTTGTATCTCAGAACTTCCTTTTGCCGTGCAGTCTCCTGAAATAATCCTTTATTCTTTCCTTTAGTGAAAGTCATTTAGAGTCAACTTATTTCAGTTTTTATTTGCCTCAAATGTCTTTATTTCCTTCAAAATCTGTAGCAAGAGTTTAACTTGGTATCTAATTTTAAAATGACAGATTTTTCTCCCCAACTTTTCCCAACTTTGAGGATATTATTCTACATACTGTTTACATTCATTGTGGGGTTTCAAACTCTGTAAGTAAACTATCTTTTCTCTTCAACTACTGTTAAGTTTTTCTTGACATACTTCATATATTTAAATATGATTATAATGTCATTGGCACGGATTTATTTTTATTTTTTATACTTCAAAGTACATATATTTCCTAAACCTAAATATTCATCATTTCTATAAAATTCTTCTCCATTATATTTTTGAATATTGCCTCTCCCATATTCTCTATTATCTTCTTGTATAAATCATATTGAATGAAATTTAAACATTTCTTTTCTATCCACCATATTTTTTAGTCTTTATTTTCTATCATCTGGGTTCCTGTGATGAATTCTGGATAATATTTTTTTCAAGTATGTCTTCTATTTTGAAAATTCTCTCCACAATTCATTTTATTTTCTATTCATTTTGTCATTTTATATCAGTTATTCTATAATTTTATCTGTTTTATTATCCTTGAAATATTTGTAGTAGTTCATTTTACCTTTATATTTGAAGGTACAGTTTCTCATATTTTGTGTAAACATTTTAATAACAGTTTTCATTCTAGATCTAATAATACTAAAAAATATAGGATGTTAGTTCTCCTGTCTCTACTAAATAGCACCATTTTTTTTTTTGACTGTTCTGTAATTTTAGATTGCGAATTCAGTTTTAGTGGTCATCTTTTTGTGAGAATCACGTAGGGTCAAATTTGGCTATATTTTAAAAGATGATCATTTAAAACATAGATTCTTCGGAAGTGGCTTTAATTCATAATTATGTTAATTGCCTGTATCCTTTTCTGTACAATACATAGTATAAATCAAAATGATGAAATGTAATCATCAAAATTATGATGAAGGCAGACATGTATTTTTTTTTTAAATTGCAAACTTGTTTCTATCACAGTACAAATCCAACAAAGCAATCAAACCAATTGAACTTGTCATTTTTATTTTTTTTCTTTTACAGTCACTCCAGGTTATATAGCTCCATACTGGTCTCAGGAATGGAACTATAAACAAATCTCAATTCCACCCATTGTCATCTCCTTCTGTCATGATCCAGTTGAATGAGCTGATGCTCATGTCCTTATTCCACATTAAAATTTGACCTTGTGTAAGATAGAAAGATAATCTTTATTTTAGTTTCCTAGTTCTACCTTTCTCTTTGATTTAGGTCTTTAGGTATTTTTCTTATTTGGGGTGGAGTTAGGATTAAGCATCCATTTAGAATGATATTTATTAGATGCTGTCCTTACATTCATGTGGAATTTCCTTGCCTCCTTCCATGTTAGGAATAAATCACAGAGAAGAAACCACACACACTGTATCCATTCAAAATCCCTGGATGGAAATTAATTACAAAGCCACCCCTGGATCCAAAAGAAGGGTATGAAATACCTCTCCTGTCAAGGTTACTTCTGGTAAAGACTGCCCATTATAAAGGAGGGAGTATTCACTGTTGATGTATACTCATTTTTATTATAGATGCATTTGTCTATAATCTCATACCTAGAAAACTTCCCTTTAACTTTTCTAATTCATACTATTTTGCACTTTTGTATTCAATCACCGTGTCTTTAGACAAGTCTTTGAAGTTGGGAGTCGGTTTTATAAGTATGATCTAGTAAATACTTCATTTTTTTCTTAGCACTTATCAATTATACTTGATTTAACATCTGTACAGTCATTACCTCAATTTCTTTTATTGCCACTAAAGTTCTGTGAAGGAAGTGTTCATGGCTTTTCTTATACCATGATATAACTAGTGTCCCAGTGTCTGGCAAGTTATGGACACTCAATATGTATTTGCTAAATGAATAATATATATTAATATAATATGCATTTACAGTGGAAACTATAACAATTCTCTTCAAACCTTTAAGTGGTTAACTTTTATGTAAATCGCTCAATCTACAAGGAATTTATGAAGATACATTCAGTGGGACAGGTTTTGTGACAAAGTCAAGTGCATATTAAGTTTGTTATTACGTATCTCTTGTTGACTTGAGGTTAGGGGTTGGTACATTTTTAAGCTGGAACGTTGAAAATCTGGTATAGAAATTTAAATTAGTAAAATACATGTTATGTCAAGATGTGTCAGCTTCAGTGTCACTATAGATAGCATTTTACCCTTCCTATTGGAGAATCTATTCCTTGAAGAGACTGTAGTTCTAGAGACTCTGTCCTCTGAAGACTATTTAGTAAATTACTCGACAAATAGTTTGCTGAACAAATGACACACTGTCAGGATACCCTTTTACTTTATTCTTTTTGAGAGATGAGACATGCTCAGTATCAAGGATTTAGTAATAGCTGTACCAGTATCTGTTTTCTCTACTTTCTTTACCAAGTTATTATTGAGGTCAGCACAACTAACGCCACATATTAGAGACTGATAGACTAAAAAAGCTATTTGACATCAGTGGGTCAGAGTTAACTTAATGGCATCAGCTGTGGCATACATGTGATGGTAAATATTTAATAGTGGTTAGAGTCACACATCTTCAGCTGGTTAAAAACAAAGTTAATAGCATTTGGTAAGTAGATGACTGACATGGTGCTGGTAGGGATGAAAAGTAGGCATTCTTCCTGGTTTTCATTCCTCCTTCTATGTCTTTTAAGAAGAGTAAACACTTTACAGGCATTATTTATCAAAGGAAATTAGGCATTTCTTAATTTATTGGTGTTAATGCCATTTTATGGTAATATGGACACCGATATCCTTATGGTAAATCAATTTACATTACTAATTTAATGCCAGTTCAATTCAGAATATATCTGTAATGTATTTCTTGTATCTCCTTGTTCTGAAACCATATTTCCTGCCTTGGAGAAAGAATATAACTTGCTCTATTTAGAGATCCTGCAAAAGGAGTTTCATACAATTAAATAAGCGCTTGCTTCATAGTCATCATCTGAAATATCCCAATTGAGGATTTTATGTACACAGCCTTTGTAATTTCAAGAATTAAGATGCAAATTTTCTTTTCTTAAAATAAAATTACATACCTTTCAAATAAAGTGAATATCAAAGTACATTTTGTATGTAATATGCCAGGCACATTCGAGTATTTTTTTAAAATACATTTAAAACTTTGATATATGAAATAACTTCTCATTTTTATTTTTGACTTTCCTTCTTAAGTTTTTCTTTCATTTTTTAAATAGATTTTCTGATTTCTCTAAGAAAATCATAACACATTTCCTGTAGGCCAGGTTAAAAAGAATGCAATAAGCTAATTGGAGCATCTGTGGCAGAAATTTAGTGACATATGTTAGTTAGAATATATATGCACATTTTTATGTAGACCTTTTAACAAATATATACCACTGTTCACCATTGTGGATGTTTCTATCTTACGCAAGTCATTGGTAAACAGTTGCTTGTTGCTTTCTCATTTTTTCCTTTATCGGCTTTTGCTTTGAATGCATATTTTACTTTTTTTCTTTAACCATTCATATTTGTATTGAATTATTTTAGGACATCAGCCTTTTAGTAGTCAAGGTCAGTAGGAATCTCTAGTCATGTAATTTTATAAGTCATATAAAGTCTTTGTTGCATGCCATTCCACAGGGCAGAGTAGAAACTGTTTTATTGACCAGTCCTTCCTAAGGGGGCCTTGTAGCATTTGCAGTGTTTGCCCTAGTGGGCTGGTAGAGGAGACCTCTGCTGCTCCTTTAATCATTTCCAGAATCAGCAATTAACCTTAACTGTAGATGGTGTCCTAGAAATGAGGCAATGTAATTTTTTCTCATTATTTCTTATGGGAAAATTTCATTTGACATATGTTCTTTAAGGTTGCTCACATTTTTTAGGAAAATATCTGTGTAGCCTACATCAGTCTATCCACATATGCTATCTTTCATAACTGGTCACATACTGTCCTACCTGCACTAAACTGGTTTGTATTATATTTCTCATTTATGCTTCCAAGGATGCCCTGTGCATATTTTTATCATAATACTTATCACATTATCATAATCATTTTATACCATTAACTACAAGTCTTTAAGATTAGAGAGCATTTATCTTGATAAATGCAGTTTCCAGCAAAGTTACTGGTTCTTCATTCATAATGGCACTTTAGATCATCGATAGGAACTAAGGAACTATATCTCTGTAAAATGAAGTGTGTCTAGCATATAGTAAAACTATATTTGTTGAATACATTTATCAATAATATCACTCAGAATAAATGTATAATATATACTGTGTGACCTTACATGTATTAATTCATACCACTCTTAAAAACACCATGCTCAAAATTAGTAGTTCCCCCATCTTACAGATGAATAACTGAGGCAGGAAAGGGTAGGTGAGTTTACGAAGTGTATACAGACAGGAAGTAATGGTGGTATAAATTAAATCTAGTCAGTTTGGTTGCCCTGTTCACGCTCCTAACATTGTGGAAGAAATGCATCCTTAATCACAAGATATGACTTTTGAATAAAACATTTTCAAATATAAGAGGAAGAAATATTTTTACTTATACAAATGACTGACACTAGGTATGAATACATGGTCTTATTGGTTATAGGAGAGGCAAAGGCAAGTTTTTAACTTTGATTATATTCATAATTTTCATGTAAGAAAGATTTCATATTTCTTGAGAAGTTTATGAATATAATAAAATCTCTTTTATGTCTTATATCTGTGATTAAAACCCAGGATATAATTAGACGTGATGAAGAGACTTTCAGTTCTTATTGTTGGACTATTACACGTTTTGGGTAGAATCTAAATTATATTACCATTATAATAAAATACAATAGAATAAAAGATATGCATTATCAAAATTTTCTTATTTTCAAAATTTCATTTGAGAATAGTGTTTTAAACCCTGATACTAATTAAACTGGACTTAGAAAAATGATGCATCAGGAAATATTCAGGAATCGTTTGATAGTAGAATGTATATGTAATAAGAAATGATGATATATATTACAATTCATTTTAAAACCACTTATTCTCTTAAGACCGTGAAATACTTGATTCAATTTTATTAACATTTACGAATTATACATTAAATGCATTTTAATATTGTATTAATATTATATATATCATGTAATTCTTTAACATAAAAGGAATAAAATTTATAAACATAGTTAAAAATTGAGTTTGTGATTCACTGTGCTAATTTGACTTATACATGTTGCTATTAAGTGTATTTATGTACAACCATTTTCTGAATAGAATTTTAAGGATAACAGTCTTTGAATTTTAGGAATTATTTCAAGAGGATGCATTTTGAAATTAAAATACTTTCTTTTCTCTGAATTTATTAGCCGTTCACTTCCTAGCTTCAACAGAGTCCTCTTTCCAGAGCTTTCGTTATGTCTCTATCTTTCTAATTTTGAGCAGGTGCATTAGAATGATGAGATTTTTCTCTAAAGATCTTGATAATGTATTTCAATTTGGGTTTTTTTGTTTGTGTATATTTGACTTAAGGGACAAAGGTTGAGTCCTGGGTGCCATTCACACTACCATTTTTAGCTTTGCTTTGAATAATGTATCTGAAGTCTTTAACATGTGAACAAAGCTGTCTTCTTTCCCAAGTATCATGATATCTGGGTTTTATAGAGAAATATATGTAGCACATTAATGGAGTATAACGCTTAAGTTATCAGTATTATTTTTCACAATCACTGAAGGACATGAATTTCTGGGACATTGTACAATTTCCAAACATATATTGCAGACTCCTCATAAATTAGTCAGTGAAGGTGAATAAAGATTCTTCAATTTGACAGATATGGGGTTACAGTGGTATTATTTGATAATATAAGCTTAAGTCACAATCTCCTGTGCACCATATTCTTTTTCATATAACTCCTATGTTCTTATTTCATTTAAACAAGATATTTCTGCAGTTGTAATCTTCTGAAAACTCCATTTCTACTGTGATGACATTCTTGGAATATTCCCATGTAGAAATTCTTATTTCCTTTAAGGGTATCATTATTATTGGACCACCAGAATATTTAAACTATCTTTAAAGAAATTATATGGACTAAACATAAGTATCAAAAGTTTACTAACTGTGATACTGTGAACATCCTTTACAGAAAAAGACAACGAAAATGATTATGGGATGGATTTATGGCAAGACTTGTGGGATGTTATAATGCTCTGCAGATAAAAAACAAAACAAAACACCAGAATAATTCAGAAAGACTTGCAATGTAAATACAATAGCTGCTTGGAATACCGTAAGAAAAGTAACTAATCAGAATACCTCATAGTTGTGGTAAATGTAATTTTTGCCTTTCCATATATTCTGAAACTATTACTAAATTCAGATAAATTTAATATAATGGTTTTCATTTTAATCAGTCAAAATTACAGAGGATGAAAGGATAAGGTGAAAGCTATGCCTGTTCTCTACAGCATTGAGAATATCAAATAAAAAGCTTAAATAATATCATACTTACCATAAATTAATATACAGTATAGTAATAATGAATAAAATCCATGTAGCCTAAAATTTTAGAAAATAAGGTTAAACACTCCATAACTACTTAATAACTTTATGACTTTCAGCAACATATTAACACATAGATCTTGTGAAACAGGATAAACTGAGGGAATGGGGCTGACTTGGTTGGTGGGAACTTACCTGCATGCTGATTACTGTAGGATATGAACCCAAAGCAGAAATATGGGGTGAGGGGAGAAAGAGAGAGGAGGGGGGAGGAGAGTGGGGAGAGAGAGATGAATTTATAGGCTGGCACATGACCAGATACTTTCTTTCCTACCACAGATAGCATCTGCTGAGCAGAGACCAATGTCCAAATTTGAGCCTTATGTGGCTAAATGGTGGCTTCTCCTCACTAGGTATTTAACTGCCAAAAGCTCCAGCTGCTTAATTGCCAAATGCCCCAGGAGCTTAACTGACAAAAAAAAAACCTCTACTGCAACCCTTTTTTCATCATCCTACTTAAGAGATAGAATTTGGAAAGTTCCACCTTACACCACCAATATACCACTAAGTTGATTCTTAGTGTCACTATATTTCTAATACTTTACATTTTATTTTTTATCTGAAAAGTGAAAATAATAACATCTATTCACAAGTGATTATTTTTTCTAATTCAAATAGTATGAGTAGAACAGTTGTGAATACGAAGCGAAATAATGTATAAATCACAGAGTAGCTAACATCTGGTAAAGACTCAATGATTATGGTTATTTTAATTATTCACATATACATTTATAACTTATCATTTGTATATAGTTTGCATATTTGAATTAACAGTGAGTTAGGTGACACAGATCACATTTATTTTAAAATAAAGGAAATTGAAGTTCAAAACTTAAGTCAGCTGTACAACATCATATAATTAGTAGATAGAACTTGAATCCATTGTTTATAATTCTAAGAATCATATGAATGATGAATTAAATACATTATTAATTTAGAAGTATATTCAGAACAGCACCCATATTACAAAAACTTGTTACATAAAAATGCCAAGATTCTTTTGAAAGTTTATCTCATTCAGAATTATTTATAAACATTATAAGTTATCTTAGTGTTGTTCAGTTTATTCAAGTTGTTTTCTGTCACCTTGATAATTTTCTGTTCAATGGCTTCAACTCCTTACAGACAGAGTTTCAAATCCCGACTCCCACAGATACAAGCCATATATGTGCTATGGATACTTGGAGAACAAGAAAAGCAGTCATTATTATTATGAAATGATGTCTGGCCTAGAGTAAGAGATGAGAAGTTAGAATTACTGCCATTATTGGAATATTTTGCAGGAGATTGGAATTCATGAATTGTTATCTAGGTTTCTAATATCACAGTGAATTTGATGTGTGATAACTGCATACAGAGTATAGTAAATATAATTTTAGAGATATGCCCATTACACAATTGCATATTTTCTTATAATTAAAAAAAAACATACATGGGTAAGACCATCTAACTCAAAATCTAGCACTTTAAAATGTTTAATCTTAAAATTTGGAATTAACCCAGTGAGTCAGAACTGATTCATGTGCTCCCTTTGTTCCAATCAATGCTTTCCTCTAGGTAAGGCCAAGTAAGTACACTAATGACTTCCCTAGATTACTCATACAAAATGTATGTAGTCCTCCTTTATACATGTCAAGGTATAATCCTTAGTTCTTAGTTCTATGTTGCTTTTTCTCTTTCTAAAAGTGCTTCAGATTGTCTATAAGAACTCCATTCCTGGGGGCTTCCTGGTGGCACAAGGGATTAAGTCTCAGCTCTGTGAAGCAATCCATAGGTACTGAGTTTATCCCAGGCTAGAGAAGTAATCCACAAATCCACATGGCACAGCAGATCTCTTCTGTTTCACCTGCTGCTCCCCTCATCAATGTATTTCAGTAGACCTGCCTGTTCTGTTCTTTACACTGTCTCTGATGAATCCTCTCACACACATACCTCACCCTCCGCCACCCTCCAAATATACCTCTGGCCTTACCCCAGCTCTTATATGCATAAAACAGTCTTAAAAATTATATTCCTAGTTATCCAGCTTTGGGTCATGTGACATTGGAAGTGGGTTCATGACATTTTACGATTTCTGATATACTGCATATGTGGGAGTCAAGCACTAGCATCATTCTTCTTTCCCATGTCCTGTCCTTTTAGAGCAACAGCACCTGCTGTTTTTCCAGTTTTCCCATAGCTAAGGACTTCTTTGTTTACCTTCAGTCAGATGTACAGTCCACACAGTTTTCATTTACAGTTAATGCTCTGGCTTAGGATCAAGGAGAATCTAGGTACCTAGATACTGAGAACTCATGGTTCATATGTTAACATTATGGAATATTTAGAATTCAGAACCACTTTAAGATATTTCTTTTAAATATTTATTTATTCATTTAGAACTGGGGTATAGACCAGAGTTGTGGGTATATGAGGATTCACCAGAGATAGTGGGGAGCAGAACAGGAAGATCTACTGTAATGTACTGCTGAGGAGAGCAGTAGGCGAGACAGGAGAGGTCTGTTGTGCCATGTGGGTCAGCTCCCTGGCCAGGGATCAAACTCAGTCCCTAGTGATGATAGGATGTAGGCTGAGACTTAGCCCCTATTCTACCAGGGAGGCCCCCACTTTGAGATATTTTAGATGTTAAATGTTAAATCAACTTTTGTTACCTCAGGACCAATAACATATTTGCCTTTTATGTGAAAGTATGTTTTGAGGTTAAGAAAACAACAATAACAAAACTGTGAAGTGCCATTATTTAGATTTGACTAATTTTTAAATAGGATAATTTGTTTTCTACAATAATAAAACTCTGCATTTCAAGTTAAGTAGTGGACCTTTTGCATGGTCAATGGACCCAAAGACAACTATCTCAAAAAGATAAAACAGAGATAATGGGCATTGTTACATGTCTGTAGAGAAAAAGGCATTGGAACATTCAATGAAAAAACAATAGAAAGTAAGACTTTATTTTCTCGAACATACTTAGTTTGAGATTATGTAATCTAATATATTTATCCTTGCTTTAAATAATTATTTTTTTCAGATCTTACCATCTGAAAAGTTTAATTTTCCCTTCTACCTCAGGAGTCATTTTCTTCTGTCTTTTACTTATGCTGAGCCCTTAATTTGTATATAAACCTCACTGTACAGGGAGTTGAATACCTTGATTTGAGGGTAGAATGGGGCCCATAATGGGTATTGAAATAAAAAGAATAATGGATTGAAAACCTATGTACTTAAATGTCTGTTTCCCATTTCTGACTGAAAATGCTGCTCAAATGAAAGTCAATTTTCTTTTTATGAACTGAACTCATAATTAGGAACTTGAGTTATAATAGTTATTGAAATGGTAGTTATAATATAGACATATTACATATGATTAGATTTTGCACCAGGGAAATTTTCCTTTGTATTAACTGGACTTTTAATTCCAACTCCACAGAAGCTAACTCTGAAATGTAGACTGTGGTCTGTGCCCTGCTCGGATACTGCTCAGCCATGCCAGCTCACAGAACATCAGAGCCATTGGCTAAAGACTGTTTGACTCAAAAATTGTCATTTCAATTTTTCTGGGTTTCATCTTAAATTTTTTTAATGGTGCAGTTGCATTGTCCATGACATAAATCTAAGAGCAGGATTTGCATTTAAAATGCAGTAAAATACACTGGTCCTTTGGGTACACTAAGGAGGGTACCCTGTACCAACGCACATAAATCAAGATAAGAATACTAAAAGCAAAGCAATTTGATTAGATACTAAATTCAAAACATTGCAAGATTGTGGTCTAACAGCCACCAGGAACTTAAGTCATCCTGTATCTATAGCATTGTCTAGTGTGGAAAATTAAAATGACAGCTTTAAGAGATAAAGGCGATCTTGCTCCTATTGAGCTTTAGGGTTCCTGCCAGTTTATCTCAGTTATGAGGTGTAATGCAATATTATATAAACATCTCCTATAAACATTCAGACTTTTATAGACATGTCAAAGGGGTACCACTTGATGTAAAATAAAATGAATTACAATCTTGTAAAAAGTTCCGTGATTTACTCTAACACGGGTACATTTTTTCTCCACCCTATCTGCCATCTCTAATCCCCAGGAGAAACTGAAGAGAAACAACTGTAAATTTTACTAGAAGAGTTATCATAGTGATATGTAAAGTTTTCCAATTTCAGGATCAAAATCTACCTTTGCTTCCATTATGAAGTATCATCAAAATTTACACATTTACAAGTAAATCCTCTGAAGATTTTATTTATGTAATTTTCAAAAGTCAAAAATCATACACACACACACGCACATGTTAAATTTGCCACAACAAATGCTTTTGGAAATTTCGGATTATATAATGAGTTCATCATTTCCTTGCATTTCTAAAACATAAAATTCAAAGTACATCTAGAATACAGATTAGGGTCCCTTCTTTTTTCATTATGTGCTCTTTAAAGCTAAATTTTTTTTCTCATTTTATAATCTGTCCATGCCACTATTATAGGACTAAGATTTTTTTTTTTTTTTTTTTGGTGGGAGATGTTTGGCAAGTAATAGCGCTCCTTTCCTATCAAGTTTTACAGCTTTTATATAGCCAGCACGACCCATTTAAACTCATATTCATTCTATACATACTCACTTTTAGTGTTATTTCTTCTTTGTATGTCCTCTTATAATTAGGATGAAGGCCCCGAAGAGTCCAATTAGCAAACATGTGAATGTGATTGTAACTCTTGATTTTTTTCTTTTTCTCCTTGTATGTATGTCTGTGTAGTATATTGACTAATCTGTTTGGGGGATATTTCCAACTAGGAAAAAAATTACATATTGAGTGTTTAGCAAATTCATGTTATACATTTATCATCATGCCTAGAGATACTATTCAACTTAACCTATATTAAGAACAATAGAAAAAGAAAAAAAATGGCTTATTTAGTGAGCTCCTCCCATTTGGAAATGGAACCAAAAAACAGACTTCTAGTTTATCCTCTGCCTATCAGTTCATTCTTGTCAGAAGGAATTTTTAATATAGCTACAGTGTAGTGGTGAATTAGTGAAAGACATGTGATAAGCCAACCTTGTTTTAAATAAGACAGTTGATAGCCTAGTGGTGAGAGTTGTGACTTTATTGTAAGAGTATTCATTCTTAGGAACAAGCACCCCCATGATAATGGTTCTCTTATATATTCTACGAAAGCTGTCCTAAGCTCTGAATCCATTCTGATAACATCCTCTTTCCTACATTAAGAGGTTCTGCTTTACCTTCCATCTTTAAAGTTGTTTTGCATGACTAGTGAATTTCCAGAGACCATAATTGTCATTAGGAAATAAAGTTTTTTCAGCATATCCAGACATTAGAAGAAATTGTTAGTTTCAGTGAGCATGGAAATAGATGACCAAATACACATTTTATGTAAGAAAATAGCTTTTATAACCTATTATAAAAGTTATGGAGAACACATTGACATTAAAATCTGTACCAGTCATTAGATTCAACACTGCTAATTTTTCACTATATTAATATAGGATATATCTTTCATTAACTTGGGTGTTAATCATTTTCTCTATGATCTGAAATATAGAGAGTTGAGCTTCTGCTCTGAACTTGCTGACTAGTTTTCATGTTTTATTGCCAGGTAGAATCAACTATCCTAATCCATAACTAAGCTTACTTGTTCATGCATTGTTACTATTTTATCTGTTTATAGATGGATTATAACAATAGGTTGATATTTTAGTGAATTATAATAATGAAGTGTATGTTGCAGGGATAAAAATAAGTACAATTAAAAATAAGTGCAAGTTTATGCTACATAGAAAATACACACCTAAATACAAACTGTTGTATACACGAGATGGAAATGTATCATCCAAATAATAGCAAATAGAAGTAAAGCACTACTAAAAAATGGCAAAAAAAAATCACATGAAATTCTGAATACATTTTTAATTCCACAAGTCACTAGTTACATTCGCTTTGTTTGAAGAACCATCTTTTATTTTGCTTTTAGTGCAGTTAGTGGCACATTCTCCTCATTTTTGTTGATTTAAAATTCTTTATTTTCTTTTTATAATGAAGGATGTCTCTGTTGAGTATTGGAATTTCAGTAAGCACACTCATTCCATTATTTTCTAGTTCTGTTTTTAAGAGTTGATTCTGTTTTGTTAAAGGGTCACCTGTTAATTATATTGTGTGTCTTTGAAGGTAATAAATGCATTTTTCCTCCTGTGTTTGCTTTATTTTTTTTTCTTTTTAACATTAAGCAGCTTTGTTAATATATGTCTAATATGCCTAAGTGTTCCCCCCATCTCTTTGGGAGTTTGTAGAATCTCTCCAAGGTGTGTTCATTTTCTTTCATTTGTCATAGACTATTTGTTCAAATATTTTGATCCATTTCAATAATGGATTCTAAATGTCTACTGGTTAGATGTATATGAGACCATCTCATTTGTCACTAATGTTCTTAAATTCTTCTCTTTTAAAATTAATTTTTTTGCTCTTTATATATTCTCTTTTGATATATTTGTCTTCTGGTTTATTAATCTTGCTTGCCCAATCTGCTCTTAAACCTTTTCCCTAAGTTCTTAATAATTTCTTAATAACATCTTGGGCCCACAAATCCCATTTTTAAATAGATGATTATTTTTGAACTTCCAACTTTTTCTCTTTTTATAAACATAAACACACACACACACACACCATATTTTATTTACAATGGATAATTTTATTTTTACCTTCAATTCATTTTTTATTGCGATAACATTGGTAAAATCACTAAATGTTATTCAAAGGACTATCATCAATATCTCCTCAAATGTATATCACCAAACCATTCTCCCAAGCAAGGTACATTAGCCTTGCACCATAGTCCATCCTGCTTCCTCCCCTCTTCCACGCTCCTCTTCCCCATCATGTGGTCTCAATTACAATCAGATTTCTAGCCTTTGTTATTTGTTTGGTTTTATTAAATGCTTTGTTGTGTTTCTCTGAAATCTACTACTAGGCCACTACTGGTGGCACACTGGGTTAAGCAACGCACTATGAAGCAAACCGCAGCCACTGCAGCACCAATGCAATCCCTGCCACCTGCCAGGAAGGGGACCCATATGGCACAGCAGACCTCTCCTGCGTCACCCGCTGCTGCCCTCAGCAGTGTGTTTCAGTCAGTCTGCCTGTTCTGCTCCCTACTCTAGTGAATCCTCTCACGTCCTGCGACTCTGGCCTGTACTCAGCTCTTGCATGCATAAATAAATGAATGAATGAATGAATGAATTCTACCACTAAGTAGAGCCATCGTCTATCTTTCTTTTTCTTTCTGACTTAATTCACATAGGGTTCTACTTCTAGTTCAATCTTATTGATGTGTGGAAAGAGTTAATCTCTTTCCATAGCTGAATAGTATTCCATTGCATATATTATTTTTTTTTCTAATGTAATTCAGCACTTAGTTTTTTTTTTTCATACTTTGGTGTTAAAAATAATACTACAATGACTATAGGTGTGGTATGTCCCTTCAAACTAGTGTTTTTGAGTTCTTTAGGTAGTTACCTAAGAGTGAAATTGTTGGATCATATTGTAGAGCCATTTTTAATGCTTTGAGAAGACTCCAAATTGTTTTCCATCAGGACTTGACTAGTCTACATACTCACCCACAGTATACAAGATTTTCGTTTTCTATGCATTCTCACTGACACTTTATCTGAACATTTTGAAATGGACCATTCTCACAGGTTTGAGACTTCTATTTCCCTGATGATAAATGATGGTGTAATTTGTTCCTATACCTGTTGGCGATTTAGATGTCTTCTTTGGATAAACGGCTAATTCTTCTGCCCATTTCGTTGGGTCTGTTTGCTTTTCATTGAGAAAATGGAATTATTCTCAATTTTTATTTAAAGACTTTTTGAAGGATAGACATTCATCTTTGAAGTTTTGGTATAATTCATTAGTAAGACAGTCTGATTCTGGACTTTTATATTTTGGGAGACTTTTGATTATTGTTCCAGTATCCTAAGATATGGATCTCTTCAACTCTCCTCTTCCCCATCATGTAGCCTCAATTACAGTCAGATTTCTAGCCTTTGTTATTCATTTGGTTTTATTAAATGTTTTGTTGTGTTTATCTAAATTCTACCACTAAGTGGAATTTATTTAGCTTTTCTACTTTTTCCTGATTCAGTCTCAGTAATATGTTTCTAAGAATTTGTCTTTAGACCGTTTCTTTGATTTTCTATTTCATATATTCTGCTCTGTTCTTCATGATTTACTTCCTTCTACTAACTGGTTGTTTGTCCTTTATCTAGTACATTAAATTTGTTTAGCTGAGCTCTTTCTTGATCCTGGCATATGCCTGAATTGCTATATTTGCCCCCCCCTTAGTACTACTTTTGAGGTGTCCCATACATTATTTTTAAAAGATTTATTTATTTATACATACAAGCACTGGGGTACAGGCCAGAGGTGTGGGGAGGTGAGAGAGTCCACCAGACATAGAAGGGGGCAGGACAGGCAGATGGACTGAAACACACTGCTGAGGGGAGCAGCGGGCCAGGAAGGAGAGGTCTGACTGAGCCATTTGGGTCCCCTCCCCAGCCGGCAGCAGGGATCGAACTCGTGCTGCAGTAGCTGTGGTTTGCTTCATAGTGCCACCAGGGAGTGCCCATGCGTCCCATACATTTTGATAGAGTTGTTACTGTGTTTGTCTCTAAGTATTTCTTATTTTTCTTTCTTTGAGTTCCTCATTTATCCTGTGGCTGGTCAATAGTGTGTTGTTCAGTCTCCATATAGCAGAGTTTTTTGTTGTTGTTGTTTTTACTTTTTGTAGTTTACTTCTATTCTGATACTGTTGTGATCTGAGTTTATATGATGTAAATTTTCATGAATTTATTTACACTTGTGTCCTAGCTTGTGGCTTATTTGGAGAATGTTCTATGTGGTTATTAAGACAATGTGGAATTCAAGTGACTCTCTTTGAAACAGCAGAAAGTTGGATTTTGTATTTAGATCCAAGTAGAAACTTAGTGCTTTTTGATTGATGAATTCAGTCTTTTTGTATTTGTTACTGCTGTTTTTGTTTTTAGTATTCTGGTTATATGTAAATCCTTATTATGTTGTTTGTTTATTTTACGGATTTCATTCTTTTTGATATAGTTAAGAGAACCTTTTGAACATTTCTTATAGGAGAGCTACTTCAGCTTCAATTATCTGGGAAGACATTTACTTCTCCCTTATATCTGAAGGAGACTCTCAGGATGTAAGATTCTTGACTGGTTATTTTTATTTCTAGATATTTTGAATATGTTGTTTAATTTTCCCCTTGCCTGTAAGATTCCTATGTGATGTCAGCCTGATGGGATTTCCTTTATAGGTTACCTCCTTTTCCCTTGATACTTTCATTATTATTATTAGTAGTAGTAGTAGTATGTCTTCAAATCTTTGTAGATATGACTATGTATATTGGTGTTGGTCTCATTATAGTTGTATAATAACCAGGTGTTCATAACATCTTAATAGGAACTTGCATATTTAGTTCCTTTCCCAGATTTGTAACATCTTACTCTATTATTTCTTTGAATATTTTTTCTGTTCCCATTTTTCTCTATTTACTAGTATACCCATTATTTTTAAGTTGCCTTTCCTAATGGAATCAGATAGAGCTCATATTGTTTTTTATCTTTTTACTTTATGCATTATGATTTTTAATGATTGCTATTTCATTAAAGATAATCTGCTTCCATAGCATTCTGGTATTTTTTAACTCTTCTATTGCTTTGTTTGCATCCTGTAACTTCATTATTTTCTCATTTAAATCTTCATTTTCTACTATAATTTTATATAATTTTTTCCCTCCATTTTCTTCTATTTCTTTGAGTCTATCATGGTAGCCATAAATTGTTTGATGTGAAGATAGTATCTTCTCTTATCTTTGTGATTGGGTTCTAGATGATTGTTCCCTTGTGTGCTATTATAAAATCTTGAGGTTACATGTTACCATATGTAATATTTTCCATTTTAATCAGTGAATTGAAAGTATTACCCAGTCAATAAATAGTCTCTTAGAAGCAGATTCTGAAATCAGTTACCTACTTTACAAAGCAATGTCCTGTGCTTTCCCTATTATGTATTATTTTCTATACCTGAGAATGTGGAAGAAAGGTTGGACATTTCACTTGCTTCAAATCAGAGGATTTTTACTTTCTTAGAACTTTTCCCTTGTGCATTAACCAATTCTGAGGTCCCATACTCTGTTTTCTCTATCTGGGTTAATGTACTAGTGTAGACATTGCCAACTAGTCATGAAGAAAAAAAAAAAAAAAATCACCTCATGAAGAATAAGTCATCATCATTATATTAAACCTAAATAAAAACATGTGTTAATATGTATAAAATTTCCAGAAACCCTATGTTCCTAGATAATTTTTAAATATCATTTTACTGTGTTTGAAAGTAATCTTAAAGCAAGTAGTAAGTTTGCTAAGTTTCATATGATAGTAGGGTGAATAGTTTACCTTCAAATCCCAAGCATTGCTTATTAAGTGCCTAAAATGTGTGTGCTTACTTTTTCTAGTTTGGGAAAGTAAAACACCTGACTAAATGAGAAGGACCAAAAAGACAAATATTTTTGAAACCTTCCAGTGTTTCATCTAAAATATTTTATCTTTTTATTTAGAAATATATATTAAGAAATGATTCACTTATAATTATTCCTTTCTTTGTTTTGCATTATTAATACTGTATTTCAAAATGCAGCTTGGTACATTTCAATGTGAAAAAAATTGTTGTACAACATATGTAAAGATTTTTATATTAATTTGTGAATGGGCAACGGTTTAAAATATTCTCTTTTATAAACACAACTATAAAGAGATGGGAAAATGATCTATTTATGGCATGATATAGTTCTATCTTCTATGGTTTTATTATAGTGTTATAGAATCATTATCTTATGAATAAAAATAATTCTGTTCCAAAGATTTCTCTGAGGTATGACAAATTAAAGTTGTAGAAAAGACCTACTGTATCTGAGACAGTTATTACTGCCCCTTTCTATTTTCATTAAAAATGAAGCTCCACAGCAGATGGGCTTCAAAGATATTTTAAAGATTTAAGTGCTAATGCATGGGAGAATTCCAATGCAAACACTTCCTTTAAAGTACTTTAGTGCATGCTGGGCTGTGGGAGGACCTGGAGAGGCCTTTTAATCTTGCTTAGATCTTTCCATTAATAGAGTGCTATAAAATTATCTTCAACATGCTTGGGAAAAGTGGTCTTATTGGGAAAAGCTTGGTTTTACTAGAATTATCTTCCCCTTAACAAAAATTAGTAAACCATTCTAAATAAAGAAATAACTTCAGCTGCAATGGATGAGTTTCAGGTTGGGATTATTTTATTAAATATTGAACATTTTATTCTTTGAAAGCATATGCTGTACAAATGTTGAGAATTCCCTAAGAAGCCAACTTCTCATTGGAAAAACCATTCCATTTTTTGTAATGCATAAACAATTGGCTAAATTTAACTCTTTAAAATGGAAAAATGTCATTTTAATGGTGGAGTGTAGTTCTATTACCATAACGTTTTAATGTACAAGTAATGTCCTTTAAGTCAGCATGGACCTATCATAGCCACATTGAGATTCCCGGTGGTCCGTTTGTAAAGTTATTAAAGTTGATAATCTATGTTATATATAACATGTGCTCATGAACATTCTGCATGCCACATGAAACAAAGTTTAGAGGAAGGAGAGTTTAGATAACCAACTGCTAATTCAGCATAATAAAAGATGCTGCTGAAGAGTAAAGTACAAAGTCTGTCATTTCTAGAAATCTACATTTTGTTACATAATCACATTCCACTTCACTTTAGTTATGTAAAATTTTAGAAAATAATTCTGTGTATTAATTTTCTCCTAGTAGAATTTTTTACAGTTTAAAAATTGCAGTTTTGATTAAATTATCATTTTGAAGATATCTTTAACCTTAATTATTTTTTAAACAACCATGTCATACTTATTTAATCAAATAAACTCTTTCTTGTACCAAAAATTCTCTAATCATATGAGGGAAATTAGAATAGTTACAGTACGAGTTTTTTCTCTTTTTTCAGTTATACTTGACAGTGGCCAAGTTTTGTCACACAGAACATGTATTATTCCATATATTTAATATTCTAAGATGAGATTAAAGAGCATGCAGAGAAAGGGATGGATCCAATTTTAAATGTTACATTTATTTGTATTAAAACCTTTGTTATTTCTATTATAAGAAATATTCTTTGTTATGAAAAAAAGTAGAGTATGTTTTTTCTGAAGATAAAGAGAACTATTAATGATTCTTAAAACACAGACTGTAATCATATCTGTTTTTTAAATTTGTATAATATTTTTATTGCAGTAACATTGATCTTCCTAACTGAATATGATTGAAGGGTAAAGGTTTACATCTCTTGGACTGCAACCATCACCAAAGCACCAATTATCCTCCACTGTGATCCACTGAACACCTTTCCTTCTAGTTTCCCCCATTCTCTCTTCTGGTTGGCTACATTCTGCAGGTATATTTCTAGGGTTTAGTTGGTTTATTTTGGCTGTTCCTTTGCTTTGTTTCATTATATTTCACATATGAATCAAAACGCATGTTGTAAGTTACACAATTTCATCTTCTTTTATAGCTGAGTACTGTTCCAGCATGTTTATTTGTGTGTATGTGATTAAATTACAATCAGAGTCATAAATGAGAAATGTAAACGTAAACAGGTATTCTTTTGTTTTTTACTTTTCTTTCCATTTCATCCAACTTTCTAATAGAAAAAAATGGTGTCTTCTTAGTTGTTGCCCAGGTGTATAATTAATGTGGCAACCAGAAAATGTAAATTTCTTATTATGAACACACTCTCATCCTATCCATGCCTACTCGGTAAAAGCAGTATGGTAAAATAAATTCTATCACAGGCTCTGCCACTTGATTGGTAACCTTGTATAAATAACATATCTTTAATAAATCACATATCTGTGCCTACACATGAGAATAATAACAGTATATTCTGTATATATTTGTGGAAGAAAATTAATGATTATTTTGAAGTAGTTTTTTTAAACAAAACCCTACACAGTTTTTAGTAGTTACCATTTATACAATGTCACTATAAAAGCTCTGCTCATATTGGGTCATGGGAAACGATTCTCCCTTCCTCTGTAGTTTACAGCTAGATAACTTTACTCCCCTCCATTTTATTTTATAGAGTAGGGAGTCCAACTGTGAAAGCCTACACTAAATTAGATGGATAGAAAAAACAAAGATCAGTAATGACGTTCTCATTCCATTCTTGCCACCCTCCCAAGTTATCCCCAACATCATCCTATATTTATAACAAGAGTTTTACTTGATGAAGTGTCCCATAAATTAAATTGAGGATTTATAAGAAGGCTTTATTTTATAGATTTAAACATAGATTGTATGTTTGTGTAAATATTGCACCATTTAAAATAAAATACTAGCTTAACTGAAATACCATTAAATAGTACAGAACCAATAAATTAACCAGCATTCCAGTCCAGACATATAATTAAGGGAGGAAACAATCAGATCTATAAAGTAGTTCTACATTAGAGAAGGGTGAACTCTCAGAAACCAGATGCTGTAGCTTTTGAATAACCTTTGCATAACATATTATGTTCTAAGGTACTTTGTTGTCAATAACAAGAAAAGCCTCACTTTACCCACCCAAATACACTTTCTTTCACCCAATCTGAATGATGTGTAATTTAAAATGTTCCAAATGGACCTTTAATAGCCTCAAATGAATAATGCCCATTTGCTTTTTATTTATTTTGCTATAACCAATGTCCCTGAAGTAAAATAGCAATGTGTTTTGCTCTTTTTCATGTTCTAATCTCTCTTGTTTGATCAATACAGGAATCTCAGAATTCTTTCAACACCTCTGTCCTGTTGTAGATATGTTTTATTACTCATATTTTAGTAGGAAAGTTTGCTGTGGTTTGTTTTTAGGCATTCAAATTCAAATATAATTTGTTCTTATTTTGGTTTCTTTGTTAGAATTTTAGAACTTAGTAGTAAATAAATAGCATATACACAACCCCAAAGATATCAACAAATACTTGCTGAGAACTTCTTCCTAAGACTTAAGAGGCAGGAATTACACTGGTCCCTGCTGTGCAGATTGTGATGACATGTATGAGTTTTGTCGTAAATGGACATGTATGAATGTACATTAGCGTAGCATAAAGAAAACTTAGCTTTGGAATCTGTGGTCCTCTTATAAATCTTGAAACTCTGTGGTAAAATATGATAAATTATATAATCACTCTAAATAACAGCATACACAAAATACATAAAAGCTAGTATCAATTTCAACAAGTCTAAATAGGATTTTTTTTTTTTTAACTTAGTCTTACCTATGTGTTACACACATAGGGGTGTCTCTACCTATTGACTCAATTTTCCTACCAATACAATGCTGTGAGTTCACTTGAAGAAGCTATAAACCTGTACTAAGAAAATTGCTATATCATTCCACTTACTACATGTGGAATGGTAAGGGAAAGCACTGTTAAAGTTCATTCCTCAGTTAACAGTAAGCATGTGCTTTCTGTTAGAAACAAAGATGTTTGCTAACATCTTTTCCACACATGCAAATTAACAAGATACAAGAGAAGCATTTACTTAAAAAAAACAAACAAAACAACAGCAACAACAACAAAAAACCCAGCATGTTAATTTTCTAGGGCTGTCAATATCACTACTGAATTGCCTGAAATCCAGTAAAAAAATTCTTACATTGCTGGAGGCTATAAGTCCAAGATCAAGATCTGTTTTCTTTTGAAGCAGATGACCACCTTCTAATCCTACCCTCTATTAGACATCCTTAATCAGTATGTTGTCTGTGTCCTAATCCTTTCTTATGAAAACACTAGTAATTTTATGTGTTGGTCTCATTTTACATTAATTATCTTTTTAAAAGTTCTCTCTCTAACTGTAGTCACATTCTAGACACTGAAGTTTAGAATGTTCACATAGGAATTTTGATAGTAACAAATCATCATTTAACAAGTGGTTTCCCGCAAAATGCTAAGGACAGTGATATTGGGGGCCATCTCCTAAGCAACCAAAGGTAGAATGTGATGACTGTTGGAAGGGGGTAGTAAGTACACTGCAAGAGATAGCAGGTATGTCAATCATAGTAGTCTCCCTGTTGTAGGACTTTCAATGTTTCATATCAATGTGGGTAATTATTGCTACCCTGTTTTTATAGTGGGATATCCCTGGTACTGTTCTCTGGTCCCTTTTTGTACCAACTTAATTGGACTAACTAGAAAACTTCATCTATCCCTGACTGGTTGACAGGTGGGAAGTAAAGTACAAATGTGCAGAGAAAATGGAATATGATGCCAAAAGAAATCCTGGCAGAAGAATGCAAATTTTGCCCTATGAAAAGATGGACTTTTTTGGGCAAATATTGATACCAAGAACTATGATAATTCTTAGTTGTTTGACAGAGATGAATGAGAAGAACTTGAGAAAATACACAAATGTTTATAATTTGTGGGCTCATGGATTAAAATAAAATTGAAACTTACTCATTTTAACTTCACAATCATTGATTTATCTAAATACAGCCTTTCTGTTTGTATTAACAAATAAATTGAATTATTTCTGATCATGCATTTAGCTTTCATACAGTGAATAACATGACTACTGTGGTGCTAAGGTGGTGGTATTTTTGTTCCTGAATAGATAAAGAGGCAAGGTGAGAAATTTATTCTGCTAAAGGAAGTGATTCTCACTGAATAAAACACTGATAATATATCTTTCAAATTTTTGAAACATAAACACTAAAAACAGTGGGCAAGAATTTTTCACATTTTTAAAGTATTTTAATTTATAATATTTTTTAAAATTTATCTAGATAAAATTTCTAGAGCCTTATTTTAAAAAATATTTAGTTTTTATTTATGCATACAAAAACTGGGGTATAGACCAGAGATGCAGGGAAAGGTGAGAGGATTCACCAGAGACACAGTGGGGAACAGAACGGGCAGATCTACTGAAATGCACTGCTGATGGGAACAGTGGGCAACATAGGAGAGGTCTGTTTCTCCATGTGCTCAGGTCCCTGGCCAGGGATTGAACTCAAACTCAGTCGCAGTGGCTGCCTATAACTTCATAATCTGAGACTTTAACCCCTGCACCATCAGGGGAGACCTAGAGCTTTATTTTTGAAATGATTTGTTAAATAATATTTTTATTAAGGTGATATTGCTTTATAGATATAGGAACCTGTCTTTTTAGATCTATGTTATTGTACCAGGGGGTCCATAATCCTCCCCCGTTGTCAATTGTGTCCCCTCTAATGTTTGCTGTCCACCCTTCCCTCCACATCTGGTTGCCTCAAGATTTTTTAAAAAACATTTTAAGAGGACAGGATTATTAGGAAAAGGAGAAAGAGAGGCACATACATAGTCACAGGTGGGTAGGGGAGCTGCTACTGCTGTTATGCAAAGGGAAAGGGTTTGGAAAAGAAACACCTGCACAGTCATATCTGGGCAGGGGATTTCTTGTTTGCAGTCAGATTTCTAGGGTTTGTTATTAGTTTGATTTTGTCTGAACTTTTGTTACAAAAGGTTTGAAAGGGAATAGGGTATAAATGGAATCTGGATTTCATATATTCCTATGCCAGAATCAAATTTTGGAATAGTATTAGGTATTTATTCATGGTATTAAATCATTAGAGATAGAAGAGCTCTTTAGTCATCTGGGTAAATTAAATCTCTCTGCTTAATTTCATGTGTGAGTTATTTGCATTTTTAATTTTTCCATATATCATTTTAATCAAAGGTCAGAATAAACTCAGTTCTGTGTAGCTGTTTGTAAAATGCAAGACAAGAACATTTGAACTATATGGATAATGATTCATAATTAGAAGTCTGATGAATTATTATTTTGCTTATTTTAAGATGCCTCTTTGAAAAGTTTTAAATGATAATTCTGAGCAATTTTTATTGAAAATTAAGGTTAATATCAAATTAATATAAAATCAATCTAAATATAACATAGTTTCTATGAGTTTTAACATTATAGCTATGTGTTGCAGGTTGAATTGTTTCCCTTCCCAAAATTCATATACTGAATTTTTCATTTCAACTCCTTCAGATATTATTTTGTTGGAACATAGAATTACTGCAGATATAATTGATGAAATTAAAAAAAGGTTGTACTGGTATAGGGAGTAGGTCCTTAATCAATGTGACTGATGTCCTTTTTAAAATCAGAAGTTGGGAAACATGTAACAAATACAGGATGAGCACAGTGTGAATCTGAACATGGCTGTCTTCAAGTCAAGAATAAAAGCTTAGTATAAATCTTTCCCTTACAGTCTTCAGCAGTAGCCACTCCTAATAATACACTGATTTTGAAATTCTAGCCTCTAGTACTGTGAGAAAATATATTTCTGTAGCATAAAGTCACCCAAGTTCTGTTGCTTTGCCATAGTCTTGACAGTGACATATACCGTATCTCTAATGTTGTGTTTTTCTTAATTGAAGAACATAAAACTGTGAAGATACTTACCAATGATAAAGTCTCTGCCAAGTTTCTTTACTTTTGTGGTTCCTTGCTAGTGGGTCACAACATTAAAATATGATTTATAAAACATTTGTTTCTTAAGTAAATATTCAGCTTTAAAAATTCACTAATTAAAATGTTGGGTATATGACAAAACAAGTTAAATTAATTATAGTGACATTGTTAAAAATCACCTTGGAAAGAGCACATCGTAAGTCATCATAAATTAGAGGTAAAAATATACTCACAAACAGAATAGGTCTATTTTTGTAAAACTTTTTTTATAAAGCCAAATTTTATATTAAACAGAATTTCTTAGGAAGTTGGGTCTAATGTTAATTAGTGCTGTGGTGTTAGGCAAACCTTTTAATATATTTAAGCCTAAGCAGCAAAAATGGGCATAAATATGTTTAACTTGAAGAAAGATTCTGAGAAATTCATTGGATGATCTAAGAAAGCATATTTTTTTAAAGATTTATTTATACATATAAGAGCTGGGTACTGGCCAGAGTCCAGGGCAGTGAGAGGATTCACCAGAGACAGAGTGGGGAGCAGAACAGGCAGATTGACTGAAACACACTGCTGAGGGGAGCAGTGGGCAAGGCAGGAGATGTCTGGCCTGCGCCATGTGGGTCTCCTCCCTAGCCAGGGGCAGGGATCGAACTCGTGGCTGCGGTTTGCTTCATAGCGTGTTGCTTAACCCACTGCGTCACCAGGGAGGCTCCTAAGAAAGCATTTTTAAACTGATATACTTTTTAAAATTGATGCTAATATACAAAATATAATCTTAAGCACATAGTTTGACAAATTCTTACATATATGTACACCTGAACTCATATAAAAATATAGACCATTTTCATCATCCCACGAAGTTCCTTTGTGTCCCTTCCTAAATAATAAACACTATTTTATTTTTTTTTTGGTTTATATATTCTTGAATTTCACACAGACAGAATGATATATATTCTTCATAGCTGGACTTTTTTTGCTCATACTGTTGTATATATAAATCATTTTGTTACGCTCTTTCATTTGTTACTAATCTTCCATTGTACGAAAATACTACAATGTGTCTATTCACTTGATGTTAATTATATAACTAAATATGAAAGGAAAATATTAAACATATTAGAAGGTAAAGAGAATGTTTTCCTGACCTTATATGAATATTTCTTTAAACAGAAGAAAATGATGATCATTTAAAAAAGGCACTTGCTTTTAATTAAAAACAAGTTTTCTATTTACCAAATATGAATTATTAGGAAATGAATAAACACATTACAGACTGAATAATTTTCATAATATGTATAATTGAAGAATAACTCACAGTGTAAATAAGAACTCTCATAATGAATAAAAAATACAGGTAAACCATTTAAAAATATTGGCACAATACTTGAGCATGCAGTTTTCAAGAGGCATTATTTAAATGGACTATAGTCACATGAAAAGTCAATTCTGATAACATTACTGAATAAAGAAATATGGTATAAAACTCTATGATGTACAATTACATATACATCTGTAGGACAACATTAAAGAGAGTGCCTATGCTGTCTATTGAAAAGAAAGTAAAGTAACTAGAACTATCATGTTTTTGATGAGATAGTTAATTTGTTTAGGAAGCCATCCCATACTATCTTCTGAAGTTAAATAGATGATATTTAGTCAACAGTGATATACCTAGGTATATTTCCAAAGGTTCTTAATATATGTATTCACCAGAATATATGTACAGGAATGCATACAGGGACATTATTTATATTTATGCCAAACTGAAAATAAATAAAATATCCACTTAAAAGGAAAAGATAAATGAATCATGGCAGAGAATAATTATTAATAATCACCACTACTATTATAATGTCTTTGTGTATTCTACAAATGTATAGTGTCTAATTAGGTGTCATGTTTGTTTCAAATGTGTTTCTTTTTATATTCATTCACTAAAAAACATTGGAGAAAATGAATCATTCAAACATTATTGTGTTGTGAGGAGAGGACTTTGATAAATACCTGCACATCAAAATTATAGCTAACTGCTTTCCCCATATACTCACTACCAAATCTATTTTAGTAAGTTCCTTCCATGAACCATTAACTATATCCTTGCTGATGGTTTATATTATATATTAATGAACTTGAGGACCTTGCAATTGTTCTAAATGTAAATTCTAGTACATGATAGACATATGGGAATGAAATGTGATTAGAAGACAGGAATAAAAAAGAATAGTGATGATATTTTTAACTGCCTCAATATATTTTTAATTTCTTATATTAATGAACACACTATATTGTTGTACATAAGTGAGATGAGATACAACATTTTTTTCAAATTTTAAGGGCTCTTCTAGCTAATAATAATCTACAGCTATCTGATCTCTACCTCCATTTACTTTTCTTTTTTAACAATTTTATGCGCCTCTGGAGTACAGGCCAGAGGCGCAGGGCAGGAGAGAGGGGGTGTAGTGAGAGAACTCACCAGAAACAGTGAGGAGCAGAACAGGCAGACTGACTGAAATACACTGCTGACAGGAGCAGCGGGCAACGCAGGCGAGGGTCACTCCCTGGAGGGGGGATTAATCTCCCGCTGCAGTGGCTACAGAAACCCCACAGTGCAGCGCTCAACCCCTTGTACCACCAGGGAGGCCCCTCCACTTATTTTTCAAAGTTTACTATTTCAACATTTTGCTTCAGTAAACTTCAGCATTCACATTTTCTCATCTCCATTTATTATTGTCTTGTTTTATTCATAACTTATTGAGAAAAAGAATGCAAAACCCTAACTTTTCCTAAAATTTTATTAACATTTAAATTGATTAGTTTATATATATGTATCAAATATATATTTGATTTTAAACTATATATATATATAAAACAATTGGGGTACATTTTCACACCACCATATGTTCCCATATTTAATTCACCCTGCGCCAAAACTCTTACGCAAATATCCTAAGCCATTTCTCCCCACTCCCTCTTCCCTCCCTGCTATTCTTTCTAGTGAACAGTATATATTTCAGAGTCTAGGAATTAATATTTTTGCAGTGTTCTACTAGTTTGTGTTCTTTGGTTACCTATTTCCATGAGTAAGTGAATCCATCTGGTATCTCTCTCACTTTCTCACTTATTTCACTTAGCATAATCATATTGAGTTTCTTCCATTTTCTTCTCAAAAGTCATGATTTCATCATTTTTAATAGCAGAGTAGCATTCTATTGTACATACATATTCCACAATATCTTTATCCAGTCATCTGTTGTTATTGTGGATACTGCTGCTATGAATTTAGGTTTGTGTAAATCTTTTTATATTAAAATCTTCAAATTTTGGGGGGGTTAATAGTAATATATTGCTGGATCATATAGTATTTCCATTTTTATTACGGTATCTCCATAGCATTTTTCACAGAGATTGCACAAATTACATTACCACCAACAGTGGATGTGTTTCTTTTATTTCCGTAGTCTCTTCAATATTTGTTGTTTCCTTTTTATTTATATATATGCATATGAGATATATATATGTGATATAATATTGTGGTTTTGATTTGCATTCCTTTGTAAGTTATGTTGAACATTTTTAATGTGCCTTTAGGTCACCTGATTTTCTTCTTTGGATTGGTGCCCATTTATTTAGACCAGGTTTTTGATTCCCCCACCTACCTTCCTGACACCCCCATGAACACTGGACAAGTAATGCAATGGATTATGATGAGTTTTGAAGGTTAGCAGGCTTTTTTTGGAATGGAAACAATATAAAAAGCAGATATTTGACCCTCAAGTTCTGAATGCCCTTCAGATAGTCCATCAACAAGATTTCTTGACTATATCATCTTACATCTTCAGCCTCCTGTCATTTGTTAGACTTGTTTATCTCCATCTTTTTGCTCTTCCTTCTCAACTCTTTCCTCCAACCAATCCTGGATTCTTGCTCTCTATTCATGCTTAATAGTGTAGCTATCACATTATCAAATCTTTCTACTTTATGTGCTTACAAAATGAGAAGCATTACAGGCAATCCCTTGCTAAGACCTTGACATTAAAATTTTTCCTTTTTATTTGACTCTATGAAAGAAAAAAAAATTAAAATATCTCCGTGTTCTATAAGGTTAAAATGGTTGTGTTTTCAGTGCAACAATTAATTGCTAAAACACTTATATATACAAATTTGGTCAGTGGAAATGGATAAACACTTTTCGAATCTTTGGCGTAATGATGTAGTTCATCTCTACTTTCACACCTCTTTTTAATCTAAACAGATAAAAGTTATGTGAGCCAGTATAATTTGTATCTTTTATTTTCAATTGTTCTGATAGGGACAAAGAACACCTAACCCTGCAACTTTTAGGATTTCAAATGAATTACAGGCCTAAAACAGAAGATATAAAATCTAGATTATCAACAACTAGGGATTGTTGTTTGAATGAAAACATATGGCATTCATAGGAGTAAAGTTGAAATTAGCCTAAGGGGTAACTCTTAGAGTTCTGTGACAAAGGGATTTGCCTGACTGCAGCAGACACTGTTTGATGACCTGCAACATCTTTTTCTAGGTTTTAACCTTCTATCACTTACATTTCCCTCTGCACAGTTTGAAGTTTGCATTAAAAAATCATGACATACTAAATGGTTTTAATGCAATATTAAGGAAGGTTAAGGTTATGATTGTTTAAAAAACACTGGAACTTTGGAAGTATGAGATGGGAATGGAACATAAGATTGCTGGAGGCCATTACTTTTGTCTTATTTACTTTGTTCTAACAGGGTTGGCCTTTAACAAAATTGAGAAGAAGCTGTATAAGTTCCTTTACTTTTATGATCAAATCACTTTTTCTTCCTAAACCTAGTGATGCTTATCTATGCAATCATGGCTTTTCAAGAAATTTTTCTCAGTTTGTTACTTTTAAATACACAACTTGCTGACAAGCACATTTTTATTTATAATTTGCATGACATTACCTTTTGTGTCTTAAATGCAATTCATAAGGTTCCCAGAAATATACAATACTGCTATGATTGTATTGTAAATGAAAATTCTAAACTTTGAAAGACTTAATTTAATTTGAGACAATTAGTAGCAATGCTGTGCTAAAAAACTGGTCAGCCAGATTCCATAACCTGAATTCAGACATTGCCTTCTTTAAAAGCAGGTAGTAAATGACAAAGGATTGCTCTTGGTGTGTGTGTGTGTTTGAGAAAGATAGAAGACATTAAAGATCAAAGTGTTGGTCATATTAGGGAATAAAAATTTGTATTAATAACTCATGAAAGTTTTTGGGGATTTTTCCAGTTTAATTAATGAGAGGTGGTGAGGTGACTGCTCTGGACTCCCAAATTTCTACTACTTTAACACTTAATGCCCCATGCTCTAACAATGAAACTATTATTGACCAGCAACTAAAAATATTTCTTATCAAATGGTCAATGAAATATTATTGTCCATAATAAAAAAAGTCCAGGATACTAAAAATAATTTACCAAAAACAACCAACCATGGGATAAATATAAATGTGCATTTAAATAAAAAGATTCTATTTATCCTGTCACTGTTTTAGGTGTAATTGATAAAGACTGACATTGTCTTTGATCTCTCAGTTTAGTTGACCTCTCAGTTTAGTAGCTATTAGGGAGAGAAAGCAAAAAAAAAAAAAAAAAATGAGGAAAAAGAGATAAATAGATAAGTATAGGAACATTTAAGAATTCTAAAAGCACTTTTCCTCATTTAGTGAGTCTTAGATTTCTTAAAGAAATGGATAAATTAGTAAAATCAAGTATAATAAGTAAAAATAAGCAAGACTTATATTTCAATATGATGCTATAAAGGCAGTTTATTTCACTTCTCCAAAGCCAAACTATAAAAACAAGTTAATTAATAGAAAAAAAATGATATCACCATTGAAAGCAGGAGATTATCTCTAAACATCTTTCTGTAAGAAATAGCTGTTAAATACGGTACAAGTGAGACCAAACCACGGACAGTTTCAGATAGCAGATACAATCCTCTACAAATCTTAACCAAGTGCTGTATTCTGGAATTACAGACATAAAGTGGGCAACTAAATCTCTTGTCTGGATCAAAAGTGTCCTTGGCAGGTCATGGATAAGTCACAAAATCGCAAATCAGCAGAGAAATACCTTCTACTTAGGGTGGGGGAGTTTTTTTTTGGGGGGGTGTAGAAAGGGGGTGAGAATTAACTGAGAGCCTTGCAGCTCTTTGATTTTCCCAAATAGGAAAACAATTAATTATGGGGAACTCAGCAGATTTGTAGAGAAAATGCTGTCAACAAGAAAAAATAAGCATATACATGAGTAAGAAGGTGAAGGGAAGGTTAAAAAGGAGATTGAAAGAATAGCAATTTAAAGTATTCCTATGTAATAAAATAAGTTCATAAACTGTAAAAACTGAATATATGTCTAAGAAATGGTGAATTTCCAAAATTATTCACACAAGTAGTGGAACACCTACACTGAAGCAAGTAACAGGAAAAAAAAAATGAGTAATTTTCACAGGGATGCCAGACACATAGTATCGATCCCTAAAGGTTTCAGTGAAGATTAACAAATGATATGTTTAAATGTGTTGTAGAACACAGATAACAAAAAGAGCCAACACACCTTACAAAGAAAGCATGATATCAATACAAAAACCTGGGAAGATAGTTTTAAAAATACAGGAAAAAATAATATCAGGGGGATATTTAAAAGGATGGAGACACACACACATACATATAAATCTACCATGGATATGTATAAATATGGAAGAACAGAATCTTACAGTAAGCATATATTAGAACCCAATGACATTGTTAAGCTCCAGAGGATTAACCTGGGGTTTGCCTAGCACAGAGAGTAGAAAGAAATTTCTGTGTTCCTTAAAAATATATTAGCATTGTAGTTTTTAATGAATATCTATAAGAACATATTCCTTTATACATATTGATCATCTATCTGCAAATATTCTGCCCAGATGAGGCTGTGGAATGAGTGTAAAGAAGCAACAAAATTATCTGGAATGACCCTGAAATGAAGGTATTTCAAGTAGAACATAGGAAATAATAAGATAGAGAAGGACACAGAACTTTCCTCAATTAATCAGATTTGATTGTTCTATAAGTCCAGAACTTTCTTATATTATTCCTAAAACAGGGATGAGGATGTTTTAATGATGTACCACTAATATCACATTATAAAATTATATGCATTTAAGAGTTATAAATATAATGTAGAAAAAAAGCACATGGACAATATCTAAAGTCCACAAAATGTATTGATTATTTTCTATAAATGACAAAAAATGAGTCTACTTTCAAAGCTGTTATCTTATGCAAACTACTTCTAGCCTATTGAAATGTTCACACAGAACAAAACTTCATGACTTTTGGACTTAGGATGATATAAATAGCATATTGTTCTATTCAATTAAAACCTAATTTTACAATGAGGTGAGGCATATAAAATAACTGATAGTAAGTTAATAAGATACTAGCTATTAAAGATCTTGTAAATACAAGCGTATACTCTGCTTTCACTTATGAGCAATCCCTTAAATATGGTTGTGTCATCTTAAATTTTCAAAATGAGCCATCTAATTCCTCATGGTTCTTCTGAGCTATGAGATGCATATTTAGTATTATTCTAGTATCATAGATTTTATTTTATATGAATTTTCTGAGGATTGTTAATTTGTTCTTGTCATAGATATTATTCTTCAGACATCTCGTTTTGTTAAATAGTCATATTATCTGTATTCCAAATATCATAGTTAATTTTAAGATTATTACATAGACTTAAAGGAAATTTTAATATCATTTTTAAAGTTGAGTATAGTACCAGTAATTGAATCTTTTGGAAATGTAGTTTATTGTCCAAAATAAATATAGTTGTCCCTAGATTAGAGATGTCAAATAACCATAATGAAACTAAGCATCTCCAGATTTTTTAAAATATCAATGATTACTACACAGTATAAATGTAGATGTAGAAAGTAGAAAAAAGTAAGAATGTGTTTTGACAGCATAATATAATCAGGAATATATTTTTCTGAATAAACTCTAAAAATTGCCTAAGGATATTTTTGTCATTTGCTTCTTTCTTCTAGAAGTTGGTGCTGAAAAAGCAAAATAAAAATAGCTATCACAGTTCCTAACAATTGAGTATTCTGAGAGATTGAAGATTTGTTAATTGTTGTTTTACAGCACTTGGAGCTGGTTTGCTTAAGAAGAAATACATAGATGTATCTGTTGAGTTTTTCTTTGCATGGTTCACCTCTTGCAAGCCTCATTATATTGTCTACTGCAAAGAAATGTAAACTTGATCTCTAATTTATAAAGTGAATTTTGAGTCATGGTTCTCTTACATTTATTTGCAGAGTAAATTAAAGAGTTCAATCACTAAATTACCAAAATATTTTTGCAAATTTTAATATTTTGTCAATATAAGAGTAACGTAGCTTTCATAGAAAGTTCTGAAAATATGGAATATATATATAAACACACACTTGCACATTTTTCACATACCACATACTCTTCTGAGAACATCATAGACTACAACATCTTTAATTTTGTTTACAAAAACACTGAAGGAATTTTTTTTAAAAGATTTATTTATTTATGCATACAAGCACTGGGGTACAGGCCAGAGGTGTGTGTGGGGGGGGTGGGAGGATTCACCACAGAGAGCGGGGAGCAGAACAGGCAGACCAACGGAAGTACACTGCTGAGGGGAGCAGCGGGCACAGCAGGAGAGGTCTGCTGTGCCATGTGGGTCCCCTCCCTGGCTGGCAGCAGGGATCGAACTAGTGCTGCAGTGGCTGCTGTTTGCTTCATAGTGTGTTGCTTAACCCACTGCGCCACCAGGGAGGCCCAGAAGGAATTAATAATAAATGTATTTCCTGGATATTCTCTGGACCAAGCCTTATGGAACATCAGAATTATATCAGATAGAGTAAGTAGAAACAGTTTATGAAGTTACTGCCAGTTAATAAAAGGAAAACACATGATTTTACTTATTTGTAACCCTTTAAAATATTTCTTTACATATTCATTCACACACTCAAACCAATATATCACTAGCATAATCCAGGCAGTATATGAAATGCTGGTTATATAGAGTCATAAGAAAATAAGCATAAGATTCTGTCCCTCAGAACTTGGAATTCACAGGGAGAAATAGCTATTACAAAACTAAACATTGGGGCCTCCCTGATGGCACAGGGGGTTGAGGCACTGAGGGGCTATCTACAGCCACTGCATCATGGGTCCAATCCTCAGCCTGGGAAGCGATCCACATGCCACAGCAGAAATCTCCTGCCTTGCCCACTGCTCCCCTCAGCAATGTATTTAAGTAGATCCGCCTGCTCTGCTCCCCACTTTGACTCTGGTGACTCCTCTCACCCCTCACACATCTGACCTGTACCCCAGTTCTTGTATGTATAAATAAACAATCTTAAAAAAAACTAAAAATCAACACATACCTCATTATATGTTGTTATACATCTTTTTTTTAAAAGATTTATTTATGCACTGGGGTACAGGCCAGAGGTATGGAGAGTGAGAGGAGTCACCACAGACAGAGTGAGGAGCAGATCAGGCAGACCAATGGAAGTACACTGCTGAGGGGAGCAGCGGGCACAGCAGGAGAGGTCTGTTGGGCCATGTGGGTCCCCCCACTGGCCGGCAGCAGGGATCGAACTCGTGATGCAGTGGCTGTGGTCTGCCCCACAGTGTGTTGCTCAACCCACTGCGCCACCAGGGAGGCTCTGTTGTTATACATCTTTTAAACTACTAGTTTATATTTATACACTAGTTTATATTATGTAAACATTTTCAAAACTTCAATCATCCTAGTTCCCTGTGCAAAATGCTCCACTAACCCTCCATTTGATTCAGAAAAAAATTCCCCACTACTTCTCTGGACCTCTTGGCTTTAAATGCTTAGAACTGCTCTGCTCTGTGACTCTCTGTTTACTGTCCACCCACAGTTGTGTTCTTTCATTGACTCCCCACTGTAATCTTTTCTAGCTTCTCCTCAAGTCCTGTAAATGGCTTCCACCAAAGGCTTTGCTTTGCCTAGTCATTTGTTTTAGGATACTCTGATTTCAATGACTTTGACTCTTGTCATTTGACAACTTGTTATACAACTTCCAGAGGTTTTCATTGGCCACTCAACTGAATAACTCCACCTCTGATCCATTCTTATTTTACTTGATTCTTCATCACAATTTTTAATATATAGTGGCAGGTTCTATCTTCATATGGATATTGCCATACTCTCCATTCTATATCTAGATCTATGAAACTAGGGTTATATTTCTCATTGCAACTCTAGCTCCAATATCAAGGATGATGGCAGGTATTTAGTAGGCATTTAGTGAATATCTATGGAATGAATGAATAATTAAATGAAAAAAATGAATTAACAGTTTCCTAATCACTGTTTTTTTTTATTTGAAGCATTAGAATTTTAATGATAACAATACATAAAAACAAATCTCCTAATTTCATCATCAAGATAAAAAGTTTTCCATTTTCTTACCTTTTATAAACTTGTTGCCCAGTGCTGCACTGTGCTTAAGCCACCTGGTATTATTTCTTTAGGATAAATTCCAGGAAGTGGGTTTTTCATATTCCAGAGACTATATTTTATTTATATGTATTCCATATACGAAATGTGTGTATGTGTGTATATGTATGTAGTACACTGAGTTTGTCGAGGGGTTACCTGCTAGTTCTCTATTGAATAGAAGAGAACTCAAATTAGTTGGGTAACATTTCCATGACTTTCTAACTCCATTTTATGTTGAATTCAATTTAAGTTTCCCCTGTCACAATACTTAACCGTAGTTTATCTAGGTGGGAAAACAAATGTGAGTTTTATTATGTGTCTCATATATATGCCTCGGAATTTTTTTTAAATTTCACTTCAAAAAATCCATACCTTTTTTTAAGAAGCAGAATAGGAAACATAAATAAGGAAACATACAGTGATCCATCCACAACTGTTTGACTGGGAAGTAGATTAAAATCTTAAATTATTGCTGAAGTTATCTCAGTTAAAAAAAAAAAGACTCAAATATAAGAGCTAAAACCAATCAAAGTTTCTCTTGTCAGCTGCACTATTTCCTACAGAGATAATCTATGCAAGTAGTATTTATCATTTAAACAGTCCTGGTTCAAAGACCATTGATGGTGTTATATTGCCAAAAGAAAGAACTTCTAACTGACAGTTTATCCAGCATGAGAAAGAAAGAATGAAGGAGGATATTTGCATTTAGCTCACATTTTAAAATATAAAGGGAAAGTAAAGGGAACAGTTTCCAAATTTGACATCACCCCCCCCCTTCAACAACCCCCCCCTTTTTTTTCTGAAGTACTGTTTTAGTTTAGAAAGAAATTCTAAATTGACATTTAAATGGTGGCAGGGCAATTCTCCTCTGCCTCGTGAAACGGTCTCTGGAAATGTACAATTATGCTGTCATCTTTAGCACTCCACATTGGACAGAGTTTAATTATTAATGTGTTTCCCTTAGAGAATGACTCGATCATGTCACAACTCTAGACAAATACAGCTAATGCAAAATCATAAAATATTCACTCGAATACTGCTGAACTGACAGGAAATTAATTCTATGAACACTTTTGATATTACCAGAAAATTAGTTTCAAACGCATACGACTGAAATAAATGTGTTCATAATTTGCTCAAGGGTAACACTCATCTTGCAATCAGTTGGTGTCTTTTTATAAATGCTACAAGTATTCAACATGGCTTTATGATAAAGAGGACAGCTAATGTAATGTATTATTTGTAGACAGTGTTTTACTTGTAAACAGCAGGGAGTGAAGAATTACTCTCTCAGAAATATTTAAACTCCAGTAATATTCTGCTATTTATCATTTTGGAGAACTGAAGCAGTTCCATCAGAATTATTTTTTCCCCAAAGGCTGAGATCCTTAAGGAATGGTAATTATATTTCAAACTTTTCATTTCAGGTCACTGTCCCAAGTCTTAAAAATATCTAAAAATGATTTGTGTCTTAAGGTTACTTAGTGTCCAGCATTGGACAAAGTAAAGATTTTATGGTTTTTGATAGTTATAAGTACCTTACAGTGAAATTTACTCTACCTCCTGTGTTTGTCCAGCAGTTTCTACACATTTTAGCATATTGTGATTATTGTGTACAAATTTTCACACTTGCTTAACTAAATGTTCTTTGAAAGCAAAAACTTTAACTTTTATCCTTAGTGCCTAGTCAGATGCATGATTCAAAAGCTATGTGCATAAATTGTTTTGAGAAAACTGAACAAATGAAAAGTGGATAAAGGACAATTTTGCATTACACAAATTGATAGGAAATTAAAATCAGCATATCATCTCTAAAGACATTTTTAACTTGTGTCTTTAAAAGTGACTTCCTTAGCTATAAATTATTCCTACTTTTCTGGGAATAACGTCTAGGGCATAAAGGTAAACTTGAAATCAAAATTTGTAACTGGCTGTGATTGAATGATATAAACTAAGTTAATGAGCTGTTTCCTCCTCAGAATCTGAAAATAGGACATTATTAGAAGTAAACCATATTTGACCATATTCTAGTGAGAAAGTACTAATATGTCATGAAGATTATATGGGTTCTAGCTTCTGTTTCCTTAATAGAATGTAGCTTCAGCTGGCCATAATCTGTTTCTATTACTAAAGTCAAAACTTGATTTATATTCTAATGTATAAAAAAGCATGTTTTGACTGTGTCCCACTGTATTCTATTTAAACAAACTTTTTAACAAACTTTTTAAACAAAAAGTGCCGATGTTACTGCATCTAAGGTTTTTATATCTTTCATTATTTTTTCATAAACTTATACATTCCATGCAATGTGAAAACAACATATTATTGTTGGACATTCCTTTTATATCATCTACAAAGATGCTATAATAAAATATCAAAAGAAGTATGGTTATTAATGAACCATACCAGTGAATTGTGGTTAGTTTTCACTTGTAGTAGAAATTATAAGAGTGAATTTGTTCATTATGCCAGAAAGATGTTTCTTATAAGGACAAGTTAAATGTAGGTATGAGTTAAATATGACTGTACAAATGCAAAATGTCAAAAAAGAATCAAATTGAATATATTCATAGAGGGTGAAATATAGTAAATTACTTGAGTAATGAAAATCTCAAATATAAAATCTGAATACTTTTTAAACCCAATGTTTTAATATTATCCAAATAAAACTGGTTGAAACATATACAAATTTAGGTCACTATTTTGCCCTTTTTTCAGATATGATTATTCATTTAACAGATAGAAACTATCATGTTCATTCATGTTACTAACAAACATTCAAAACCTTTTAATGCAAGATATTTAGCTAGGTGTTAAGCATACAATGAAGAGAGAGATAAGAATTTCTATTTTTATTAAATACTCAATCCAGCAGAGATTAGTAACAAAATGTTGAAAAGTAACAAAATGTTGGCGTAGATCAGAATATGAATGAAAAGTAATAGAAGTATACATTTAACATATTAATAGATTTACATATAAAAAATAAAGGAAATCATTAATAAAATGACCTTAGGATGTAGTTGATGGGGATGATATTTTGAAAGATAGAGATATCTCTAGTTGACCAGAAGTTTATGATCAGAATAAATTCTTGTTGAAATACAGAGTATATTCAAAGACCAGCCTCTGATGATGATAAGATGAGTCTGACTAGGAAGGAGATTATCTTCTTCAACCAATTATTAAGTCATCTTAAATTTCCAGTTAAATTTATTATTATTCATGTTATAACAAATACATATATCTTCCATTATCTCTTCAAACCACTCCAATTAGGTTTTTGTCCTCTATCTTTTCACCAGGTCATACATAATATCCACATTGTTAAATAAATGATTTTTTTTTGCAAAATTCACAATAGTGACTTTTGAACACTCAGAACATTTCCTAATGTAGCAAATTCAACTATTCTCATTATTCATGTCAGAACTCATGATGCCAATTTAACTATGATCTTACTCAGTCTTTCCAGATTCTGTTGATGCTAACTAAAATACATATATTCAGAATCTTATCATTTTGTTTTCCCATCATTAGTACTACCCAGATCAAAGACTTCATTTCGCCTTTTGTCTAATGTGTTGCTTGGTTCTATCCATGCAGTTCTTCAGTCTGCTATTAATACCATAGTCAAATTGATTCTGTTGAAATGTAAATTAGAGCTCATCCCTCTTCTATTAAAAAAATGATGTACAATAAGTTTGTGTTTATCTCAGTATAATAAATCAGGGTCCTTATAATGGTTCACTTACTGTTCCACTATCTGAAACACTCTTCTCCCAGAATATCCACAGATTTATTTCTTGTGGTGATCAGTTTAATGTGTCAAATTGGCTAAGCTGTAGTACCCAGTTATTCAGTCAAACACTAATCTGCTTGTTGTGGTCATAGCATTATATCAGTGTGTTTGACATCTAACTTCAGTTGAACTTAAATAAAGGAGGTTATCCCTGATAACCTGAGGGTTCCTGATCCAATCAGTTGAAGGTCATTAGGAACAGAACTTGAGAGAGGATAGAGAGGATGAGAAGTACATTGTGGACATTTTTGTATTCTCCCTTGACCAGGAATTGGAATCCATAAAAGAATGAAAGATGATCAAGTGCAATAGGTAGAGTTAATGACTGGGACTTTTTAAAAACTATTAGACATCATATCCCAGAATTAAAAAAAAAAAAAAAAGGAAAACACAAGCAGAATAATGGGGATAAAAAGATAAATGATCCTAAATAAACATCTGAGCACATGTGAGTGGTATTGTTGACAAAGAGGCACTCTTTATTTTTTTTTTTTAAAGATTTATTTATTTATGCATACAAGCACAGGGGTACAGGTCAGAAGTGTGGGGGGTGAGAGGATTCACCACAGAGAGCG
>JAGFMF010012074.1:2788790-2803318 GCA_019455555.1 Galemys pyrenaicus
CCCCCCCATGGCCGGCAGCAGGGATCGAACTCGTGCTGCAGTGGCTGCGATTTGCTTCGTAGTGCGTTGCTTAACCCACTGCGCCACCAGGGGAGGCCCACCAAAAATTTAATACCTTTTTAAGGGGAAGTAAAGTACTATGGAAGAATTGTTGAATAACAAATACTATTTCCTTTCAAGTAATAAGGGGCAACTTAGAATATAAGAACATCTGTTTCAGCAAAATGGGAAATAATTTTATGTTTGGTAACATAAACTACTTTAATCATAGCACAAAATATTTCATTTCACCTCATACTAGCGCAATAATTAAAGCATTCTGAATATTTATGTTTACAAAAGTTATTTCATTTTTTAACTTCATTGCATAAATAGTCCACGAAGGTTTGCCTCTCATATATTTGTTAGTTTGTCTCCAACTTTGATCCAAAATTATAAAATTTCACCTAATCAGAAATAGGAATAAACATCCATATAAATAACATTCTTAATTATTTTTGTTTACATGGAGAGATTTTGAGTGGCATGTTGATTGATCAATCACATTGTTATGTAAATAGTAGAATTATTTTACTAATTTGTAACATCTTATTCACTGGACTCAATAGGTCTTAAAGCAAAGTCTCTTTTTAAGATTTATAGGAGGAGAAAAAAAGGAAGCAATGTATAATGAAGGCCTGAGTTTTAAAGCCAAATATTTAATCATTGCATTGACAATAACTGATACTAATTGTACTTTTGCTCCAAAGAGAAACTTGGAAAGGAAATTTTTCCTATGATAACCTCTCTTTCCTATGTCTGAGTTGAGGGTTCATACGATATTTGTGCATTCTAGCGAGAGAAGAAGAAGAAAAAAAAAAAAAACTTGGAAGAAAAGAAAACACAAAAAATAGTTTCTAAAGTAGTGATTATTGAAAAGAAAATGAAAGGAAACTAAGTAGAGATGGGAATATTTGCTGCATTAAATTTGGAAGCTGAAACAATTCTGTAATTCACTTAAATATTGATCACTGGAATCTCTTGTAAGGGACCCTGGAAAGTTTTTTTCTTGCAGAGTTGTGACTTGGTTAATGAGGATGAGCCTTAGGCTGAAACTTGCAAGTACTCAGTAGGTTTGTGAGGGAATAAATATCTCAAGGAACTCACTTCAATAGATCCAGAGACCAAAATAGGCAGGGCTTCAGAAGCTACTTTCTTGTGTTCATTCCATGCTTCAGTCAGACAGTCACTTATTAGGCAGCCACTGTGTTCAGAACACAGCAGCAGAGAATAACTGTTAATGTGACCATGTGGGTTTTGGCCCTACTGCCACACATCCATGTGACCATAACCTCAATCAGACACAACCGCGATTCCCATGGCGTGTGTGATCATAGAATGACTCTTCACAAATTGGATGGAAAGGGAAAAAAAAAAAGATTTAGCTTTTGCATTCAATTTGCTATGGTTTTAGAGACCCAATCATTGTCTCTTTTATGATAGGTTGAAAGGATTCAAGGTACAAGGGCTATTGTGGCAAAAAGCATATAGTATTCATAAGGCACCATAGAGAGAAATATAGAGACCCAACAGTCCAACCAGCTTGCTTGATCTCTCTATAATCCATCACTTTCGACTTGTCGAGTGTCTCTGTTCTAGTATCTCTTCCTCATGAGAAAACACAAAAGGCAATGAATAACCCATCACCCACATAATAAGTTTCAGACTCAGTTTTTGTCTGTGAAAATGAATAGATATCTTTGGAGCCAATTTTAGAAGTCATAGGTTTCGGGCCCTGTTGTCACTTATTATCTGAACTTGGGTAAGTCATTTAACCTCTCTGAGCTCAAGTTTCCACATCTGTGAAATTGAAATAATAATAGCTAACTCATAGGGCACTATGGGTCAAATGTAATACTGTAAGTGAACAGGTTTTGGAAACTGCAAAGTGGAGTGCAGCTTTAAGTGTTATTACTGACCACAGTTTCTCTTTTTGGGCACAATTGACAGAAAAATTGGAATTAATTATTTTCATAAGTCAAAATAGAGCTTATTCATGGAAAACATTGTCTTTGGGTATCCAGAGATGGAGACAGAGTTTTCATGACTTAAATGTTTCCACTCTCATCTTCAAATGAAACATCTATGGAAAAAGAGGTTACTGACTTCTTAATATCTAGTGAGCTTTGCTTATTTTGAGTAAGGGAATCTCATGAAGTATAAAACACAGTGTTAAACTGAGTTTAAAACACTTTCTCTTGGCTTGACTTTAGGGTTGAAACTTGAAGGCAGAGTTGGGTGTATCCATATAAGATCATTGACATTATGTCTCTTTTTTTCCTAATATGGACAAAATCATTTAATAAGAAAATTGTCACAGATCTAACCCATCACTAATATTCTTCACCCTTTAAAGGCAGATCTGTCTGTCTGCAGATACTTCTTTTCTCTTACTCTTAACAAATGAGTCTGTAAGTGCCAGAATAATTTCTGAGAGTCTGATAAAGAGAACTGATTTATGAAGAGAAAAAAATGAAAGAGAGAGGGAGAAGTGAGAATGAAAGAAGAGAGACAAGAGAGAGGAGAACTAGAGAGGTAGGAATGGTTGAGATGTACTCCTAGGGTAAAACTAACTGGAAAAAGTAAATAATAGACATGAAAGGAGAAAGCAGGAACAGAAAAACCACTTTAGAGACTCAGATTCTATAAAGCTTTGGATTAATATGAATGGTGGGCAATACATTAAAGTTAAAATTTTTGAGAAGTTGCTACCACCAATATAATGAAATGTTAATAAGTAAGAACAGATGATCTATGGTATAGCTCATTCTGTCCTGTAAGTGAAAATTAGGTTGAAGGTATGCTATTAATTTTCAGGTTTTGGACTCTATATTTTAATATAAAAATGGGAATTTATGATACTGAGTATTTTGAATTATTTTAATGTCTTAATGAATGTCACTAAAAGTATTAGCAGAAAATCCACATATCAGCTGAGTGCTTTAATAGTTATAATTGGTCAAATTTATAGTGAAACACACGAATGGTTTACATTGTCTTGTTTCATAGTAGATTGCATTCTCATTCTCTTCTTCACTATAGTAATCTCATTCTAAAAAGAAAAATGGACAAGATGTCCCATCAAAATTAACAGTGAATAAAATTGTATTCCATTTTCTCCAAAATATGTTTAATTTAAAATTATTTTATCTAAAATTATATCTGAAATGTTTGCTTTGTAGAAGTACATGTGAAACTCTTAATTGTTCTTTCTCTGCGCAGACCAATCAATGAAAAGAAAATTGTGTTTGATTAGACTGGGAAGGTGACATTGCTTTGAAACTCCTTTTCAAATATAACACTGTCTAATATTTATTTGACACCTACCCAGTATCAATCACTGTTCATGAAAATTTCTTTTTTTTTTTAGAGATTTATTTATTTATGCATACAAGCACTGGGGTACAGGCCAGAGGTGTGGGGAGGTGAGAGAATACACCAGGCAGAGCAGGGGGCAGAACAGGCAGATGGACTGAAACACACTGCTGAGGGGAGCAGCGGGCCAGGCAGGAGAGGTCTGCCTGCACCATGTGGGTCCCCTCCCCAGCAGCAGCAGGGATCGAACTCGTGTTGCAGTGACTGTGTTTTGCTTCATAGTGTGTTGCTTAATCGACTGTGCCACCAGGGAGGGCCCCATGCAATATTTCTAAACTATTTTGGTGAACACAGATTGTCCTTGAATTGAACTGAAGCTAAGATTTAGCTACAGGGCATTGGTATAGACCAAATACTTAAAAGCTAAAAATCAAGGTATTATATAATTTCAACTTTTAAATGTAAGCATAACATACATAATAGTTTTTAGTGCTACAAAACAGATTGGTTCATAACTCCAGTAATTTGCTGATGCCACTAACTGTAAGCATGGTATTAAAAATCAATTACCAAAAAAAAGTTTATTCAATGCTATGGACCAGATTTGAGACCAATAATGATAATATTGTTAAAGTATATTTCTGATAGGATGAAATGACACAATGGTGCTGATATTTCTTAGCTGTATGTATCATAGATAAGAATAAATGGCATTTTATAATCAGTGTTGTATGCTTTACAACTTGTAAGAAAAGATAAATGTCAAATTTAATGTAAATTTTTGAGGTCTTGAAAACTTGAAAAGAAATGATAAATGAAGACCAGTTGAACATTATATATTTATAATATAATTCTATCTAAAGTAGAAAAAGATAAAAAAAAATAGTTTACAGGTATTTGGTCTAAGAGACTAGAAAATCGAACCTCCAAAGTGTTTGATACTCATAAAGTTTAAATAGTAAATCTAACCTTGATCATTATTTAAGTCTTATTTGGAATAGGGACTTGATTTTAATGATTTGTGCAATCTTACCTCGTATCTAAATGGGGTTTTCCATCTTAATGCAGTTATTCATATCACCAATGCTGTTATATTCAGAGATAAAACTGGTGGGAACACATTGTAAAGTGAAAACTATGTAGTAACTGTCACAGAAACTACTGCAGATAAACGTTTTACCTGGAACAGTATGATTCTATTTTCTGAAATGTATAGGACTTTATTTTTTATTAGTTTTAAGTATCTTTGCATCCTTTTTCACAAGAAGGTCTTTTCACTTTATGCTGTAAGAAGATGAAGTGACTATTGCAATGAATGTGGGCTAGAAGTAGTGAAAGCAGAAAGCATGGTTTGAATGAAGAACAAAATACAATTAATTCCATTCATGTGTGTTATCTGAAAAAGGCAATTTTATAAGCTGTAAAAATCAGGATATGAATATAAAAATATGACTTTGTAATAAGAAAACCCTTTGAACTGGATTTTCTTTATCACTGGTTTGAGTCCTTGCCCTTTGAGCCTGCTTTGGGGATCTACAATGCTGTGTGGAAATATAAATGACTGTGCAACTCATTATGATTAAAGTTGGCCCTAAGAGGGTTGAAGTTCAATCATTTTCTTTCTTTGTATTATTCAGATGTTATCAATAAAATTACCTAATGATTGATTTTCTAAAAATTATTTTGGTTGGTATTTTACTTACAATGAGCTGTAATTAGGGAATTATATCAAGGATATAAATATATGGTTGATTTTTCAAAAAGGCCTGTTTTTCCTTTGGTTTTGACTTTGTGTTTTCTGCCCCAGTAGGTATTTGTACTTATTATTTTGTCCTTCTATTGTAACATTTTGAACCTCTACCCTCTTATCCATTTGCCTTTAACCCTTCTCACCTCCAAAAAGTTATAGTGTTTTCCTCTCCTTTATCTTCTCTTCAGTTTGGTATGACCTAACCTATATTCTTATCATAAACTTCTTAATCTATACGATACTCCATCAGAAAGTTCACATTTTAGAAACACCAATAATTTTCTTCCTAACCCCAAAATCATGTAATCTTTGGAAGAGGATCTTTGAAATTTTGATCAAGCTATTAATCATGGTACTTTACTTATTAAAAGTCTTTGGTTTAATTTTACCTGTGAAAGTCATTTTTTTTTTACAAGCTCTTACATTCTTTCTCCCTTGAAAAATATGTAACAGTATATATTTAGAGAATAATTTTCCTTACTTACCTTAAGCTTTATATTATACGTGGAATTACAGGGTTTTGATTATTTAGCATTTGTAGTATAATATCTTGCTGTCCCTTAGAACAACACTCTAGAAAACATCTAGGATTCTTATTCAAAAGTTCCTATTTCTCTTTTTTTCTATTTCTCTTTTTACCTCAGAGCTATCTCTAATGTACCCAATGTGTTGCTTATACACAAATCCCAATCCCAATGCTACCTTACTTTGTCTATGCTATTAAAAAAAAAAAAAAAGCAACAATAATGTTGCTTAGCTCTTCTTTCAAGTTCTTATTACCTCCACTACCTCAACTCTAAATAAGTTATATATCAGTTATTTATCAGGGATAAAATATGTAAAGAAACTCTGGAATTGCAGCTTTAAAGTGAAATAAGATGGTTAACAACTACTACTGTTGCTAATAAAAAAACTGATACTACTATCACCACCACATATTCTCACTAATACCCCATTTGTTGTCTTTCTATTCAACTTTATCCTTCACTTAACTGCCTGGTTAAATCCCTGAAGATAATCACAATGAAGAAAAACCACTTTAAATTTCAGTGGCTTCCCATATGTTACTATAATTTCTAGAACTGATAAACTCTCCATAAGATGTTATTCTATCTAATTTTCCTGTATGTGCTTCTTCCTGACAAAATTCATCTATGTGCATTGCATACTGAATATGCCATCTTTGTTAACATCTCTGTTATAAAACATTTTACATCATTTCTCCATGACTTTACTCATCCATACATAGTTCCAGATTATTGTACCAACCCAGATGAAGTTCTGCTTCTTCTTGTACCTAATATTTGGAGTAAGCAGTGATATTTATTGTATACACTATTGTATTGCTGCTTTCTGTATGTGTGTGTATATATATATATATATAATCACCTTGATTTTAAGTTCCTAGAAACAAATAAATTTAAATGCTGTATCCCCAAAATGCTCTTGATAGTTAACTTTCTGAAGATACTATTCCACTGTGTGTGGATGTGTTCTTCTCAAGAACTAATATCCTGCTTTGGAAAAATAGAAAATACTATAATGCTGTTTACTATTTATGCTTAAAAGTAAAGTAAGTAAAGTACTCTTTTAGTACTCTCTTAAAATTTGTTTCAATAATAAGTAGCAGAATTCTTTTAGCTTACTAGAAGGATTATTCTGTTAATATACATTTTTTTACTGTAAGTAAGAAAGCTTCATGAGAAAAAAGTTGAAAAAAAAATCCACAACTTGCCAATTAAAAGGGATAACCAGAATTTTAAATACCTGTCATGTTTCTTGATTTTCCTGGACTGAAATATAGAAAGGGATTGGAACGATTTAAGTCAACTAACCATGGCACCTGCGTTAATTACTATTGGGGTGCCTGTGCAAAAGCATGACATTGACTGGGCAAGGTGATGTGGGTGAACCAGGACAAATCCATTTTCACTATTCAAGAAATAGCTTAAAGCACTGTCTCCCAAGATGGAGGTTCAGTGAGTTTATCAGAGGCAAGGGCAGGCAGATACTAATTTTTGTCATTTAGGATTTTCCTAAAAATTATTTCTGGATGTACTACTGCTTCTTTAAAGCAATATCTGTAAAGCATTGTGGGGAAAGTCTTAATTTATTTCTAATACTTTCCTCAGAATAAAAAAACAGTGGGTATATAAAAACTATATGTCAAATGAAAATATTAGTAGTAATTGTTTGTGCCATGGACTATTATTAATGCTTAATTTATATTAGTTTATTTAATACTAATAGTCCTACAAAGAAAATATCTGTATTATTAACAAAAAAACAAAATAAATGAAATGAATTTTGTTTCATACCTTTCTAACTAATGTCCCTATTAAATCATTATTTCAAATACTATTTATTCTTGATTTTATAGTTTTTATCCAAAAAATCACTATAAAATACAGCAAAATCAATCAGAAAAAAAAAAAGAGTTCCAAAAAAGTGTTCCTGAAAGGAGGTATGTAGAATATTCTTTTAAATAATTTGGCCTTGAATGAATCCAGTCTTCCTGGTGTTTGGCAGACTACAGAAAACATTCATCTTTGGAAATAAGAACAGCATAAATGTCCCAAGGGCAGATTGGTTATAGAATCTTTTGCAAGTCAGCACCTCAACGTTCTCCTGTAGAGAGCACATGTGTCATGAAGGAAGCAAGCTGTTTACATTTTCCAAATTTTAGAGTTTTCTATCTTGTTGTTTTCATAATTTAATAAGCTATTAAACATAAAAACAAATAAGTTTTATAGCTAGGGAAGTGGAAATTAGGAAATGAGAATATTACACATTTGCAATTTAAATAGATCATATGATAATCTTCTAACCTGTAAATTTCTATTTTAAATTACATACTTCTGAAAATATTTATATTGTAAGGAATGATAGTCTTATTCATTGATCTCAGTACACTGTATGCATTGGCAGACTTTTAAAGATGTTAATAATATATGCTCTCCTTTCATATGTAGTAATAATCCTATTTTGAGTAATAATGATTAGTGGCCTAGAGTCTCTTAATATTCTTTGTATTTAAAGATTACATAGTAATTAGCACATCTTTCAAGAATACAAAGTATATAATAGAATGATGTTAATGATTTCAACTTAAAGTTGACTGTCTGATATAATAGCCACTAGCCTGTATCTATATAAATTAATCATTTAACTAACATACATTAAATAAAAATAAACAACTTTCATTGAGCCAAAAAGAGACTTGTGCCTTATTTAAATTTTGAATAGCAACTTGTAGCTGCTGTATTGGATGGTTCAGATATCAGACATTTCCTTTTGTTGTTTTCTATTCTTTTAGTTATGTTCTTAAAGTGAAAACATGTTTTTTAGAATGAAAATTCTTTTGACATCTCTAGATTTTTACACTACAAATATTTATTTATACATATAAGAACTGGGGTACAGACCAGAGGTGTGGTGTATGAGAGGATTCACAAAGAGAGTGGGGAGCAGAACAAGTGAATCTATTGAAATACACTGCTGAGGGGAGCAACAGGCAAGACCAGAGAGGTCTGCTGTACCACGTGGGTTAGCTTCCTGGCCAGGGATCAAACTGACATTGCAGTAGCTGGTGATAGCTTGATATTGCTAAGACTTTAACCCCTGCATCCCCATAAAGGCTCCCATTACATATGTTAATATCTAAAATATATACATTTAATTCCTTCAGTTCATGCAATTCCACAAAATGTATAAGCTGTAGTCACTGTATATATTTGAAATATAATTTGCCAACTTTATATTAAACCTCAAAGAACCATTTTTGTGACATATTTCTTTCAAATAATTAAAATATCTTCCCAAATTTTGAAACTAATCTTAGCTGGGAAGGTTTGGACTCATGGAAATCTTCAGTTTTTAAAGTTCATTGGTTTCTGAATTATTGAAGCACACTAAGTTTAAATTGAACTTAAAATTGGAAAAGTCTTCCTGTGTCCTGCTTCTGGATTAAAGAGCCAAAGGGATTTTACTCAAAGTTATGTCATTAAAATCTGGAAATTTTTATGAATACCCAAAAGTTAACTTAAGTATCATGTTTACAACTTTGACTGTATTCATAGAATTTAGAGACCTAATAGTAAAATTAAGTCAATTTTAGAGGAAAATAATAACCACTTAGTGACCAAGATTTAATAGTCACTTTATAGTTCTTCATATTTGAATCTACAGTTGGGCAGTTAAATTTAATTGAGTATATATTAATTCAGTTAGGAACTCAAATTCAATCCCTATCTTATTTAATTTTATTATTTTTTTTAAAGATTTATTTATTTATTCTTACAAGAGCTGGGGTACAGGCCAGAGGTGTGGGGGGTGAGAGGATTCACCACAGAGAGTGGGGAGCAGAACAGGCAGATCAACAGAAGTGCACTGCTGAGGGGAGCAGCGGGCGAGGCAGGAGAGGTCTGCTGCGCCATGTGGGTCCCTTCCCTGGCCAGCAGCAGGAATCGAACTCATGCTGCAGTGACTGCATTTTGCTTCATAGTGTGTTGCTTAATCGACTGCGCCACCAGCAAGGCCCCCTATCTTATCTAAAGGAAATGTAAATATAAAGATAAAGAAGTAAATATATAGATAATATAATACGTAATAAAATTACAATTACAATTTTGGAACAAACAATTATTTTTTGTTAAATGATCAGTTTTTATAAATATTCCAAGGATGGATTAATTGTTCCTCCAAACAAAATATGCAGGTTTATTTGCATATATTTCTTTTTTAGAAATTCTTTCATGAAACAACAAAATAATTACAATGATTTTTATACAATTCATATTTAATTGTACTTATATTGCCTAGCTGTCCTATCAGTGTCCTCTATGACAGATCGAATAAAAAATAGCTCATTGCTTTAATTTGTCTAAGGCAACTTATTTTTGTACTCAAAATATTTAAAGATTCTACTCTATCATTTCAAACAGTTTAGTTCATGTATGTTTAATGATCTCTTGACATAATTTCATTTTATATACTCATACATATACACATGAACACACAGAGAATTTAGACCTTTTTAGAATGGAGGTAAGTGTATTTTTTCCTATGTGTATAACTAGAAAACCAATGGCACTCCACTTCAGTAGACCTATTTACATTTGCAAAAAATATTACTAAATTCTTCAAATTGGTAGTATCAATTTATACTTCCAAGAATAAAGAATGAGTGCCCATTGTACATCATATATATATACCAGTGTTTGGTAATTTCAGATTCCTAAATTTTTGAGAATCAAAGTAGCATTAGTAGAGTTATATTGTGATTTGATTTTATATTTTTATGGTTATAAATGAAGTTGAGTTTAAATGAAATGGCTTATTAGCCATTTGTTTTCATAGCCTGTGATTTGTCTCTTCATGTTCTTTGCACATTTTGTTTTGAGTTATTTCCTTATTGTTTTGCAGGAGATTTATATACTGAATATCATAAAAGTCCTTCATTCATATGTGTTGGAAATCATCTGGTGTATGACAGCTCTTCATCATTTGTTATGCTCTTTCTTACTAATGTCTCCCCTTTAAAATAAACTTTATTTTTTCAGCAGTTTTAGTTCATAGCAAAATTAAACAGAAAATACAGAGAGCCCCCATATTTTCCCACCTCTCTCCCCACAAACACATACAAAACAAACACACACAAAGACACACCCAGAGCTTTCCCACTGTTGATATCCCACACCAGAATGGTACATTTATAATAACTAGTGAACCTGCAAAGACATGATTATCACCATAAGTGTCCAACTTCACATTAAGATATACTCCTGGTGTTATAAATTCTATAGCACTTCACAGGTAGTGCAAGTTCCTCATAATAACCAAATAAATCTTATTTGTCCTTCTCATTTCTTATATCATTACTGTCATGCACTTAGCTTGTACATAAGCATCTGTAAGCATATATAATAAATACATTATTATTACTTTAAATATTGTTGTCTATTCAATCAATTAATGATAAAAAAAACTTAATGTTCTTTGCTCATTCACTTTTTTGTTCTTTCCCTTTAAATGTAGATCAAATTTCAGACCAATACGTTTCCTTTTCTCTAAAGAATGATTAATATTTTTTTGCAAGGAACTTTTATTGGCAATAAGTCTCTTAATTGTTGTTTTCCTGATAAAATATATCTGTCCTCTTTTGAAGAATAATGTAGTTAGAACACAGATTGTAAGTCCCTCCCTCCCCACTCCTCTCTCTCTTTCTCTCTCTCTCTGTTTGTCTGTCTCAAACACCACTGTTCTCTGCATGACTTCTGAGAAATCAGATATAATTTCCATCTCTAAAATGTCTCTATAGCTAACATTCCAAGTCACCCCATGCCTGGATTTGTTCAAGTTTGTTCTTTATCTTTGATTTTTTTTTTCATTTAAATATGATGTGCTTCAATATAGGCTTTTTTGGTTGTTTTCATTTTTTACCTTGCTGCAGTGTTCCCTGTGTTTCCTGGATCTGTGCTTTTGTGTCTGAAATTAATTAGAGAAGCTGTCATTATTGCTTCAAATATTTATCTTGATTCCTTTTCTTCTCCTTCTGGCATTGCCATCCCATGTACATTATGTCTTTTACACTTGCCCAACATGCTTGGATTTTCTTCTCCACTTTTTCAATCTGTTTACTCTTTTATCTAATGACAATTCTTTAAACTCAGTAATACTTTCCATAAAGAGTTTTCTTTATTTTTGTTAGTGTTTTGATCTCTAGCATCTCTTTTTCTGTTTCTGGTTTTTAGAATTGTCATCTCTTATATTACCATTTATTTTTTACATGTTTTTTATATTATCCATTTCTGTCCTGGCATATTATTCATAGTTATTTTAAATTCATGGTGTGATGATTCCAATACCTCTTCAGTAAATAAGTCTGGTTCTCATACTTGTTTTGTGTCTTCAAACAACCTTTTTGCCATTTAGTTTACCTTGCAAATTTTTTCTTGCAAACAATACATGACAGGCTGGGTAAAAGCCAACAGTGGTAGTTGATTTTTTATAATGTGATAACTTATAATAAAGCATAAAGCATAAAGTATTCAATAGTGCTATGATTATGTCCATTCTTTTGGTGAGATCTTGCCTCTGGACTGAATTTCACAAGGTTTTCTGGCTTTTTCTTCCTATTCCCTTAAGTGGTAGAGTTGCCTAGAGAGGGCTGGAGTTGGCTCTTTCCTTTCCATTTGAGCTCTGCTAAAACCTCAATAGTTTAGACTCTGACAAAATATTAATAGTCCTCTAGAATGTAGGTCTTGTGAATTAGAATAAAATGTTATTGTAGATTTCAAAGTTGCTACTTTTTCCATTCCCTTAATAGAAGCTGGGGGTGTTTTGGTCTGATCTTCACTGTGAGAACCTGATAAAGCTTTAGGAGGTAAAACTCAAAAAATTTTTCCCTCTCCTTCCTGTGCCCTGATGATTTAATCTCCTTGCCATTTTTATCTCAGACTTTGCTACTTAGATGCTCCAGCAATTCATTAATCACAGTTAAGATTGTCCTATCCAGGTGCTAGTTCCCATGGAGATTCTGCTTACTGGTTTGTTTCTGTAGCTGTAAATTGTGATTCTCTCTATTTGCCCCTCTTTCAATATTGGATGCAGCAGTTTATCTTGTGATTTCCTTTCTCTGAAAGACCTAAAAAAGAATTGTCATTTTCTTCAGATTATTCAGTTTTTTTGTATATTAGAAAGAGGGGTGACTTCTCAGAGTCTTACAGGCCGACCAATGATGTAAGTTTGTTAGTTGACTTTTAAGTGTTAAAAGGTCTTAAATTGCTGGTGTAAATCTCTATGCTGTGTTAAGAAATTGATATGTTACTTATTTTATATAATTTATCATTTTTTCTGTTTAGGATTTTGATTGTACTAATGAAAGAAAATGCCTTATAACTTTGCTTTCTTGTATTGGCCTTGACACTTTGATACCTAAATTACAAATACATTCTTATTTTAATTCTACTACAATCATTTTAGACTTTAGAAGACATTATCGCTTATGTAGTTATGGTTTTATTTTAATAAATAGCCTAATGGTACGTATATGTGCATCCTTAAAAGCTACTATTGTTGTGTACGGTATGTAGATCATAGTTATTTATAAATACTAATATATTTATCTTTTCAGTTGCTCTTTATTCGTTCTCTATTTTCATTTCTCATTCAAGTAATTGATTTAAGTTTCTCAGTGCAGTTCTTCAGATAATGCTAAAAGCCCTTGTTTAACTGCAAATATCTGAATTAAAATTTAATTTTTAACAATGTGTTTGTCCAATATAGAATTTTCAAACTGGCAATTGTTTAATTTGAGGAATATAAAATTGTTTTTTCATTGTTTTCTGACTTCTGTTAGTATTTTTTTTCTCACTTGTTTTTGAGAATATAGTTCTCAGCTGTAAGAAGATTAATAAGTATTTTTCCCTTTTAATTTTTTTAAGATTTTGATACATCTTTAATTTAGAGTAATCTTGCTATGATACTATTTATCAAGATATATTTATGCATTCAAGAACTTGGGTCCAGACCAGAGGTGTAGGGATGAGAAAATAGACTAAGTGGGGAACAGAACAGGCAGATCTAGTGAAATACACTGCAGAGAAGAGTAGCAGGCAAGGAAGAAGATGTCTGCCATGCCATTGTGGGTCACCTCCCTGGTGGGGAATCAAACTCATGCTGCAGTAGCTGTAGATGCTTCGTAGTGGGGCTCTTAACCCCTTGAACCACCAAGGGAGGCCCCTGCTATGATATTCTTAAGTGGGTTATTTTCTGTGTATTATGCTTTACAGTTTCTTAAACTCTGGATCGTTGTCTTTATCAGCTCTAAAATAAAATTAGGGGCCTCCCTGATGGTGCAGTGGGTAAGTCTCAGCACTATTCAAGCTATCACAGCCATTATGGCATGAATTGGATCCCCAGCTACAGAGCTAACCCACATGGCATAAGAGACCTCTCCTATATTGCCAACTGCTCTGCTCAGCATTGTATTTCAGTATACTGATTTGCCTGTTCTGTCCCCTACTCTGCCTCTGATGCATCCCCTCAACCCCTGCACCTCTGGCCTACATCCCAGTTCTTGTATTCATAAATAAATACAATAAATCTTTTAAAAAATAAAATAAAATTAGCCATTGTCTCTTCAAATATTTTACCCTCCTTTACTGGGACATCAATTGTATACATATATAGGATCTATTTACTATATCTCTCTTAATGTTAATGGCCCAGTTTAAGATTTCCATTCTCATTTTCCCCCCTGTCATTTAGCTTATATATATCTATGTCTCGCTCCCTGGCCCTACTATTGATATGATTGTCAAGAGTTTCTTTTTTTTTTTTTTTAAAGATTTATTTATTTATGCATACAAGCACTGGGGTACAGGCCAGAGGTGTAGGGGGGTGAGAGGATTCACCACAGAGA
>JAGFMF010012074.1:2803470-2826041 GCA_019455555.1 Galemys pyrenaicus
CCCCCCCCTGGCCGGCAGCAGGGATCGAACTCGTGCTGCAGTGGCTGCGATTTGCTTCGTAGTGCGTTGCTTAACCCACTGCACCACCAGGGGAGGCCCCGATTGTCAAGAGTTTCTAATGTGTTTTTAAACTGGTTAATTTTTATGTTTCTTAGTGTCATTTTCATTTGTAAGAACTATTATTTTTACTCAATATTTTCTAATGAAAGTTCCCCGGCTCTTCATATATTTTCCAATTATTCCTTCTCTTTAAAAATGTGCTAACTATTGTTATTTAACAAATTTTGAAGTGACTAAAAACATCTGGATTATCTTGGTTTCTTTTGCTATATTATGTATTATTTCCTAGTAGATTTTAGTTATTCATTCATGTATTTGAAATCCTCAATAATCTTTTATTGAATTTGAGAAGTTATCAAACTTATAAAAGTTCCTTATAATACTCCCAGAGATGATTTATTCTGTTGTTATCTATTCAGAGAAAGACATGGCTGATTACCTAATATCTTCAACATTTGCTCTATTTTAAGTTTGTCTGCAGTCCATGTAATGTTCAGCCTACCTTGTTTGTTCTTGACCTTTATTATTATTTTCACCTGATATTTTAATGTTTTCTTTGTACCCTTTTCCATTAGTGGCCTGTAATTCTAATTTTTTTAGGCTGAGCAAAAAGATCTCTACATTTCTAGAACCATTTTGCTTGAGTTTTAGTTCTCCTACCTCTTGCACTTAATAATTTTCCATTGTCATTAGGTTAAAATTGGTCATCACATTTTCCCAATGAAAACAAAAAATTGATATCTATTTCTTCCCTCAACAGTGGTCTTCATATACAAAATTAAGATCTTTGCTTCTTAATTTTGCCTGGAGCCATTGCCCCAAGATAACAGTATTTGCAAAATTTGCTCACTTGACTTCCTTCCTCTCAAGAGGCTTGATCCTATAGATCTTGTTGCCCTCCCACTGCTTTCAATCAAATAGTTTTGGATTCCTTTGTGCAAGATTATTTATCATTATATTCCTTTTCCATTTTTACATTTATCTGGTGATGCAAAATATTGTAAGCTTGGCATAAACCCAACCTTGTTTTAATTCACTGTTCTTTCATACTTTACTATTTCAATTTGCTGATGGAATTCTGCAACTGCATTTATGGGCGAATTGGCCTTTTTTCCTTTTTTCTTTCATTCTGTCATTTTTTGTTTTTAAATATTATGCTCACATCATTAAATGAGTTCAAATTATATTTTCATGCATAATTTGAAAAAATTTGTTTTCAAATGCTAAGTACTACTTCTGAGTAAAATCATATAAACTTTCTGTTTAATGTAGGAATATTACTAAATAGTTGCAGTACGTTCAGATTTGCTCTTTCTTTAAACTACTTTGTTGAATAATGTTTTGATTAGTTCATTTCATTGTAGCTTTCATTATTTTACTGCTTGCTGCTTGTGTTTGTTGTACTTATTTTTAAACCTCAAAAAGAACTAAGTAATGTCATTATTTTATGGATAAAATAGCAGATTAGCTAAGTATATCCAGCTAAAACATGACAAAATTAAAATTAAAATCAAGTTCTCTTAACTCTTAAAACCTTATTACAACAACAACAAACATTTTAGTTTTAGAGTTTTTTTGGTGTGTGTGTGTGTGTGTGTGTTTTAATAAGGCCTTTCTACCATATCACATTTTCTTTCCTGTTTGAGATTCATCCATAATGGCTACTACAATGGTCACAGTGCTAAACCTAGACCTTACCCTTGCATTTCAATGTGAATGTTTTGGATAGCAAAACCATTTGAGAATTTTTATTTGAGGAAAAGTCAGTTAAGTTAAATGCCGTTGACTGCAGGTTAAGTATAGCCATCTTAAAATAAAAAATTAAAATATCACACCATGGGATTGTTTGTTCTAAGAATGTCAGCTATCATTATAAAGTGGGTTCAGTCAGAATAGCAATTGAGTTGGAAACTGATGTTGCTTAATATTCACTTCAGGGGTCAATTTATAACATCAAAATAATCTCCCCCTGCCTTTTCCATTCCAAATGCCTTATATATTGAGGAAGTATAAAAAAACCCAGCAAACTGGTTAAGAAATAAACATTTCCTAGGAGTAGACCAATCCTAAAATATGAAAGAAACTGAAGGGAAATAAGTCGATAAATGTAGTTTTTCATTTAAAAAGATTAGATAGCATAATAGTTTATTCCCATCCTACTCTTGTAACTGGTTTATTACTACTCTAGACATGAAAAAATAATTTACCATGAAAGTATGACTACTGTGAATAATTTAGAGCAATCAATCATTGTTCTAAGGCAATTATATGAAACTTTGAGCTGAAAAAAAAAAAAACAATGTTTCACCAAATGAATTTCACATCCAAGGAGAGAGAGAGAGAAATAATGTATGTGTGTGTTTCTGTAAAGCGCTAACATAACCACCGAGGGAAAGTTGTGACAATAACTCGTATTATCCATTTGCACCCTTAGCATATTAATCATATTTGTTTCAAATTTCAGTGTTCCAGATATGTCTGTTTCTGATGTTTGCACTATCTCTTCAATTGTGTGTTTTACCTTTCAGTATGTCTTGTAATTTTTTTCTTGGCAGCTGGGCATGATGTGCTGTGCAAAATAATTATCATAAATCAGCCTTTAGTAATGTGGGCAAGGGGATTTTCTAGACACCTAGAATTAGGTTTCAGTCTTAATGAGCATATATGCTTTTGTACTGTAAACTTCATATATAAAAAAAAACTTCTTAGCATTTTGTTTTGTTTTTTTCTCACCTCTTAGGTGGTACAAGATGAGTATAGTGCACTAGAATTAGGTTTTCCTCTTTCCCTAGGTCAGTTAGGTTGTAAGAATACCTTAGTGAAGCCCTGGGTAACATACTTCCCTTGAGATCAGGTTTTGATGGGAAAAATAGAGTACTCTAGTGTATTTTAAAATTATACTTCTTCCCTTCCCTTGCCAGAAATAGGAATATTTTTCCTCCCTTCTTTACTGTAAAAAACTGGTTGAACATGGATGTAAATTTCACAGTATTGTGGGGTCCCTGTTTTGGAGTCCTGCTATTCATTGTCTTCTACACTGACGTTCAGTGAATTGATCATTGCAATTCAGGTTATTCTGTCCTAACACTGTGATAGTTTCAGTGAATTTCTGCTCCCTCTGTTTGTCTGTCTCTCCAAACAGAGCAGAGGTGTTTCTTGTATTCACACTTTTCTTACAGAAAAGGTTCTGCGACTTTCTGTCTGTTCAACATTTTAATTGTTGTTAGGTCTGAGTGTCCACTTTAAAGCTCCTAATGTGGGGCAAAAACAGACACTGAAAATGTGAACTCATTTGGAAAAAATTTTAGAACAGTATTTTGGAGATAATTATTAAAAATTAAATTTTGAGCCACTTTGTGTGTTTAGATGCCTGAGAGTCAAAGAAAAGTTACTATGACTGATCCATGTAGTACACTTAGAGAATAATACAATTTTCTTTTTATTCAACCAAATAATTAATTTATTTGACTCTAAAGTAACTCAATATATTCAGACAGGAATAAATAGTTAAGGGATACAACAAAAATTACGAAGAATAAGAAGAAATACCAAGTTATTTGAATTTGAATGGCTTCTGTTCATAACCAATTATTTCTCTATGAATATATAATCAAATTTTTGCAACTCCCTAGATTGTGACATCAGCATACAGATATATATCATTTTCAGATCTTCATTCCTTAAACTTGAATTCAAAAGGAAAGTATTTGAAAAATCATTTTAAATCTAGAAAATATTTTTTCTGATTTCATCAATAATATACATAAATAATATGTAAAAAAGAACAGCAACAGAATTTGCTGCTTATATTTGAAAGATACTAGTTTCAGTCGGTGACAATACATAGTGTAAAGAAATAAGTATTAAATTTAAAATATATTTGCAAGACTAAATTTGTTTTGTGTTTATTCTGATTCAATTTACATCTTGAGAAAAGGAAAATTTCATATTTACTGTTTAATTCTCACTATAAGATAATCCTGCCCTCCTGAAACAGTTCTAAATGTTGTTTGGTCATCTATAGAAAAAGGATGAACAGTTCATTTAATTAGTTGTGGTATAGATAACCTAGACAGCATCATCTGATCTGAAAGGACTATTTAAAATTGAGTCATTCATAAGTATATCCAATTCTATAGAGCAATAGAAAAAAAATTAATGAGTACTAAAGCAATATTATAAAACTAACTCTAGGCCTAAGGAATCAAAGGGGGTAAAACACTTTACCTGCTCCAAATGATATGCATGTCTTATATAAAGACTATTTAAATATGATAGTGGAATAATTATTTCATGTTTGGCTTCTAAGGGGAAAAATCATAATACTTGTTTCCTTGTTTAGCTTCAAATTCAAAATGGGCATTGTGGAGAATTTGAGAATGAATCAGAAAATGGTTTCTAGGATAAACATAAGAAAATATATTACACTGATAAAAAACGATTAGAATGAACAGTAACTTTCAACTTAGAGATAAATATTCTTCAAATATTTTATGCACTATTATAAATTTTATTGTCCATTTGATGAAAAGATGTTAATTAAATAACTACCATGTGCTAGACAATTCTTTAAACTTGGGGTATTAGAGGAAAAAACTGAAGAAAAAGGATCTCTTCTTTTAATGCTTAAATTATAGCAGGAAGCTACAAATAAAGCATAACAAATAAGTAAACCTTATATTAGGCAATGTGATAAATTACATGAGAAATAGAGAAAGAGAATAGCATGAAGATAAAGGGAGAATGAAAGAAAGCTGAAATAAGTAAATTATAAATAAGATCTTCTATTAAGTGAGCCTCATGGAGAAGATACCATTTTAACAAAGACTTAAAGGAGGTAGAAGTATTAAGTTCAGACACAGGCCCTAAATGAGAACTCATATTTCAGTAATCAAAGAATTACAAGGAGGCCATGTAGCTGAATTGGGGAGAATACAGAGGGACACATTCAGATAGATAACAGGGGCAAGATCAAGTGGGCTTTGTAGGCCATTGTAAGCTTTCTGTACTCTGATCATACCGAGAACTAGTGGAACATTACCAGCTCAGGTCAGAAATGATCTGACACGTTTTAAAAGAACTATTTTCGCAGTTGTGTTGAGAGTATATGATAGATAGACAAGGCTGGAGATTGGACAACTATTAGTGGAAACCGTGGGGTTTTGGAGTCAGCTCACTAGGGAATTAAATCCATGTTGTTGGCTTGAAAGGGAATAATGAGCAAATTCCACAAATAAGGTCTTTAAATAAGATACTTTTATCATTTAAAGTAGGTAAAAATGCTTTTTTTTCCAGCTTTGAATTCTTTAGCAGAGTTAGTTTTGAAATACTGCTTTAGTAGTCATTAATCTGTTTTCTGTTACTCTTTGGATTGGATTTACTTATGAATGGATCAGTTTTAAATATGACTTTCAGGTCAGATGAAGCTGTGTAGGCTACCTATACAACAACTAATTAACTTGCACACTTCCTTTTAAACAAATATTTAGTGTTACTAAGCCAGTTGTGTTCATCATTTTTTTAACATATATATATATTTAAATAGACACTAGAGAAAAGTGGGGGCAAATTAGTCTAAGATCAATTTAGATCCACTATATATGGTGATAGATAAGTGGAGTGTTATGTAAAATAGTCTCTTAATTGAGACACACAGGAAAAGATGAACATGGATTTTACTGAATGCTGTCATATTTGAGCATGATAATTACAAATACTACAACTGCCTTGCTTTATTATGCAGATATCCCAAGAAATATGCTTCTAAACTAATAATATTAAATTGAAGAAATAGTAAGAACCTGGATCTCTATAACTCTGAGCAACTAGATTACCAAGCAAGAAAACTCTCTTAATTTTTCTTTATCATTATGTGAAATAATATATATGCATTAAGGTTTAAATCACTTTGTATTGTATTATTTGCCATTGAGAGTATCCTTCACTGATATAAAAACCCAAGTTTCAATAGATACTCTCTTTCATTTTCTTCTCTTTATAGTAAATATAAGTATATGAGTATAGAATCTTACTGGTATATTCATATTTTTTTATCATCTTTAAAAATAATCAACCCTTGTTCTGAAATTTTTTGCTCAGCTTCTAATTTTTAAATATGTGGGACAGGAAATTGTAAACCATCAGTAATAGCTATCATAATAATGGGAACCACAGAAATAGATTTGAAGATAATTAAATAATGATAATAAAACCTAACATATATTACATGATTGTAATGTTATAAAACGTGTTTTTTTATGGAAAGAAGTGGAATATAATTTGTAATAAATGCTATTTTAAAAATAACTTATAGTACATTTCCACATTTTTGTCAATATTCAATATACTATTGAAGCTAAATAATATAACATTAATATTTTATTATAGATGATTTCCTAGAAACATTGATCTTATACTTCCAAAAATAAGTGGGGATGAAATTTAGTGAGGCACTTCTCATTTACAATAAATAAATAAATAGATAGATAAATAAATAGAATACTACAATGTAGTATAGTGGCATTTGTGAACTCACCCTAGAAAATTGTTTTTAGATTTTTATTGGAAATTTTGAACAATCAAAAGGTCATATTGGATAATTCAGGCTCCTATATCTCTGATTCTTCCATAATTTGCCAACCTCTTCAGATCATCTGTAAAATTTAATGCTCCTCTCAATTTCTTTATTACACATTGTCTTAATGATCAAATATTTGGAAAATAGGTTTTCTGAAATTTTAATTCTTGATGTGTAAACTTTGAATTACATTTATCTAGAATTAGACCTAAATCTGAACTTGTAAATTGTCAAATGATATAAGTTCAAGACCCAGAAAATAGAAATATAAAGAATCTGTATTAATTTTGATGTTATCCTTTTTCTTAGCCACTGAATTTATTTGCCTCCTTGTTCCCAAGATGGTAGAGTTTGAAAATTCACTTTCCCTAATGAGTGTTTTTCAGGGAACAAGAAGCTCTGACCTTTTAAACTCTCTGCAGATATTTTGCTGATTACTAAAACGTAGCCATTTCCTCAGTCTTCCACAGAGGAGACCACAGTGACCAGACTCCCAAATGAAAATGTGAAACAAAACAATAAACTTAATAAAACCTTGAATACCTTCAGAAACATTCACTACTAGCATTGAGACAGCAGACATACTTCAATATATTGTCAATAGATTATAAGATTTTCAAGTATGTGGAACATCTTTATGGTTTAGTGTAGATATTATGTAGTTAAGGGAAACTTTTTGACAGAAAATATTCAATCGGAATGTTTCATGATATAACTACACTTTGCCTGTCTATGCTGAATATTGTGAATGAATGTTATACAGACGTTTACAGCAGGATATATACCTTCTGTGGGTGTTTAATATAGACTGATGAGGTGAAAACAATACACAGAAAGGCATTTAACTTTAAAAGTTTGAAAAATGCATAATTCAACATGACCTTATTGTCTTTATTTTAATAAATTAGTAACTTAAGGTTTTAACATGATATGTGATTTAAAACATTTACTATTTAAAAATACATCACACACATGTAATGTCTAATATGTTTCCTTTGAATTAAATATTGGTGATTAAATTACCATAATACTTGCATTTTTTTTATTTTCAGAGGATAGGATGTACTGTAAATATATGGAGAATATTTAGACATAATGAAGAAGCTGATTAGATAGAATTGTTTTGATTTTGATAGTTAGTGATTTAAAAGAACATGAAAATAAACTCTGACCATAGTTAAATTAATAAGCATGATTTGACTTCAATTTTGGCATCAATTATTTTAGTTATAGTATTTGAATAAATGGTATATATGTTACGATTTTATATTTTATAGGAATTTTATACATATGTATTAAAATTTATGAATTGTCCTGTCCAGTAGTTCACTTAATCTTAGCTTTCAAAACAATATATTTACATATTTGCTCAAATTTAGAATAGGCAGAAAGTAGTTTCAAAATTTTCAACCTAAATCACTACAAAAAGTAAATGGACTTTTTGTTGTTATTGCTAATTTTATATGTTTTTCAAGGTAATACTGCTTTACAACAGTGTGTATGATTCAGAAATATGGGCTTAAAACATTTCAGACTTATGTCACCACATCACACCTACCATCAAGGTACCCATTGTCCTCAACCATAGTCCATTGTATCCTTACTCCTTTTCTCACCATCTTCACCTTGTCTTTCATGTAGTGTAGCTGGAGTTTGATAGACAGATTTCTATGGTTCATTTTGGTTTGGTTTTGTTTGACTGTTTTTGCTTCTCTGCATTCCACGTATAAGTTAAACCATTTTGTTTTTCTCCTTTTGACTTACTTTGCTTTGAAAAATCCCATCATGGGTGTATCAGTGGTGTCACAAATGGCAAGAATTGACCTTTTTTGATTGCTGAGTAGTAAGTAGTCCATAATACATAATGTATATTATACCATACCACTCATACCTGATCCACTCATTTCTCATTTCTACCTGGCACAAAGGTTGCTTCCATAACTTGGTTATTGTAAATAGTGCTACAATAAACAAAGGAGTGCATGTATCCCTTTGAAATTCTGTTTATGCATTCTCCAGGTAGATACCTAGAAATGAAATTAATGGATTATATGGTAGATCCATTTTCAATGTTTTGAGAAAACTCCATACTGTTTTCCAGAGGTACTAGACTAGTGTACATCACAACTATATATATTTTTTTTTCTCAGCACTCAGTAATATTTGTCTTTGGAATTTTTGATTTGGGGCATTCTCACAGATATGAAAAGATACCTCATTATGGTTTTGATTTACATTTCCCAAATGATAAATGATGATAAAAATATTTTATGTGCCTTTTGACCATCTGCATGTCTTCTTTGTGGAAAGATTTATTTGCCTCTTCTGTCCATTTTTTGATTTTTTTCCCCTTTTTTGTTGAATTGTATGAGTTCTTTGTAAAGTTTGAATACTAGAACCCTGCCAGATATGTGATTGTCTAAGTATTTTCTCCCATTAATAGGGTGGTTTTTATTTTAATGATTTTATTTCACTATGAAGAAGTGTTTTAATTGGATATAGTCCCATTTGTTTACTTTTAATTTGGTTTTCCTTTATATAGGAGTTGAGTCCCCAAGTACAACACTGAGTTCAGTGTCTTGCAATGTTTTGTCAGTGTTTTCTTCTGTGTGTTTCATGTTTTCATCTTAGTATTTTATCCACTTTGAGTTTAATTTTTGTGTATGGTATGAGTTAGATATCTAGTTTCATTCTTTTGCATACCTGTCTAGTTTTCCCAGTATCAGTTGTTGATGAGACTTTCCCTTTTAAGCATTTATCAGTAATGCACAAAGTAATTTGATATTCTTCGTTATTATTTGAGAATTGTGTCTTCAGCTTTTCTCATTTATACCATTGTATAGTCTATATCAAGTAATCAAATATAATATATATGTATATACATACATATTTTCAGTTTATTCTCCCATAGGTGCTGAAAGAAATGATTATAATTTAAGATGGAATCAGGCAATAAAAATGAGTTGAGTGTATTTAGTATACAATAACTCAGTTTACAGTCATGATTTTTAAGTCCATATTTTAATACATCATTGGCAACCTATTTGTTAGTTTGCATTGATTATGGAAATTATTGCAGAAAATTCAGTCATTATCCTATTTCTAACAGTTTTTTTATGGCTAATCTCATTCATGTTTATAAGACTGAGAAGACTTCATTATTCAATGCATATATCCATAGACTTGACATTAAATCAGTCGATACATTCATGAGATAATACCCAAAAAGTTATCACAACTGCACCTACATGTTTACAGTAGAAAACCGACATTACTGGGTATATTGATTTCTGAATAATGATTTAACTACATGCTGTCCTTCAAACTCTTGTGTGCATGCCCTCCATACCCAAGGAGATGAGTATTTACAGTCTTAGGAGAGTGCAATTCTTAGGCTGAGGCTTGATTCCTCCAGGCAAAGTTTTGTGTTTCCTTCTCTGTGCTCTTTAATCACCTTGTTCATAGCTCTTTCAAAACACTATTGGCAAATTTCTTTTTTGCTTTTATGTTTCAGTCTTCCTCTGGACACTGTCCCTCCCTGGAGGTCAGGTCCTGTCTCTTCATTTGTGTAGCCTCAGTACCTGGCATGAGGCCTCAACTAGAACATGAATAAATGTTGAGTGAATGACTGACCACTGAGAAGGCACATACAGAATTTCCTCTAATTAAGAACCGCTTATGTTGAAAGCTTATTCATGTGCCTGAACTTAAAGTAAAACTCTATAAAAGCTCAGTGAGAGAATATAGCTCGGATGGCACTGGACTCGTTCTTTTTCCTTATTTTAAATTCTCTTTCTTGCATATGTGTGCCTCCATTTTTTCTTTATTACTGTACTTCCTACAAAGAAAGAAAACCTAAACCAAAACAGAAACTCTCTCGTCAAGCTAAAATAATCTGATTTGATTGGTCCCGAGGCTAAGCTTTTTTAAGTCTATAAAAAGTTCTGAGGTATAAAGTATATGACAACCAGAGGAGATCCTGTAGTATATGAAAACATGATGAAAAAAGGCAGTGTTCTTTTTATTCTAATTAGTCACAATAGATGTAGGTAATAATATATTTATTGGTTGGTCTTTTACATTGTTATAGACCTGTGGAACTATACAGAAAAAGCACCTACATAGATTGACTCTAAAACATAGAAGATAAAGTCAAATTCCATTTCCAATTATTTTTCTTCTCATTAAAGTAGCAGATAGTTTCTAAAAGATATGATGGGTATCATATAGTTTAAAGTGACACTAGTGCAATAAGCCATAATGTGCTATTATTACTCAAATTTTTACAAACAGTTTGATATAACTTTATCTTATTATCATCACTATTGAGTAAAAAATACTGCACTTTACCACAACAACAGGAACACCTGCTAGCAAAGCTGTGGAATTCTTAAGTTTCCCTGTTGCTCAATTCAGCCGATAAGCTGCCTTAAACTGTCTCCAAACGTTGGTGTAACATCAGTAACTTTTATTTTCTGTCCACTGTAGGGGGCTTACGGTAGATAGCTATTAATCAATTATAAAGATTCTTTTTTTTAATGTATTCTTCAAAAGAACAGAAAGATTTTAAGCAAGGAGATGTTAGCAGGAAAATACTGGGCTGTTAATTACTGTGGTATATCATTATGCATATATTTCATATTCCTTTGAATATGATATATGCACATTTGAGTAATGGATGAGGAATTTTAAATCTCAGGCATAATCTGTATTGAATATTGTGAATGTTACCTTTCTATCCCGTAAGGTAATAAATCCCTAGCTTTGAAATCTCATGAGATCACTAAAATTACTAACTAATCAGTCACATTTTTGTCATTATTACATGTTTAAGTATTGCTATAACTATTCCAGATAATATTACTACTGATAATTATTTAGGGTTAATAGGCATTGCTCTTTTTGTCATGGTTAAAGTCTTTGCTGTGTAACTTTCCATGTTAGCAAGGTATGTGCTCTGAAGTTGAAATGCAGTGTTGCATACGGAATAATTTGAAAATGCAAACTACATTCCTTAATATTAATGTGTTTTAAGTGACACCAGTTATCTATGTCTATGATTCATATTGCCGAGCTGTTCCCCTTCCCCAGAATGATGTGCTGTCACTGCCTGTTCATTTTGAATGTTGTATTCATAAGGGTTTTGTGACTAGACATCACCGTAAATCAATGTTATTGGACTATATTTTCAAACAAAACATTTACAGAGATAGTCATCCCACATTCCTTACTCAGAGTGCAACAGTTGCATGAAGGTCAAATAAAGTCGACATCAACTTATGGATTAGTTTATTGAAAGAGCAAATGAAACCAACAAATTTTGGAATATCTTAATAAGAGGTTTAATGTATTCATATTTCACTTCAGAATTCCTAATAGACTTAAGAGCTTTGCTAGGACTGTAAGACCAACAACATTAGGGGAAAATATTGTAATTGAGGTTGTCTTTCTGTTGAAGCACAGGAAATATTCAAAACAGTGTTGGGTTATATTATGACTTTAGAAAGTGTTGTAATACTACCAATGTCACAGTTTACTACAAAATAAATGTCACTCATTTATGATTGCTTACTACTTACTAAATTTGTATTTATGACTGATGCACAGAAACACAATGTGTTTGTTCTGCTACTTTCTGATTTTTTTTTCGGGGGGGGCAGCGAGTCCTTAAATTGCAATAATTTGATATGATAGAGATCTGGCTTATGGCTACCAAATATATTCACTTAATATTCTCTAAGTATCTTTTATCACTTTTCATTCTCTATTTATATGGATTAAAAGGGAGATCAGATACTATGTAAAAACTATGCTCAAATCCATAACTTATAAGAACATTACAATAACCATCTATAAGAAAATGAAACATACCTATTTAGAGTTATGAGTTATTCTTGAGTAAGAAATACTGAATGTAGATTCTTTTGCCTAGTTTGAGCTTTCTCTACATTAACTTAGAAATTTATTTAAACAGTTGAAAATACATTTTTGTCAAAGATGCTTAAATGAAAAAATAACTGTTTTCCTAAACAACTAGTCATTTTCTGAATTTCTATTTGTATTTTTTATATTGATAAAAATTTTTCAAAATTTTAGAGAAAGGATTTTTAAAGTTATAGTGTAACAATAAAAAATAGAAATTAAGAATCACATTACTATTATACAGAAAGGTTTTCTTACAAAACATACAACCTGTACAACTTAATAAATGCACAGTAATTTGTCAGGTAAAATAAATTAATTTCATATAGAAATTGCAATGTGCTACAGGTAGGTTAATTTATCTTACACCAAAGACCACATTTTTCACCATGATGACATCCATCCATTTTATATTCTGGTACAGCACTTAGTATAAGCAATACTGCACTCGTTCATCATCTAGTACCATAATCTCACTTCCCAATTATGTTTCCAGGGGGTCTCAATAAAGAGTAACAGTGACATAGGCATCTGAACTTTAATTAAAGAGCAGTAGATGTGAGCATCCTGATGTAGCTCACATTTTAAGGTAAATTAGGTGAATGTATGATCTTAATTAAAATTGATTGATCATAAGTTGTTCTAGTCTCTATTTTGTTAGCACAGTACCTGAACAGGTCTATCAACTTACCTAAGGATGTTCTCTAAAGGGATGTGGTGGGACTGGGCCTGGGGTGGACTAAACAAATAACAAAAAACAAATGATACCATCCTTTTGTGAACCCATTAAAGAGAGAAGATAATCTGTCTACCTGCAGGTTTCTTTTAACTGTGTTGCATCCCTTTATCACTTTACAATTATCATAAGGATGCCATTCTTACAGTATACTTTATATTAGTTCATTGCTATGCAGCACAACCACCTCTGGAAGGTAATGTTCACTTCACAGAGGAAGAAAGCAAAGAATAAAGAGACCTGCTCTCTCGCCTAGGGTTACGTTATAAGTTAGTGGCAAAATGTGTATTAAAATTCAGGTCTCCAGAGCCCCAGTGTTTTAATTAGCTTAATAATCCATGCTAACTTTCATGATTGTTAGGGCTTAGGTTTTGGTATTCTTTAACACTATTCTCAACACCTATGAAAAATGGCTGCCCTTCATAAGGTTAATGCAAACTATGAGTTACACCAATTATGCAAACCCTAATCTTTGTAACTTATCTACCCCCAGGGTGCTTAATGCTGTGTGAGCATGTATTTTATTTCTTATTCAAAGGAGCTTGCACTTACTTATATGAGCACTATCCTTTTACACTATTAACAACAAAAACAAAACCATTAATTGAATGCTACCACATTTAAACTTATAATGAAGATATAATTATCTCAACTGTATTAATAAAGAAATTAATGTTCAGTGACTTGTCCACAGCTGCATAGCTAATAAGAATTAGAATGGGAATTAAATTATGAGACTTATTTCAAGTATCACAGCATATGATCATTTTGTGTTTTATTGTTATAAGAAATATTGTGATAGTACTTATTAAAGTTATTAATATAAAAACTGTCTGAGGTTCACTTTCACCTAGTTATGATTTATTTTCTACACGTTTTTCCTTCCTTCCTTCATTGATTCAGTTACTTATTTGACAAATATTAAACTGATTTCTGAAGGAATAAATTCAAGGGAAATAGTTTAGATTGTGATAGTTGTGTTGTTGTTGTTTTTTATTATTTTTTAAAAGATTTATTTATTTATACATACAAGAGCTGGGGTACCAGTCAGAGAGAGGATTCACCAAAGACAGAGTGGGGAGTAGAACAGGCAGATATACTCAAAGACACTACTGGGGGGAGCAGCGGACGAGGCAGGAGAGGTCTGCCACACCGTGTGGGTCCCCTCCCTGGCCGGCAGCAGGGATCAAACTCATGCTGCAGTGGCAGCGGCCTGCTTCACAGTGCATTGCTTAACCCACTGTGCCACAAGGGAGGCCCTGTTGTTTTTTAAAGTGACTGATGTGGTAATACATTAAGATGAGCTGATTCTAAAGAGAATAGTGAAAAAAAGAACATCTCACTAGATATATTTAAAATGAGTGTTAAAGAGATAGAACTACCATAAGAAGGTTAAAGAAAAAAAAAATAGCATGGAAAAACAGGAAATCTTCATTCCCACTGCCTCTGAAATTAGAGAGGAGATAAGAAACAAAGTAAACAAGTAAATTATGTGGTATTTTGCATAAGAAAGTATTGAGGAAAACCAAAGGAGATGTAGAGAATCCATACTTTTAGATAGAATGCTCTAGAATATTCCACAAAAAAGGAGATTTAAATAACACCTGAGATAGAGAATGTTTCTCCAGGGGAAGATGTGCCAGACAGAGGGATCTAAAAGTACTGAGGTAGGCGTATACTTGCTGTGATGTAGAAATCACCAAAGGATTTTCAGTATTAAAAATCCTTAAACTATTAAAGTTGTGTCAGTATCTGTGTAGTATTTAGAAAGATAACTTTTGTCGGATTTAGAAAATAGAAAGGCAAGCTCAGAAATGGAATAAGTGGAATGTTACAATGGTTTGGTACAATTCAAAGTGAGGGATGATTGTTATCTGAACAAGGATGATGGTATTATAGATGAAGTAATTAATATGCTATGTTTTGTAGATTTAATCAATGTGAAATAATTTATGATTTTTATGATGATTTGAAGAGAGAAATTAATCACTGCTAAGTTTTCACTGGTTATAGATATATATGTATATATGTGTGTATGTATGTATATATACATAATACATTTTGTATTTTGTTTTCATCAAAATTAATTTCATAAGCTCTTCATTTCTAACTCTTAACACAGGCTTAGAATTATAATAAATAATTATATGTTAAATGTAAAATTATAATATTTGTTAAACCAATTTACTTAGAAGCAAATAAGTTATAGTTTTGCATAACTAGATTCACAAAGGCAGTAATTTTGTCAGTAGAGCAAACTTTTCTAATGTAAATGTTAATATAACCATCAAAAGAATTTGAACAGAATTACCATGTAAAGCAACAAAAATTAAAAAGTAATAATAAGGTCTATTATGTATGTCCTGTCTGACTTTTACTTGATTGCATATGCTTCATTTGCTTTCCAAAACATGTGATCTTGAACTCATGGACAAGTATAACCTAAAGTTCAAATAATACAATGATTTAGGAGATTGCCTGAATGACGCGAAGATATATTAAAGGTTATACTTTAGACCTGCCTCTTTGTAGTCTGAAGATGTATTTTGTTTATTAGATGATGTTTTGAATATGATATAATTGCTTGACGTGTGGAAAACCCACATATTTGATGTCAGAAGTAAAATAATAAAAGAATAAAAAAAAGACACAGAAGTTTTTTTTCAAAGCATTCAGGGATGACAAATATTAAAACTCCGTATAGCTGGAATCTGTGCACTATTGATGCTCATCCTTATATACTTCCCTCCCTATGAATGTGGGTGGAACCTATAGAGCTGATATTTTACAGATGTAATCAAGTCCCAACTTACTAGATCTTAACATTGGGAGATTATCCCCTGTGAACCTGATTTACTCTATGATCCCTTTAAACAGGGATCTAGAAGTCAGAGGAAGATAATGTCAGAGTCTAAGGGTTTCAACTTGAGGTGTCTTTACTTCTGACTTTAAAAAGATGTGGTAAGCAATATTAGAGATACTAGCATCACCTTACAACACCTCAATTCTATATTTGCAAATTAAATGAGCTTGAAAGCATATTCTTCCAGGAAGACTCCAGGAATTAACAAATCCTGGCAGGCACTTTGATTTTGCCCTGTAAGACACGAGCAGAAACCCACTCATATACCTGAAGAACTGTGAGCTACAAAATGGGTTTTATTTTAAGCCATTAAGTTTATGATATTTTTTTCATACGGCATAGAAAATACAGACCAAAATGTCAGGAAATTTCAAGTGTCTGAAATTTTACCTCTCTTGCAACTAAAGATTTAACTTTTTCTCAATTTCATGCATGCTGAAAGGGGAGAAGAGACTTCTGGACCACAAACACATTTAGGGTAAAAGCATAAAACGGAGCATCAGGAATTATGCTGGCGACTGAATTGAAATCCCGACAGGGTAATAATGAGAGGCCCATGGACTGGGGCTTCTATATACTTTGGGGTTTGTTATAGGAAAGCAACTCTTAGCATAGGAAACAAAATCTTTCTAATGGGCAGAAAGTCTGCTTGACTTTCACCCAGAGTAAGAAATTATCTTCATTAAACTGATAGTAGGTAAATATCCCCTTTGCTTCCAAGGGAGATATGATCTCTGTTTTCTGACTGCTTCACATGCAAAGGCTATCACTGATGAGCAGAAACATAAGGATTGTCTTCCAGTATTTTATATATTCATTTTCCTTCTTTAATAGAGGCAGTGATCACTAATAATAAATCATGCATTCTTGAAGAATTAAGATGCAGGGAAGAATGCTTATTAGCACAGTAATACAGATAGACATCACCAAGCTTCAGGTTTCCAAATTTTATAAAAACAGAATAAACTTTAAGAAATTTTACCTACCCTTTGTAGATATGTATAAAGGTATAGTATGTTTTAATTGGCCTTAATGCATACTTCAAGCTTATATTCCTAAATTTCCTTTTCTCTATTCTCTCACTATTTCTAATTCAAAGTATGGCTTATACTTTCTGAATCTTAAAAAAAAGAATTGTGTTGAGACAAAGTTAACTAAAACAATTATAAGAGTAAAACAAACAAAAACAACAAAAAAGAGAATTTTGTATTTCCCCTATAACTCTATTGCAAGGCCTACTATCGGTTATGGGGTTGTGCTCATTAGACTGGATTAATTGAAGTTCCTACCTAATAGCTTTAATGGTGTCAATGCAGGATTCATTACCACAAAGGAAATTCTTTGGAGATTATTAGATATTTTTAATATTGCTCTTGTTAATTTTGAATCTGAGTAACATGTCTCTGACTGAGGTTCATACACACATCTAACTTGAAAAAAGAAATGCCTTTGCTTAATCAGTTAGACATACTGAATTTCCCAGTTTACTTCTGAACCAACTGCTGTGGTGATAATCACCCCTTTGATATCATCTATACAGGACCCTGATTTGGTGGCAGAAGGTATGGAATTAGCTGATAAATGTAGAACAAGCAACGATGCATCCTGTATCTAGAAGGGGCTAGAGCTCTCTGATTTCAGAGCGGGGAGAGTGAGCACCATGGAAGGAATGCTACATGAGCACTCCTTGAAGTTATTAGTCCTATGGTATAATAGAAATATAAAACGAGGACAAAAATGTGATGAGTTTGTCCTCTATCTCGATAAGTGATAAGGTCAGATGTTTAGGCCAGGTTTTCTGTTCTCAGTCCATTGTTCTTGATTCTATTTTCTATGGTCTTATGACTGTGTAGTGAATTAATCAAACCTGTTAATGAAAACAGACTTTGGAGGATGGAAAAAGGAGCAAAAATGAAAGGAATATATTTTTGCACAAAAAATAACTTCAACAAAGAAAACACCTAGAAAAAGGAAGCTTAGCTTGGATTTTCTAAAACAATGCTTGACTTCTATAAGCTTGGCCTAGGTCATGACCTTCATCTACTCAAACCAGAAACTCAGGGGTGGACAGCAAGACCTGTGCCATGAGAACACTTTTGTAGATTCACTATCCCACTGTGACTCTTCCCAGAGCAGCTCTGACTAAAACAAAGAAAACAAATTCCCATGAAAACCAAACTAAAAGGTCACAGAAAGGAGAGGTAAAACTCATTAATTTTTTTCAGGGCCTGAGGGTTCATTCTTTAAAATCTGTGCCACACTGGTGTGTGCAGTTTGCATGATGATTTTCTTTGAATCAAAGAGCACTCACTCCAGGACGCAATGCCCTGATGCCTGGCTGCCCTTTTGCTCCATGTCCCTAGCTTAGCTGAGGCTACCTTATAAATTTAGGAACACATTTCTTTGTGAGTTATCTAAGATGAAGCTATTTCAGGACAGATTTTACTCAAATAATGTTAGAGTAGTTGTTTCCTATCTGGAATGTGTACAGAACACATCCACATAAATTGTTAAATTCCAGTATTTCAGGGACTGCTCCATTGAAAGTGGAGTGTAGAGCTGCTCTTTTCCCCAGACAAAAAGGACAAAGTAAAAATACAGAAAGTAAATTCTTTTTTTTTTTTTAAAGATTTATTTATTTATGCATACAAGCACTGGGGTACAGACCGGAGGTGTGGGGGGGTGAGAGGATTCACCACAGAAAGCGGGGAGCAGAACAGGCAGATCAACGGAAGTACACTGCTGAGGGGAGCAGCGGGCACAGCAGGAGAGGTCCACTGCGCCATATGGGTTCCACCCCTGGCCGGCAGCAGGGATCGAACTCGTGCTGCAGTGGCTGCGATTTGCTTCATAGTGCGTTGCTTAACCCACTGCGCCACCAGGGAGGCCCAGAAAGTAAATTCTTAATTTTGCCTGTAAATTCAATAATTGAAGTGAAACAACAGTTTGAAGGTATATGTAACCTGACTGATAATAGTTTCTTGTCCCTGTTCTCTAGCAAATAATAAAAAGTTGGAGAGGAGTTATGAAATATATTTTTCATTATTGACCATCTTCCAGTCCATATATATAGCTATAGATAGTCTATTATCCATCCATCTATCTGTCTGTTATATAAAATATTCCTTGATAAAGGAATTTAGCTGTGCTGATGAAATCTTTTTGAACCATACATGTATTACAATGTTAGTATATATATCTGCCTCAACTTCTGGCTAGATTATATCCCAATATAGCCATTGTAACTTGAATTATCATAATTTGAAAATGCATTCAATACAGTTAACTTACTGAATATAATAATTCAGCCTACTTTTCCTTAAATATACATTTAATTACAATTGAGCAAGATCATCCAACACAAAGCTTATTTTATAACAGTGTTGAAAAGCTCATGCAATTTATTGAATACTGTACAGAAAGAGTTTAGATTGTTAATTCTCATGTTCATGTGACTGACTGATATTGTTCTTGCAGCTCCCAACTTCACATATCACTAGTTAAAATAGAAGAAAGTTAAAAATATGATTTCTACTGAATGAATATTAAATTTACTCCACTTGAAGTAAAAAAAAAATCAGAAGTCAGGAACCATTTATATTGTATTATGTAATATATAATAGAAACATACTATTAAAATAAGATAAAGATGAAATAATTTTTGGAAGAAAATGTTCTTTTCTGGGCCTTGTTGGTGGGGCAAGGGATTGAGCATGACACTGTGGGGCAGGGTGAGTTCTATCCCTGACTAGGGAGAGGACCCATATGACATAGCACACCTCTCCTGCTTCATCCGCTGCTGCTCCCTTCAGCAGTGTATTTCAGTCTGTCTGCCTGTTCTGAGCCCCACTCTGTCTCTGGTGAATCCTCTCACTCCCCACACCTCTGGCCTGTACCCCAGCTTTTGTATGCATATATAAACAAAATCTTTTAAAAAAAAATCTTTCCTACTTTCCTACTTATGGTGATAAAAATCTTTTAAATTTTATAAAAGTGGCACTTTCAATATGATTAAGTATGTGTTATCATGAGTAGCTTGCTAAAACTTTATGCTAGAATGATTGAAGTTCTGATTCTAAGTTCTCTTATTGAGACACTGTTTATTGTTTTAATGACTGTCATTTGAAAAATCAAGTGGTAAAAACGCATAGATCCAAAAAGAAAAAAAAAAATGTGTTTCCTGCATATCCTAAATTTTGAAACTTGTCTAGTGATAATCTCACTGATTCAGAATACAAATATTTTGTTGAAATCAGGTAGTCCATTTTGAGATTTCCTGATGCTCATCAATTGTTCTGTCAAATTAGAGTGTTATATTTTCATATTTTTATAGAATATGCCAAAAATGGTGACAGAAATCAGTCTGGAAGATTACCAATGAAATAAAACAATTAAAATTTAAGTTTTGAAGTCTGATAACATGAACACTTTTATCGCTGGCTCTGTTTTCAGCAACAAATTTATCAAAGACGAACATATTAACAAATGTCACTTTTCAAAATGTTCTCTTTATGGTAGGAGGTTCTTTGAAAAGGAACTGCTTTCTTACCCATTAAAATGTGGTAATTTTGGAATGCTTAATTCTGTAATGGAAGAATATATAACTCATCTTTCACTTTGCAAACTCACTAAGTGAATTATCATACGTAGCCTGTCACTATATGTTATTCAAGGTATTCTTTCAAAACATCTACTTTTAAAAAAATCCATTTAGTGAATATATTCATTTTGAATATGTTCACATTAAAAAATCTGTAATACCTCATAATATATTGACATAGGATTGACACCATCTCGACCACCAGGTAGAACTCCTTCCTCTTCAACTTGTGAGGCAGATGACTAGCCTGTGACTTTTTATTTTCCTTTCTCAATTTAATCTTTTTATACACCTGGCACATACATAGTTTGACACTTTGTACTTTTTAGAAATTTCATAATATCTTTGAGTATAAAATGTTGTAGAAGAGTACAAAGAACTCCCATGCACAGTTTACCTAATTTCTCTTAGTGCTAACAATTTCAAAACCATGGTATATTTGTCAAAACTAAGAAGGCAATAATGGTAAAATGCAATTGACTAGCTACAGAATTGACTAGCTACAGATTTTACGTGGGTGTAATGCATCTTTGCATCTTTTTTTTTTTTTTAATAAATGGCCCTTTTCTTATTCCAGGAGTAGTCTATGGCATCATATTGCTTTATTCTCATGATTAATTTGTCTCCTCTGATCTATGATAGTTTCTCAGTTTTATTTGACCTAGACAATTTTGAAAATAACGACCAGATATTTTGTAGAACGTTCCTCAATTTGGATTTGTCTGATGCCTTTTCAGAAGTTTTGAGAAAACCATGGATATGAATGAGTCGTCTTTCTCATCACATCCTGACACATATATTAGCACATTCATTTCTATCAATTTCTTGGTTATAGAGTAGTACTTGAAATGTGTCTTCACTTTGAAGTTAATTTTTCTCCTTTATTTTTGTTAATCAGGAAGCCTAATTCATACTCAAAGAGAGAAGCATATTTCACATTGAAACTAGAGGACCTGATATGGTATTTTGAATTTTTGTGAGGAAATTCCAAAGTTCCCTTGGTTCTCAAGCAGGACACTGTTGGTGCTCAATAGAGAAAGCATGTCAGCAAGACGTTCTGGGAAGTGGTACAGATAAAAGGAAGTTCATTTTGGGTACAACTTCCACATTCCCCTCAGCCATTTAATATGTACATAACAGAAATATCAGTGGATTAACTATAATAGAAATAGCCAACTGAAAGCCAAAGTCAGGTCCACAGACATTCCAAATACCAAATATTACCATTCCAAATATTATTTTACAAATATCATTTTACAAATGGTCTCACAAAATAATTTTAAATTAAAGAAAAGGTCAGAAGAGAAATGAGAGAGAGGAAAGCAAATAATATGTTCTGATACTCAGTTCAAGTTCTGAAATGAATAATCTCAGAATTTTTTCATGGACAATGCAGCACATTGGAGATAGAATTTTAACACTAGGGCCTTCCTGGTGGAACGATGGTTAAACCACACCATAATGAAGCTACCTGCAGCCACCACAGCATGAATTTGATCCCCAGCTAGGGAGGTGACCCACGTGGCACAGCAGACCACTCCTGTCTCACCTGCTGCTCCTCTAAGCAGTGTATTTCAGTAAATCTGCCTGTTCTGCTTCCCACTCTGTCTCTGGTGAATCCTCTTACACCTTGCATCTCTGGCCTGCACCCCAGCTCCTTTATGCATAAATAAATCATTTTTTTTAAAGATTTATTTATTTATGCATACAAACTCTGGGGTACAGGCCAGAGGTGTGGGGGGTGAGAGGATTCACCACAGAGAGCAGGGAGCAGAACAGGCAGATCAACCGAAGTACACTGCTGAGGGGAGCA
>JAGFMF010012074.1:2826091-2843376 GCA_019455555.1 Galemys pyrenaicus
CCCCTCCCTGGCCGGCAGCAGGGATCGAACTCGTGCTGCAGTGGCTGCGATTTGCTTCATAGTGCGTTGCTTAACCCACTGCGCCACCAGGGAGGCCCAAATAAATCATTTTTAAAAAAATAATTTTAACACTAGAGGAAACTATATTGTAAACCTGTGATGAACCCACTGAGTTGGACCAAAAGAGACCAGAATAAAAAGTTAATTTTCTATCTAATTTTCTGCAATCATGCAGTAAGGGGAACTTAGGCTATCAATCAAGGAAAATTACATAAAAAACTAAGTAAACAACATTCTACACATTGATTTTTATGGAATATGGTTACTGATAGGTTCTTTACACACAAACTTACAAGCATCATCACAGAATATAAGCATGGAGTTGCTTCATGTAGGGTTCGTTGCATGATAAAAAAATAGAACAAGATATTAAAATCATACTTCATGGTTAGGTTAAACAAGATATATTTTTCAATTCATTTATGATCTGGGCAATATTTCATAATTTCGTAAGCCTGGGAATGAATTTCCATAAGTAAGTGAAATAGTATAACTTAGTGTTAATAAGTATAAGTGTCAGAGTCAAAGAGTCAAGGTCTCATTTCCAATTTTATTATTCACTAACCCTGCTGAATTTACTTATCTATTTAAATGTTCATCTACTTAATAAAGATAGCAATACCCACTTTATGGGATTATTTGAGAATTAAATGAGACCACATCTGTGACATATCCAGCACAGAGAACACATATAATGAATCATCAATAAATCATGACTGGCTCCTTTTCCTCCTTTCGTTTCTCTGTCTCATCACATCCTCCATCTCTTTTCCTTATTATCCTGTATGTTCATTTTGTGCCTGAAAAGTATAAAAAAGTTAAAACCAGAGTAATGAAGTCAAGCCATAAGTTAAGATAGTCAGAGAGAATTATAGCAGATTAAAAATGAGGGAAAAATGTTTATAAGGTATAGAGAAAGATGAACTCAATGAAGACACAGAATTTCCAACCAGAAATTCAGATTCCTTCAAAGGAGAACTCATCATTTGTGAAATGAGAACTGATAAAATAGCTTGTACAGGTACCTAGTGCTGCTTTCCTGGGGAATTATGACCATCAGATAAAGAATAGTACTTTATTTTATAACTGAAACTATTAGAATTTATTTTACCTGACAAGTTTTAGTTTATGTATCCTAATTAATTTTATATTTTTTTTACAAATACATTGGGGTACTGCATGCCAAATACAAATTAATATAAGTGTTTGTGAGATTTTTTTTGCATTTCTTATGGCTGACCTAGCATGAAGGATTAGTAGAAGTAAATTTTAAAAGAGTTCTTAGCTATTAAAGCATAAACTTCCTAATCTTTATTATTATTGCTAAGTAACGAGTTGTCATTTCTAAAGGAATACTAGTAAGTAGTTAATTTTTCTTTATGCTTAGGTTACAGACTTTTATATTTTCAGGTCTATTTCAGGCCTCATTTAGCTATTAAGAAATTTACACTATTTTTTTCACTCTCCTAATGGCTAGAGATGCTGCAATATAAATTGAGAAGGAAAGGGTAAGGAAAAAAACCTCAAATTTTCATTACAGTTATACTTTCTTCTCATCAAAGGACCTCAGAAATTCCCCTGCTGTATCAGTAATGCCAGATAGTTAATTTCTCTGCCCAAACAGGATACACATATGTGCTGATATAACAATACCCAATGTTTCAAGATCCTCAAGGATATTAATAAAAAGCTATTTCTTAAGGGAACCTCAGAATTTTTTCCCCAGGAAAGATTACAGATCAGTATTTGTTATCTCAAAATATTAAGGTAATTAGTGCTGGGTGAATTAAAAAAAAATGCAGCATTCACACTGGTCTAGATAAATACCGAAGTTTAGAGTATGCTTACTTGAACTTTATCGAAACTGTGGAAATTCTGGTGTTTGCAAAACTGAACTGCAAGTCTGGGGGATAGGGCTATCTTGCAAGATTTTGAGACCATTGTGTCGCTGGTTAAACTGAAAATACTACATGCATGGCCATCCCCTGCTTTTCAACATTCTCTGGGTCAGCTTAAAAGGAGAGGAGGAAATCCAGAAGTGCAGAGACATTAAAAAGGCAAAAAGAAGCTTTCCAGCCTTTATAAATGAGGGAGATTTCTTTTCCTTTATTTCTTTTTTTTTTGCCTTTTACCTGACAGTCTATTGAACTTCATTTGAAGGAAATGAGTGTGAGCAAGGGGACTTGTAGTCGTCTATCTGCCCTGCCCTTTTGCCACCTTCTGACCTTCTTTCTTTAGCCTCCTATAAGTACAGAGGGCAGAGCTCCCATGGAAGTCAGGGGAACTCCTGCTTGCATCAGCTCAGGGGGGATCCAGAGCAAGATGAGAAACAGGTCTGGAGACTGCAATGGAAACTTGAGCAGATTGTGCAGTATCATTTCACATGCTATTGTATCCCCTTATGTCACATTTTTCTGTTGTCCATAAGAAATCAGCTAAGGGCAGAGTAGGGAAAGCTGGTATAGCAAATGGTTTTCTTGCTGGTTTTAACAAAGCAGCCACACTTGAGGAGAGCTGCCTCCTCTCTCATTCTGCTCCACTATCTTGAGTCCATTTCTGAACCCCAGCCAGCTCCCAGCTGGTAGTATACTATAATGCTGTCATGTCATCAGCCCAGTCAAGATGTTCCAGTGTGTTTTTTTAAAACTTGCCAACTTGGCTGTTTTCCCACAAATTGCATGGACTATTTTTTTTTTAAAGGTTAGCTTCTACTTACCCTTGGGTGAGCAGATTTTTAGATTGCTCAGTAAACAAAATCCAGGTCAAACTTAGTGACAATTAATAGGCAACAACATTTAAATATTCAAATAACTAATATCTGGATATTAAAATCCCAAATAAGGTAGAATACTCAGAAGCTCTTGCTATAATTTGATATTGCAGCTATTAGAGTCACTTTAATAATTCCCTAAGAAGTTATGTTTCTTTAATATGTATTAGCACCTTGCTTTTAGATACTAGTTTACAATTTGTATCTGTATATGTGTGTATTTTTTGTTTTAAATAAAAACTCTTTTGACAAGTGATCAGATCATTACTTATAAAGTAAACAATAACAAAGTACTCAAGAAAAGAAAATAAATTCCTGGCCAAACAATACATTAAGTAAAGATGATTTATTTGAGGATAGCTTAGATTGCTTAAAAAAAAAGTGGGTATTTTTAATAATTTGAACATATGGTCTGAGCAGAAGTAGAAAAGGAACTTTTTAACTTGATGTCAGATCATATCACATTATGTTGATTTATACGGCTTAATGTGATATATGCTGTAGATTTTTAATAAGTGGACGTTATCATTTCAGGGAGAACAGACTTTTAGGGTACAAATCTGGTGATGCCCTTTGGGATTCCTTAGCAACTCTGCTAATACCGTTTTTGAGTTCCCAACAGAATTTTTCAATATTTTACTTATTTCTCCCGTTGGATGAAGCAACAAATAGATATGACAAAAGTGAAGTTCTATCAGACTAAAGGTCTGTTTAAACATCTTTTGCATCAATGTGTTGAGTGGCTCTTTTTCTAGGTTGTTTTGGGAATGGCAATTTAATAAATACTGAGTATATTTTTATAAAGGTGGCATTAGTTTTAATGAAAGATATGAGAACAAGTAAAAGAGAAGGGGAAAGGGAAAAAACAAAAGCACGGTCATGTTGGAGAGACCTGATCAGAATGCTGTATGTACTGAGATCTGTATTTCTTTTTTGTCTGGAATCTAACAGAAAAACAGCTAATTTTTTTTTAAATAACTTTTATCCATAGCATCCACATAGTGTTTCTAAGAAACATACTTTCAAAGTTTATTTCCTTCCCCAAAGGGGAAACAAAAATTAATTAGTCAATCTAACATTTACTGAGAGCTGACTTTTTGCAAAATAATTATAAAAAAGTACAGATTTCACACCATATTTTAACTTTCTCATCCTCTCTTTTATGTTACGACTGCCACCCCAATCACCAGTTATCTTTAATTGACTATGTATCTTTGAAGTATTAAAGGAGTCATCTACACAAAAATAGAAAAATGAATTTTAAAATCAACCAAATAGCAATGCAGCATTAACCAAACTATTGAGTTGTTGAGTAATTTGCCTAAGGTCAATAGCTAGTAAGTGATGAAACTAAGGCTTTAAGACCCTACCACCTACTACTATATTACTTAAAATATTTCAAGGAGAGAGTTTCTATAGCAGTAAAGTAGCCATTGTTTCAGATCATTTGTATGTAAACAAAGTAGAACTCACTGATGACATGAATTTCAGTGCTTGGGAGACATGATAGGGTCAACCAGTGAAATAGCTAAATGTATTAAAAATCATTTGACTTGATATGGTATAAGAAAAAAAACTTTAAATCATAAGAGTGTCTGAAAATACAAGTGTTTGGTCTAAATTTTATAGCCAACAGATAAGTGTGTCATGGCATGGTGATATTAAGGAAATCGAAAGATTAAAAAAAATTGCAAGAGGAATGGAATTTTTGTCAATTTCTTGTCCTAGAGCGGAATAGAGATCTGTAGCCAGATTTGTTTCCTAGTTCCTAACTCATCTCCACTGTTTTTTAAGTGTTTCTGCCAAGATTTCAACTGATCCTGAGAAAAGAAAATTATCAGTTAATATGCCACTTAGATAAGGTTGGGATGTGGGAAACAGAGGTGAAAAACTATTTACTTAATTATGAAGTGCTGTTCATTTTCACATAAAAGTCAAAGAGTGGTTGTCTAGTGGTGGCAGGGCAACTGTGTTCCATGCTGTCTTTAGAATACCTAGTTACCCCGTATTCTCTTATTTATGCACAAATTCTGTTCCCAAGGATAGTTCATTGAACCAAAGGCTGTCCATTCTATCATACTTATATTACAGACAAAAGGAAGGAGGAAAGGATGTAACAAAGTGCACATTCCAACTATATTTTAAGGAAGATAAGCAGGAGAAACACAACACACTCTCATATCACATTGACTAGAAATTAGTCACACTAGAAATTGGGCAGTTAGGATAGGTATTCACTTTTCAGGGTCAGCTAAAAATAGGCAATTTTATAAATATTACTGTGTAAGAAGGGAAGAGTAAATGTTGAAATATGGAAAGTATTCTTTGTCACCGTTAGTATTTATTTAGAAAATGACAAATTTTTTTTATGTTTTTTTGCTACAATTGATTTAAAACTCTCTGTCAGAGTTATCTTCTGTTTGTAGAAACAGGGACAATTGCTAATGTTTCCAATATTTGCGGAGTGTGCTGAGGGTTCTTTGACCGTATGGGTAAATTTTGCCTCAGAAATACTAAAATGCCAAACCACAAGTGACATTTACCATTGAGGCCCATGAAAGTCATATGGATTGACATATTTTTCTCATATATACCTTTTTTCCTACTTATTTGTGGTTTCATAATATGTTATGTGACAACAATCCTAAAACTAGGCTGAATTATTATTGTTAAAACATTGTACTTTGTGATCTGACTTAGCTCATCCACTTTCCCCAAATCTGATTTTATGCCCGTTGTCCATTTTGATTAATGAAAACACCAAGCTAAAAGGAGTCATGCTTTATTTCTTGTTCTTTTATTCAATATGGTCAAATACTATTCTCAACTCATTCCTTGCTGAACCTCTGTGGGTCAGATAGATATTACAAATGTTTTCAAAATAATTTCTACCTGTTCCTTCCTCATCCTAGCCTCAGTTTCTTCCATCTTCCTGCTCCTCCTCTGTCTGTTAGGAAATATGTCTTTATTACCTTCAAAGTGAAACTAATAGTACAAAAATTTCTGGATCATACGTACTTAATGTTTAGCATTAGGATTTCAAGCATAGATGACAGTGATAAAAGTGGGAAAAGCTCTCTATCTATAGAACTTCTCTTCTCTGGAGCCATAGGCACCTAGCCAGTTCTAGCATAAACAGTAAGTGCAGGATAGAGACTATTTGGATCACTGTGAAGGGTATTCAATCTAGACAATGAAGGGGAGAAGAGCAGTAGTAGTATTCATTGCTGTGTCTCTGAAAGCATACTTGGTATTCCTCCTAGAAATCAAACCTGCAGGGTATTACAATTCCTAGAGAGATTGGGAGTCTAGGAGCACAGGAGTATTTTGCATCAGTACTTTATTGTAATTTAAGGTGCAAATTTTGAATTTCCCCACCCCATCTTGATAAAAACTCAAAATACAAGTTTTTTTTTTAGATTTTTAAAAATTTATTTATGCATACAAGAGCTGGGGTACAGACCAGAGTTGCAGGAGGTGAGAGGATTCACCAGAGACAGAGCCGGGAACAGAACAGGTAGACTGACTGAAACACACTGCTCAGGGGAGCAGTTGGCGAAGCAGGAGAGGTCTACTACGCCATGTGGGTCCCTTCCCTGGCCAGTGGCAGGGATAGAACTCGTGCTTCAGTGGCTGCGGTTTGCTTTATAGGTGTTGCTTAACCCACTGCGCCACCAGGAAGGCCCATAATACAAGGTTTTTGTAAGTGGAAATAAAATATTCAAGAGCTGTCAAGGTGAGGATTTAACAAACTATTGTCTCAAAGACCATCTCATGAATTAAGAAGGGAGATAGGTTGTGCAGATTATGGGGAGCGGGTGTGAGAAAAAAGAGTTAAGTTTTATTGGCTGTAAAGTGAACTGGGGGTAAAAAAAACGTGGACTTGACTGATCATAGAGTTCTTTATCCATGATATCTGAGAAACTTTTTTCAGATAACTGGAGTTTTAAATTTCTGTCTGTGCATTCCCCCTTCTCTGGACACTCCTTTGTCTTTTGACTTCTCAGTTCTCATCTATTCTTGGCACTCAGCTCCAAGTTGGTGATAAACCTATAAAAAACAAGTGTCAGAAAAAAAAGTTTAGTAAGGTATTTATTCCCCTCAATTGTGCTCCCTTTAGAATCTGTTGCACTGAGACAGGCATTGCTTAATACAATACAATGTTTCAGTTGTGATAGTCATGGATCAATACAATACAGTGATATTCTTGGACTTCAAAATTACCACCTAAGGGTTTTTTTAAGCCTTTGATTTTACTCAGTAGAACCATAGCCACCATGGCAAGGAGACAAAATACCAGACTCCAGAGAAAAGGCAAATGGGGAAAGTGGTCCTGGGAAATAATGACACCAAGCGGAAAGAGAGTTCCTGAGACGAAGCACCAGAATATCGGATGCATAAGGAAGTCCAGCAAATGTGAAAGAAAGGGGAAACTCAACTACCTTAGCCTGTTCTGTCCATTTTGCAGAATTCTAGTGATGGGCTTGGAGTGAGATTGTCTCTCTTTGAGCCTTAATCAAAGTCAATGCTGACAGTACAACTATAGGGCAAAAGTGACCTACCTGAGCTTTGAAAGTTATACCTGAATGACTGTCCCACACCTCCCTGTCTCTCCTGCCTTAACGGTTGTGAGCAAGAATGGATATTTAAAGTTATTGTGTTGCTTGGTGATCTGTTAGGAAGCAATAAGGAATGAAAATTATCTTACTGATTATATCTAATGTTATATACCCTAGGAAATGGGTGTGCATTGGGGGCACAGTAATAGTGGTTGACTACAGGTGTTTAAAAAAATGTTGTTTTTTAATCTAAATAATTACATGACTTTTGAATGAAGACTGTTACCTAGTATAATACATAAACAAAATGGAGTATATCTATCTAGTCTTATAAAATTGCTGTGAATACAATGGAGAGCAAATTGGTTTCATATTATTTGAATAAAATGTCTAGTTACTATTTCTAGACTATGACATATAATAATACAACAAATATAGTATAGAAAAATATTTAGAAAGTTAAAAATATAGAGGATATTCATGAACACACCATTGTATTATGGAACCTAATTTCTGTTTAAAATTAGTTTTTTTTTAACCTATATTTTATGTTCCCCAACTGAAATGGCATAATCAAGGTCACTCATAGGTCCTAAATTTTTAGTATTAAAGCAAAAACTATTTTAAAAGTTGGAACTGGTATATTTAAACATTACAAACAAGTGACCCAGCTAATTTAATTTTGTTTATTAATTTTTTTAATTAATGTTTTTCTAGTCAATATGAAAAAATGGTAACTAAACCTTGAATTAAGACAGTAATAACATTCATGTAGAATCATCCTCTTTCTTGAGACATGTAAAGGGCTATGTGATAGTTTTTAATTCCTGATGATTGAAAGATGAACCATTCTTCCAGAAAAACAGCTTAGGATAAGAAAAGTCAATAAACTGAGACTTTTTAATTACATTTATGTTTTCTTATATTTTACTATTGATCATTTCATGTTACAGTTCACTATTTTGACTTAGTTTTAGTGAGGGAAGAGTTAAATTGTGTCACTGATGGATTACCATTATTTAATCAGCCATACTAAATATCATACTGAAAATAAGAGAATCTTCCATTTTTACATTTAACCAAAAAAAAAGTGTCAGAGATAATTTTTTATTTTTACCAAGGCATTTTAATTTAAACCATATAAAGATATAGAGGGACTTATGAAAATGTTTTATAAAAACTGATTTTAAAATGGTTCACTTGCTATAAAAAAAGTTTATAGATCTTTAATAGATTGTCTCTCAAGAGTCATAATTTCTCATAGATCTATTACTTATTGTACTTGCAGGCATTATGGTGTCATGTTCATTCAATGTAAATTTTTGAGAAAGAAGTAATCGTAGCTGAAGTCTCTGAAAAAATCATTCAGTTGTTACAATTAAGTTGATTGCCAGTCTGTATTTTTCATATAAGGAGAAGCAAATTTGCCGCTTTATGAATAACTTGGCAATGATGAATGACATTCAAGTTTGCAGACATAGTTGGAATATTCACATAATGCTTTCCCCTGTAGCATACCTAACCTTTGTTTTGCCAAGCACTTTATGGACAACAGACTCCCAACAATTCCTGACCCTAATCAAAAACAGAGGGAAGGTTTTAAGACATGAACAAGAAAATAAAAGTAATAAATTTATCCAGCTCACATTTTTTGGATTCATGTTAATATCTTACAAATAATAAAGCCAGAAGTTTCACTGTCTGAATTCTAGAATGGATTACATTGCATCCATTTCAGCATTCAGTCCAGTTTAACCAGTGATCAACAATTGAAACAATGAAAAACTAGCATTTATGAAAATACACTATATAGAAATTTACAAATCTGTTTCATTGGCATCATTATACTTCTCATGTCCCCTACATATAAAGAGAATGGATATAGATGTCAGCAAGAGTTTTGTCTGAATTTTTGTAGTCTTGACGATACACAGAAGGATTTTCATCATCTGATCATCAGCATCCCATCAAGTTCGGAGTGTTGTTAGATGATTTTCTTTGTATTTGTGCAATGGCAAAAGAGTGACAAAGCACATCAGTTGGCATTCAATGTGGAACAAAAGACTATCTCTTTTTCTGCATTGAATGGCTTTAGCAGTTTAATTCTAAGATTACTAGGATTTGTTTTCATAATTCATTGCTGTATAACAAATTATACCTCCTCTCCTCCCCAAATTAGTGAGTTAAAACAATAATTCATTATCTTTTTGTTGTGTCTGATGGTTCTGCAGTCATCTGAGCTCTTGATCTGGAATGTCGAAAATAGCTCACTCAACATGGTCTGGCAGTGGTTGCCTGCTCTTTACTGGAAGCTGAGCTGGAGTGGTTGATCAGAACACTTTGGTTTTCCCACACTGACTTGGTGTGGGACTAAGCCTTAGAGGCTGGGGACTGGATCTCATGAGAGGGCAATCCAAGAGTTAGGTGTTGAAGGAGGAGATAGAATTGTCAACAAATTGAGGCACCAATGTCAAGGAAAACAGTTCTTTGGGGTCTTAAGAATTACAATTTGGAGGAACACAAAGTCAGTATAAAACCCAACTATGGTCCCTAGGCATTGCTGGGGAAACCACAGTGCCTATAAGTTTAATAGATCACGTCACCCAGTTTTGAACAGTTATAATTTTTTTGTGACTCAAGCAAGAAACAGCTTTTTCTGTGTGACTGGTCCTTTGCTTAGTGTCAACTGTTAGCAGTCTGCAGTTGTCTGCTAATTCCAGGATGTTTATTGTTATAGTTTCTGTCATACCATATCTCATCAGAGACACATGTAATCTGCATTTCTCTACATTTCTCTCCAGCTCTGTTTTAGATTTCCTTGATATCTGTGACTTCATTTGGTCTCATGTGTCCACAGACTCCACTAGTCCTCTTCTGTTCTTCTGTCACTTAATTCCCAGAATATCATTCTGACCATGCGGCCTGTCAAAGTATACACATGGCATTCTGGAACTAAGGAGAACACACATAAGTTCCATTACTTAAACTGAGGAGTAGTATCTATGTGCAGAGAGGTGAGGAATCACAGTCACCTTTGGAGACTAATGACCATAGCCTCTTTTTCAAGACTCAAACTTTCATACCAAATTCTGTCACAAACCAGTTTTTCCTTCTTTTTTTCTGTAATCAGTAGGTTAAGAGAACTTACTTGAGACATGTCTATTGAAAATCTACCATGTGCTGAGGTAGTTGGAGATTGTGAGAATGTAGTCTCATCAAGTGATCAGAAAAGAATAGTGTTTGATTTTTGTTTTTGTTCTTTTTTAAAATTATTTTTAATTTTCCTATGTTGTTGTCCATTTCTATATAATATTTGAATTATCCCCTTAGTTGTAGTTCCCATAATACTCCCAGCACCACAGCATCCATAAACCATCACCATAGCCCCTTCTGCTCTTCCCTCCTGTTTTGACCCTTCTCCCTTCCCCTCTCTGCTATATCCCTCAAATCTATGGTTTGCTGCAAGTTTTGTCTTTTTTGCTGATTCTTGGTTAGGTTTTCCTTTATTTTCCCTATAAGTGAGACCCTGTGATATTTTTTTTTTCCTTTCCTTCTGAGTTATTTTGCTTAGCATAACCCCTTCTAGTTCCATCCATGTTGCCACAAATGGCATGAGTTTATCTCTTTTGATTGCTGAGCAGTATTCTGTTGTGTTTATGTACAATATCTTGTGATCCATTCATCTGTTCTAGAACATCTAGGTTGTTCCCATATCTTAGCTAGTGTAAATATTGCTGCAGTATATGTAGGAGTTAAGGTTTCCCTTTGAATTAGTATTTTTGTGTCCCTTGGGTAGATTCCCAGGAGTGGAATCGCTGGATCATATAGCAGATCCATTTTTAGTGTTTTGAGAATCTTCCATATAGCTTTCTATAATGGCTGGACCAGTTTGCATTCCCACCAGCAGTCTGAGAAGTTTCCATTTTCTCCACATTCTCGCCAGCATTTGTTGCTGGCAGTTGTTTTGTTTTGTTTTGTTTTGTTTTTAAATATGGGACATTCTTACTGGTGTGAGATGATATCTCATTGTGGGTTTGATTTGCATTTCCCTGATTATAAGTGAAGTTGAGTGCTTTTTAATATACTTGCTGGCCATTTGCATTTCTTCTTTTGAGAAGTGTCTTTTTATCTTTTCTGCCCATTTTTTGACTGGGTTGTTTGCGTTGTTTTCCTTGAACTCTGTAGTTCTTTGATAATTAGTCGCTTATCAGTTGTATGGTGTGTAAATATTTTCTTCCATTTTTTGGGTGTCTCAGTTTGGTTACTATCTCTCTGCTGTACAGAAAGTAGCTTTTTTAGTTCTATATAGTGCCAGCTATTTATATTTCCTTCATTTTCTTTGCTTCTGGAAATGAGTCTTCAATGTTTCGGTGGTGTATGTCATGGAGTATTTTGCCCATGTTTTCTTCTACATGTGTTATGGTTTCAGGTCTTGCAAAATGATAGGATTTGAAGATCCAAATTATCACCTGGGGCTTCTCCTTGTCTGTATTTAAACTTCTTAACAACCTGCAATGTACTCTTGAGAGTTCCACTGGAAAGCTTCCTGGATGTCACAGAAGAATTTTTCCTCTGCTTCTGTTTTCTCATTTTACCCTCACATGGCTTCATTCACATCAAGTGATCTGCTAGATGTAGTTTTCTTCCCCAGTTACAGCCACTGAAAATTCTACGCTGTGCCTAGTTTTTCACAGCAAAACTCATACCAGGGAGTTAACTTTATAAAAAATTCATAAAAACAGAGATGTTAAGATAAGTATGGCATAAAGGTACTTAAAATCACTATTAGCATGGGCTATTCTTAGTTCTCACAAAATAAAACTTTCAAACAAATCATTACCTGACTATACATTCTGCTCTGACTCTTCTCACATCAAAGGAAATATATATTATCTCTAGGTCTGAACAAATTTACTTTATCCCCAGAGACAATAGGAAGATTTCTCATAAGCCCCTGAGTTCTCCAGCATCCAAGTGCCTACTTATTTCCTGTCACTTAACTTTTTTTCAGAATCATTGGCAGTGAGAATATCCATGATCTTGGAATACAGCCTCCATTCCCATAACTATGGTGTGGTCTGTGTCACACTAAGGGCATGGGGCAACTAAATGACAGGACATTTCCCAAACAGGTATGTTCTAGTAAACAGCACCTTATGTGAGAGACTTCATCCCCACTTCTTTCATTTCAAACAATGGGACTTGAAGAGAAAATTAGATCTGATTATCTATTATGATTAAGTCTAGTCTAGGCTGCTAATGAAAACCAAACAATTGCTTAAACACAACTCACTGTTTCTTTTTTTGTCACTTTTCTCACACACAGGAACACCCACATATCACAAAGAATATTGAAATGTACACATTATTTATTCTAAATCCATATGTAGGGCAAACTAAATCAAACTAAGCTAAACTAAATTTGACTTTTATTAGTTTCCTGGGGTTGCCATAACAAAATACAACAAACTAGGTAGCTTAAAGCAACATAAATTTATTCTTTAAAAATTCTAGAAGCCAGAAGGCATCTGTAAGTCTGGTTTCTTAAGAGGTTAAGAGTAAGAATATGTTCCACGTCACCCTCCTAGCAGTAATTGTTACTAATCCTTGGAGTTCCTTGAAAAGTAGATGTGTCACTCAATCTGCATTCTTTGGCACATGCTATTTTCCCCTGTGTATCTATGTGTCCAGATTTCCTTGTTTTTGAGGGGGGTAAGCTCTACCCCAATAGCATGACATCTTCTTGATTATATCTGCAAAGACCCTATTTTTAAATGATTTCACATCCATAGGTATTAGGATTAGGACTTAAACATATCTGTTTTGTTGGATGGGGAGGACACGACTGAGTCCAACTCTTGATATTTGTGTCCAGAAAAAGACACCCACAAGTCAAAATAGTTAACTGCTCCTTTCACATTCATTATATATGTCTGAATTCAGATTACTTAGTTGAGTTGGGACTTGGCAAGAATAATTTAAGTCCTGAGTTACTTACCTAACAACTATATGACTTAAGGACTGAATCATCTGAGTTGTCACCCCCAAAATAATGGAAGTTTGCTCCCAAACAAATATCACTTTCCAGCCAACAAGGCAGAAACTGCTTGTAACTTCCCACTTGGCAGTTTCCTAACTTCAAAAATCTTAAGCTCCATTCTCCAGTGGGTACCTATTTACAAGGATAAAATGAAGTAATAGAATGAGAAATCCCTCAGCGTTCTTAGGAAGAAACAGTGATATACAAATCCAAGGCAGTTTTATTACTCTCTTTTCCACATCGCTGAACTCATTTTCTCGACGGGAAAGCTTCTCTATCATCCTCTTTTTTCCTACGTCCTTTCCTAAAGCACAGCTTATCTTTTTTATACTCCTTCCACATATATTATGTCATTATTTCTAAAAAAAACTTGAAAAGAAGCTGGATATTGGAGCTCTCACTGTAGTCTCCAGAGAATACTATGCTACCCACTGAGAGAGGAGGCCCGCTGTTGAGACTCTTCATGTTGAGACTCTTCATGTTTTGAAATGACCAGGGTAATTGCTCAGGCCCTGCATTGCCAGGAGCTGGACTGCACCCAGAAGAAACACTGGGGAACTCTGAAAGGTGTGACTGGACTCAGAGAATACTTCCTCTCAGCAGTGCAAGGGGGTAATAATTCACACTATTGTCTTTCTTTATGGCTGTTTTAAAATATTTAAAATTGGGCTACTAAAATACACAGATTGTAATTCTAACATAGACACACTTTGATCTGGGACAGATTGATAATTACTGAGAGTTCTGAGTGGTTTTTTAGTAGTCCACTCCACAGAAGATTGTCAAAGATTCAATCTGAAATTTACATGATTTTTATTATGAAACAATTCTGACACAAAATAACATATAGATAATCATATAGCAAACTCCATTGTTGATTTCCTATTCAATTGTATTCACTGTCTTTCCTAATATACATTACCTCTTGAAGCACATGTTTTCAATTTTGTTATACTCAGTCATTATTTTTTTCACTTTGGTTTGTATTTTTGTCTTTTGTTAGGGTCATCTCTTCCCACCTTGAAGCTATAAGGATGTTTTCCTATTTATTTTCCTAAAGAATTGGAAGCTTATTCTTCATATTATATTTTTATACCTATAGAAATTTCATTTATATTTATGTTGTGACAAAAGGACATTTTAACCCAAGGGGTACCCAATTTTACAAACCCATATATGAATGGTACATATTCTCTTTTGACTTTTGAGAAAGACTAAAAAATTAGGGAAATAAATTTATCCAAGCTATTGTGATCAGAAAAACATTAATAAAGAACATATCAAAGCTAAGGAAGTGGATTTTTAATAAGCAGGAAAGTCATCCTCAAGTCTTAGGATGTTAAGAAGTGTTTTATTTGAGGATACATGGAGTATATTTGTATAATTCACTGTTTCCTGGAATACTGAACGAAGTGTAGGGAGATTTCAGAGAATAATATGATTGGTTAGCTGCTGCTTAGCAAAGAGCTCTGGTAAAAATTCATCATTGGTACTTATGAGCATACCCCCATAGTAAGTTTTCTATACTCAATTCAGTTTCTAGATTACCCTTTAGACTTTTGCATGTTGGTATCTTACTTTCTTAACTACATTAGCTTTATAATATGTCTTAATATTTCACAAAGAGAGAACAAATTCTATTATTTTTGTTTTAAAATTATGCTGACTGTCTTACTCCTTTGGAAAGTTGTAAGAAATTTAAAGCCAGTTATGACTTTTGCTGGTATTACCTTGAATTTGTAGGTTTATTTTGGGAAAGGTGGCAACTTCCGTTAAAATTTCTATATATTAATGTGATTTTTCTATTTACTTAAATTGGTATCATATATTTCAACTAAATCTGCATTACACATTGTTTTTTCTTACTTTAATGAAATCCAGTAATCTGTTAATAATGTAGTTGCATTTAGATTATGCTATATTTACATTTAAATATTAAAATTCTGACCACAAAAGTAATGCATATTGAACATAGAAATTTTGGATAATAGAGAATTATAAAGAAGAAAAATATCCATTGTCACCACTTTGTATATTTTCTTTGAAGACTCTCATATTGAATATTACTAAATATAAGGTTAGAATTTCACTACATGTATAATTTTACTTTGTACTTCATCACCTAATATTACAAGGCTTAAGAACAGACCAGAACACCATTTTGTGACTTTTAATTAGTCACTTTGTTTCCATTAGATTGGATATTTTGGTTACATTTAATTATTCGTTCTTAAAAACAACATTTTCTGAGTATCAGTAAAATAATTATTGCTAACTTATAATTTCTTAGGACAGAGGTCAGAATACTATGGCGTGTTGCCTGTTTTTGTAAATAACGTTTATCAGAACATTGCTATATTCATTTTGTGTGGTCTATGGCAGCTTTTATGCTACAACTGCAGAGCTCAAGAGTTGCAACGGAAACCATATGGCCCACAAACCCTTATTATTGCTATTTGACACTTTATAAAGGAAAATTGTTGATTCCTTCCTATCTTAGGGTAAACTCCTAGACATGAAATTTCTTCTAGGTATATGTATAATTTTGTAATGTCTAGTACACTATAAATTATTTTTGAAGTTGGGAAGTTTGCAACAATATTGTGTGAGTGTCTATTTCAAGGTACAATTACCAAGATCAAATATTTAACCTTTGAAAGTCAATAATCTATTTTATGCTACATCTTTAGTGAATTTGTCAAAAGATATGGTACAAACAATTTACACCTTATGTTAAAAATGAGCTGATACTAACTTTCCACAAGAGAAATTTTGATATTTTTACATTAAACTTTTTTAAAGATGTATTTATGTATACAAGAGCTGGGGTGAGGCCAGAGGTAAGGGGGAGTGAGAGGATTCACCAGAGACAGAGTGGGGAGCAGAACAGGCAGATAGACTGAAATACACTACTGATGGGAGTAGTGTCAAGGTAGGAAAGGTCTGCTGCACCATGTTGGTCACTTCCCTTGCTAGTGATCAAACTCATGCTGCAGTGGCTGTTGATAGCTTCATAGTGTTGAGATTTAGCCCCTTGCACCACCAGGGAGGTGGTGCAAATTGCGAATGCTGACTAGTATTTGACCCCACACACATTTGCATTCGTTCAGTGTTCAGGACTTGGGTGTTCGAAGGAAATCACTGTGATGTTAGGTGATTTGACAGCAGGGTAAGGAAATAGTTATTCATGAAATAGGGATGATGTCAGGCTATCCCCCTTCCACTCTGAACACAAAGATCCCTCCAAGATGATTTTCATCCTTTACCATTAGTTTTGCCACACTAAATCACCAGAACAAAAATTCTAGGGCTTACATTCTTTCTCAATAGTTTGTATCTCATCTTCTGTAGGAAAGAGTAAAGAAGTATTTATGATTCTTTCTGTGTTTGACTTATCAGATTCTGCACAAGATTTATTTGTATATACTTAAACATAGAACACTTTTATTTAGTGACAAATTAAAAACACAAATAATGGGAAACTATTTTTCTCTCTACTGGTATAATAGCTCCATTACATTCTAATTATTTGAGACTATAGAATTGTTGAGATGCTGTGCATGGAATGTTCCGTAACAAATAACAACTGATAGCTTATTTAGAGGGGAAACTACATCAGAGAGGCGGAAAGATTTTCCTCTTCTGGCCAATCCATTCCATCTTATTATAATATTTAAATTTATAACTTCCTTATCATTTATTGTTGACAAATTGTCTTCAGTGAAGAAATTAGAAAAATGTTTAAAATCTGTAGAATCATTTTATTTTATTTTTTTTTAAAGATTTATTTATTTATGCATACAAGCACTGGGGTACAGGCCAGAGGTGTGGGGGGTGAGAGGATTCACCACAGAGA
>JAGFMF010012074.1:2843558-2908496 GCA_019455555.1 Galemys pyrenaicus
CTCCCTGGCCGGCAGCAGGGATCGAACTCGTGCTGCAGTGGCTGCGGTTTGCTTCATAGGTTGTTGCTTAACCCACTGCGCCACCAGGGAGGCCCTGTAGAATCATTTTAAAGTGATCTGGTTATTGGCTAGTTCATATTAACTATACAAGTGTAAACATTCATTGGTATGTTTCAGAGAAAATAGATGCATATTGGCATTTGATCTCTTTGTTTTTGTTAGGAAACCAAATAAATCCTTTCTGCAGCTTAGCTGAACTTTTGACCATGATACTTTATTCGCAGAAGTGATTCTCAGAATATGGGCTTTTAGTGAGGAGATGACATATTGAAGAGAGTGATATATTTCTATGAATATGAGAAGTGATAGGAGAATGGAGATTTAGGTATATTGAGAATTCCACACTGGAGTGATACCAAGATTCCTTTCTGGAACCAAATTACCTCTAGGCAGGATCATCCCTTTTTACCACTCTGATCCTATCCTGGACTGGAAGAAAAGGGAAACTTTATTGATTGTGCAATCACTTTGCAAAAGACACAGTGCTAAGTGATGTTCATTTGTGCAAAATGATTCAAGAATAGAGTGGAGGAAAAGTACTCTATCTACATAGTTAGGAAGGTACTTGGTACACCTAACAGAAATCCTGATATTCTCTGTCATCCTTGTGGGCTTTAAAACAGGAATGGGAATTATCCGTCAAAATTACACCCTCCGGACCTCCCTGGTGGTGCAGTGGGTTGAGCAACACACTGTGAGACAAACTGCAGTCACTGCAGCACGAGTTTGATCCCTGCCACTGGCCAGGGAGGGGACCCACATGGCACAGCAGACCTCTCCTACCTCGCCCGCTGCTCCCCTCAGCACTGTGTTTCAGTCAGTCTGCCTGTTCTGTTCCCAGCTCTGTCTCTGGTGAATCCTCTCACCATCCTGGACTCTGGCTCTTGTATGTATAAATAAATAAATCTTAAAAAAAAATACACCCTCATCTGCTTTGTTAATTTCAGCAAATTCCCTTACTTCGGTGTATGTGTTCTTTAAAGAAATGATTTTCCACAAAATTCCTCATTTTGAAAATCAGGATTTTGAATTTATGATGAAACTTTGCACATATCCCATTTTTATAACCTATCAAATAAGAATTTGTAATATTCTTAATACACAGAACATACACATAATACACTTAGTACACAACTTTAGTGGAAAATGCTGTGAATATTCATTGAAATGGCAATTTAAATTCTACTTCAATTTTCTAAACCTGATTCCTCAGTAGTAAAAAGATATTAGAATTTAAGTCAAAGAGCATATCTAAAACACCTTTTTAGCTTTTGATTCCAAGGCTTTTCTATAGTGTCTCTTACACTTTATCACCCTACACACATTCATTTACATTCCCCCAGCCCTGCATTTATTAGACAATGCATGCTGTTCATCCAGGTATGCACAGAAATAGATGTTCCATATAGATGAAGTAAAAGTTCTGGGTTAATGTGGAGAATGAAGGAATGAGAGTGTTACCACCAGCGACCTTCACTAGTTTGTAGTTTGACATGAATGTGAGACTTAATCAAATATGCATTCCTTGCTGTCAAACATATCAGACCACTTATTTGTTTTCCTGCATTCTTGAGGAAGAATCATTCATAAATTTTCTGTGAGTTTTAGCTCTCAGCATAAAGGTAGAAAATATAATTCCAGAACAATTTCACAGGAATATTCCCTACAAGAAGAAAGTCTTGGATACTATTTTTTGTTAGCAGGTAAGGACTTTCCCATTTTACTAGTTAATAGGTGAGCACAGTTAACTCTCCCCGGCAGGTGTAAACAGCTCTGTCTCACCACTGCCTGGTTAATATCTTTGCCCTCCTCCAAAGCAGACAAGTTCAGCTCGGTGCAGATGAGCTCACGGAGAAATATTTGATATCCCGACTTTTCACATTACTACAGTAATTTGTAATATCCTCATTATTAAACAGAATCCTAAATATATTACAGAAAACCATTTCCTGAGCAAGGGTTTCTTTAACCTATGACATGATATATGTCTGAAAACTTGCTCATCAAAATGTTCACAGAGGTAATCTAACCTCAAATACCTAATACCTTCTTCCAAAGTGGCGTTTGAACTTTGGCTCTTTCCACAGAGGTTAGTACTTTAACTAATTGCCTCCTTATTCTGGAGAGATTTTTTAAGCTGTTCTCATGACAGGAAGTGGGCCACAATGATGTCTGGTTTCATTGTACCATTTGCCTACCTGTCTTTTCTTTGTCCTCTGTGATCCTTTCTCTCCCTTCTTTCTCGCTTCTTCCTTTGCTCTTCCCCTTCCATACCTTTCCTTCATTTTGTTCTTTCATCATTTCTTTTCTTCTTGTATTGCATATACATATATAATATGCCACAAAAAGTGATTTGTGTAGTATTGGATCTATGATAAGTGTTGTACAGTAAATGGTGATCATAAATATGTCATTTTAAGAAACAATGTTTCTTTTTGTGTCTAACTGGCACAATCACTCAAAAATTCTTTGTTACAAGTGCAACCAAACTATGATTTTCACATGAAGTGACTTACCAAGACAGACTAATTTCTTGACTTAACATGGCCCTTTATCTTGACCTAAAAAATAGAACAAATTAGTGATATTTCAAGAAAATACGCTTACCCTAGCTCTCCAAATGCTTTGAAAATGTAGAATATTATGCTTTTCACTATTTAAATAATAGCCCTCCAAAATATATATACATGAGAATGAAAAACATACCATTTTTATCAAAATTTGCCTATTTTACCCTTGTTATTCTTCTTATCTTAATGTCTCATGGGTTTTTGTACTGGTCTTTTAATGAGCAAGTGATGCACCTAGGTAAGCTGAAGAAATTTGCACAGAAGATTGTTCTGGTTTTATTAAATAAGTATTTTTGAAGTTTTTACTTGACCATAGATCAAATACTAATTCTTAGACTTGTAAGGCCAAAAAAAAATAATTTCCATGATGGTATTCTGTATGTAAGTGTGGTAAGAATGAAGTGTGCTACCCAGAACCCCCTTTTCCAGGATGTTTCTACATTGGCTATATGGTATCTTGATGTTCTGCAAGAAATACTCTTCTGAGAGAACAGAGAAGACAGGCGCACCCATTATTAATCATGCCCACACTTCTCACAGCTATTCAATCAAACACTAATCTAGATGCTGCAGTGAAAGGATTCTGTAGAAGTAATTAAAGTCTCTAATCAGTTGACTTTAAGTTAATTAAAATTGAGATTATTCTGGGTGATCCCAACTAGTCAGCTGGAAGACTTTTAAAAGAGGGTTCAGTCCTGCCCAGATCAGAGCTTCCCAAGAGAAGATGGGTCAGCATTTCCCCCATTTAGGATTCCTCCTTCCTAAATGCAGGTAGAAAACAAAGTTGAGATCATGTCCATGGTATTTCATCTTAAATATGATCATATCTTATTGATGACCTGCCCCAGAGTCTTTGGCTTTGCTCAGATAGCGCCTACAATTGTATAAGCCAAACCCTTGAAATACATTTGTTCATATTATCCTGCTTATTTCATTTCTCTGATTGAACACTGACTGATAGTCTATCAAAGAACAGTAACCTAAAACTGAAATTTCTAGCATATATTGTTGTTAAAATACCCACATTATAAATACACATATGTTATACATTACCATTTTATAATGGATGTTCGATATTTTAATGTAGATTATGTATCTGATTACAATAATAGTATTGTTATATTAAAGCTTAAGGCTTAAGAACATTAATTTGCATAATAAATGAGAATCATTTCTTTTATACAGACTATCAGAATACAAAATACAGGTAAAATATATAAATTTTGAGCAAGTATTTAATTGTAGTTATTATCTGTTTTTAAGAAGTAAAATGAAACTGGTTATTTAAAAAAATAAGTTGAGTGAACAATATTCTTTGACAATTTCTTCCCTAACACTAATACTTTGAGAGTCTTTGGATCAGAATTGGGGTTGCAGTATGTTCAGGTTAATGATATTTTTGCTGTATGTAATCACTTGCTACTCAGCCAATTTGTGTTTTTCAGAAAGTAATTTAAGCCAATGACATAGTTATACTGATTATCCCATAGAGAATTCATAGGATACCATAAAAATAAAATTTTGAATTAGAAAAGTGGAGTAAAAGATTTTTTTTTTTGGTATGTGTTTCTCCTTATTGAGAAGATCCATAGTTAATTAAAGGAGAGCTGAAGGCCAGAGATGTGAGACCAAATTACTACTTAGTTTTCTTGTAATTAGTGATCTCTGTATAAGAAGAAATGGACTAAATTCAATATATTACAATAAACTATAATATTTGTAGTTTTATAATCATCATCAAATATGTGTATATAAAATTCTACACTGGTAGGAACTTCATTTTGAGCATAATCTAAAACTATTTCTCATTCACAAGTCTGGAAAAATCAAAAGATTCTAATTAATAAACAACTGCTTATCTTATTTTTATGTAATCTTTAAGTACTAAAGGGGAGTAGCATAGTCTATGTTATTAAGGCACTTACATTTTAGTCAATAAAATAAACATGAATTTAGATCAAATAAGATATTCTTTTTAGAAGTAGATTTATAACATGTCATAACACAGTAATAACTAAATGTCTGGCATTTACTAGAATTTCATATTAATTAACACATAACTAGACATGTAAATCTTGATGGATCAGGAACTGTGACTTGTTATTATTCCACAATTACTTAATATCTAACATTTTATTTTTTGAATTTCATGTTCATTTTTAAAGATTTATTTATGCATACAAGAGCTGGGGAGCCTGCCAGAGGTGTTAGGGGTGAGAGGATTCATCAGAGTCAGAGTGGGGAGAAAAATATGCAGACATATTGAAATACACTGTTGAGGGGAGCATTGGACAAGACAGGAGAAGTCTGTGCTACACCATGTGCGTCTATTCCCTGGCTGGAGATTGAATGCCTGCTGCAGTGGCTGCAGATAGCTTCATAGTGTTGAGACAACCAGGGAGGCTCCCATGCATTATCAAAGGCTCTTTATCCTTCATTGTCTAAAACCTGGGTACAGCAGTTATAAATGAATATGCAGCATTGTCAGCTTTTGTAAAAAAAAAATCTATATAAGTAAGACCTAAAACATTCTAGAGCTCAGTATTTCACCATGAGGGACATCTTGCTGGAGTTGGAATCAGTCACATTTGCTAGTATTTCCGCTCAAGTGAATCATTTGCAACGTGGTAGATAACTGATGTGTTGGTTCTGATGCCTGAATTCTTTTGACTGTGGTTTGTTCAGCTGGACTACATTCAGTATGAATTTAATGTGAATTTATTTCTACCAGTTCTGCTCTCAGTGTTTGACTAATCCAAGGATTCATAAACTCTAACCTGTGGGCTAGATCCAGTTTAATGCCCATTTTAAAACTAAAGTTGTATTGGGAATCAGTCATTTACATTCATTTATATACATTTCTTGGTATTCTTTCACACTATAGTTTGCATGTGTGAGTAGTTGTGACAGAAATTACATGTGCTGTGTGGCAGGAATAATCCGAAACTAGTCACTCTGATTTCTTACCTAATTTCCTGAATGGGGAATATTGAGTTTATCTGATCTGTATTGTGTTCAGCTTCTTCCTCTGCACCATGCTGCTCCTAACCTTCCCTTCCACGGGTTTTGATAAGGAGGGAAAAACCCATTTGCTTCCTAGAAAACACAATCTGCATCACAGTAGTTGATCATCAAGATTTATTTCTTTTAGATAGGGCCCCCTCCAATCTTGTTATTACAAATGAGTGACAAATCCTTACTATTAATGGAAATTGTGATCTTCTTCTTGATGTCATTCTTTTTCCCCAAAGATCTTCCCTGGGTTGATCCCTTACTTAGAAAGGCCTAGAACTGTAGTGCAATTAAGACTATAATGCTAAAAATTGGGAGCTCTCTGGAAAGATGGCATCAGAGGGTATTCCCAGAGAGAATTAACTGAAAAGTTCAGGTTGGCACTAAACTTGAAGGATTCTGCAGTCTGGGGCAGAGCCAAACTACCTCACTGTCACCAAGGATCAACATTATCTGAGAGCAAGAGACAAGGTTTGGAGAAAATTCAACTGAAGGGAACATGGGTGATTGGAACAGGTGATGGCCACCAGGGGGCAGAAACTGAGGTTCATACCTGCATCCAAGGAAGGCAATTCTAACTGTTGGGGATTTAGCCACAGGAAATACCAGTGTGAGTGCTGTGGCTAGCCAAGCAAGATGCAATCCCCAATGAGAAAGACAACTCAGGAAGGAGTAGCTCACCATACTCATTCCCCTGAGAGTGGGCAATAGAGGGACTGAGAAAGATACAGTGAAGCCATTTTTGAATATAGCTCTAGCCATTGGAAAAAGTGGAAGCTCTGTACCCTTAATATTCAGAAAGTAAATAGTGAGAAGAGGAAATAACAGAACAATCAGTAACCTGAGTCCTCAGGATAGCACCACACCACAGAGAGAGAAGAGACTTCACAAGGTCTTGAAAGATATTTTCTTCCTAACAGAGTCAGAATTTAAAATTGACATGACACAGAAATGCAAGAGAACACAGAAAAGTTAATCAGAGATATACAAGAAAATTCAAAAAACAAATGAATATCTTGAGATATGAAATTAGTCAACAAGAGATTGAAATTGCAATGAATAATTTCATTGAATATTTGAGCCCAAAGTTAATCTTTATATATTAGCAATGTTAAACTTTTGATTATCAAATTTGTCATAGAAATACTACTATATTATATTTTGTCTGTTTTGAATCATGGAAATATTTTTAATTATCCAAATCTTTCATACTTTTATTTTACACATCTCTTCATTCAACATTGATGTCATACTAAGGGAGATTTCTTAAATAGTTATAGGAACTTATTTTTCCTTCATGTTGCTATCACTTTGTAATTAGATAGGAACAAAAGCATTTATTTTAAGTGGTCTGATCATCCCTGGAGCATACATATAACTCCCTTAGCTTCATTTTAAATTTATTGAATAAAAATCCATTTCTTTGGATAGAATAAAGGGTTATAAAATTATGAATCAAAGAATCAGGTCAAACGTGCCTTGTGTTGGCAATATGAATTCAGATAAAGAGTAGGAACTTTAGAATAAAACATCCTCTCTTGACTTATTCTTGGTAGCAAGAACCTATCATATGAATCTTTATAAACTTGCAATGGCTTTAGACTCTTTAAAAATTTTGTTGTTTGAATTATTTGACATTCTATTAAAATCCTACAGTTTATGAACCAAAGAAAATGAACAGATGATTTTGTTTCTCTTATCATGCATTTTCTTATATGGAAAAAACAATTATTTAATATTATGATTATTGAGAGAACATTGATTTACAAAACTGTTTCAAGTGTATAGGGCCACACCTATACAAATACGTGGACTCACAATGTGCGCACCACCAAGTACCAATGATCTTTCATGTGGGATATTCAGATAATAATAACTTCTTTTTGAGATTCAGAAGCATACTAAATAATTAAAAGAAAATATGTGAAACATGGAGGGCTTGCTATAATAGTAGTTATCATTTCAATGCTCACTTAGTTTGGGTTCTAGAAAAGATTTAAGAGGAATCAGTAAAACTTAAGCTGAGTTATAAAAGACTTTAAGAGGTTTTAGACATATTTCACTATACTTAGGGGGGTTTGAAAGGAAGTTATATGTCTGTTTTTTATGCTGGAGAGTGAAACTTGGTTTGGCAAAAAAGCCTTACAGAACTAATTCCAAAAGAAGTAGTAAGTAGTTTGACTCAATTCTACTTTATTATTCTTAGGTAAAATTTGGATTATGTTTCCACAAAAGCTTTATTTGAACCTTTAGTTGATTTCAACTAAAAATTGATACAATGCTTTTAAACTTGGTTATTGATTCAACCATACTGAAAACAATTTGGAAAATTTATTCTCTAGTGAGCACAGATCAAAATAGTTAATATTACAATTATTTCCCAAATTCAGCTGCAATGAAATTGTTTTTATTATCTCGATTGTGTGGTTCTCACTTGATATAACAATTAAATACAGTTATAGAGACAACAAACTCCTTAGCATAATGATAGACTGTTCCTTGCAGCTGTTATTCTTGAATAAACCTAATGGGACAAAGCAGGGGTGGCATGGATGACTTTTAATGATTTCTTTTCAATCCACATCTACGTACTATATTGGACTGTCACTGTAGTTGATAAGAAATTACACAGTTTAATGAACACAGCATTTGTTTCATCAAAGGTTTAAAAGAGAATATTGTTTGAGTTATAAACTCCCCAATGACAATTTGAATATATAGATTTAAAAATAATTTTCTCATGCAGTATCATATTATCTGCCTTCAGCAAATTAATCCAAGCATATACGTATTATCACACATACTTGTTAATCTTACCAGTTTTTAAATGTCCCTGGAAGTATTATAGTTTATGGAGGTACGAACAAATAAAGAAGTCAATGAAATGCTTAAAAAGTTAAACATAGGAAGTATATAAGTCACCTGAATCATATTGTGTGAATTGTACACATTGTATTTGGAAAAAAACATTTTATTATAATGCATAAGGAATATGTACAATAAATATTTCATGACAGCTCATAAAATCTGTTATTTGCATTTCTGTAATACAATATAGGCTTGCATCATAAGAACATTTATATGAAGATATGTTTTCTTTTTGTTTAAAATGCAGAATTTTTTAAAGTAAATCAATTTTACACCACAATCATGCATACCTGATATCTATTCTTAATGGTCTTTCATAAAACCAGCATTTAAACTCTTACCTAATACAGGGAAATTTGATTTGCTAGAATACGCTCCTTGATTGCCATAGGAAAATGTTTACAGAAGTTTTCCTGTATTAAAACTGCACCAATTTCCTTGTACTTAAGCATAAAGAGAATGCAGGGAATAAAGATGAATGATTGACTAATGTCAGGAGTTTCCATGTTTATAAATATATGACATACAGACAAGTTTGGGATGTCATTAATCTATATTCATGTATAAGTATTTGTTTCTGATGATACAGAAATTATATTCTTATAAAAGTAGGGAAGGTTTGTTGACACAAATCCTAATGCTTAAATAATACTGAGCTTCCTGGACAAGGGAACTCAGTTATTGGAACAACATAGATCAATATTAAATATGAAAACAAAGAAGAAGCACAACAATACCTTTTTTTGGTGATCATTTTTCATTATGTTGTTTGTGCTTCATTGAACTAATCTCGACTTAAAGCTCCAAATGAATTGAAAAGAAGTTTTGGATTTAGATGATTGCAAAATTAATTCAAGGTATGTGTATAATTATTAAAATCAAGCCTAACATTTTTTATTGTTATTTTCAGAATTGACAGCACTGAATATATTCCTTCTACTATATGGCTTTATTTTTATCTGCTTGATTGGTTTCTGCCATATTATTATTTTCTGATTTCCCTATCAGTTTTTAAACCATAAACCACCCCTCGTTTCTCATCTTCACAACAACCTCCTGACATTCATTCTTTGTGGTATATGTGCATTCTCCTTTCACTGTTCAGCTTTTGCATACTTATCTTGAGGAAGGAACTATGTTTATCACTTTCATTTCAACTATTAGCTCCTTGCATGTGACTCTCAAGTCTATAATTTTAAACAAGATTTCTTTCAAAATCCAAAGGAATGATACCCAATGCTTCTAAAAATGTCTGCCTTGATGGGCCAAAGTAACCTGCAAATAAAAATTGGGTTTTTACTTTCCTTTTCCCAAAACAATATCTCCATAAAAGGAAAAGGCTAAATCAGCGATTACACTGCTATTTGGTTTCACTTAATGCAGGAGAAACAAACAACAAAAAAAATATGGGTGATGGCAAAAGAATTTCTGGGAAACAGCCTCATGTCTAGCAGGGAGTATAGAGAGTCCAGAACTGTGCTAGATAGTAGAGTAAAGCATGCCAGATTTCTGTAAGAATTTTCTCCAACAATCCTAGATCAAGATAGCCCCCTAATATGATTCTCCCTTGTTGGACTGATAGAAGCAAAGACACACTGAATGGCAAAAAGAACCTTTTTTTCTAGTAACTATTAAAGAAGGAAGAAGAGGTTGATTAGCTTCCTAAGCATTTTCACCAAGGTCCCCTATAAGAGATAGTAAAGGGTCCTGTACAGGATTTAGAAATGCCCACTATAAAGATAAGGAAACATTTCCCAATTTACTTTGCTTTGAGCTTCTATAACTTTACTTGGGTAAAAGAATTGAGAAAAATAATACTCTTATATTGGTAGCAGCAAGAGCAGCAGCAAAAGTTAACATGCTCTACTGCATGGAAAAACATCACTCAAGTTCCAACATTGAAAGTGATATCAAAAACCCACTTAGTTTACACTTTAATATTCTGTTGAGAACCAGAATGGAGTAGAGAAATTTTAGAACTTCAAAATTGCTGTAATCAGAGACCTATGTCAAGATAGATGATGTTTGTTAATTACTTATACCTCCATAGTTCTTCCAAAGACTGTCCTTAGAGAGTAGCACCACCATTCATTTATTTAACCAGGTGAGAAAAATCGCAATCATCTTCAGTCCCTTCAGCTCTCGGTCTGTTCCTGCTCTGCTCATCTCCAGCTACCTCTTAAGTGGCTTGCTTTTCCCTGTTGCCACTACCCAGGATTTTTAGAGCAGCATAAATTCTGTGACTCTGAAGTTATACACATCCAATTCATCTGCCCACATTTCTGTTAGTAATATTTCTAAAATGTAAATTTTACTATTTCAATAGATTCTATTAGCTTCTAAATATTAGTAGAACACTTCAGCCTGGTATGAAACCCTTCATGCTTTGGTCTCCTACTTTATTTTCACTAGTACCTGTTATAGAATAAAATATTATGACATCTATTCCTTCATTTGGGACTATTAACTCACACACACACTCTGCATATTGTCTCTTAATCACAAATTTCAGTCATTTGCTAGTCCACTATCAACTGAATAAAGTCTTCATTTAACTGCCCCTTTTCCTCTTATGTTTGCAGACAAATAACTTTTTTTCCCTATGATTTCCTAACACTCCAAAGCAAACTCCCTCTTACATTAGTAATGATGTTGAGTAGGTATTTTATTATGTATTCCTCTGCCTTATTAGGACCTAATCCTTGAGAAAAATTTGGTCTTGTTTTGTTGTATATACCTAGCAAACAACATGTAAAGTGGGTACCTAATATTTGTTTAAGAAGTTTTGAATATGTTAAAGCACATAATATAATGTAGAGTATAAATTGTACTAACAATTTTCTCTATAATTTTTAAGTGCTCTATAGGTATTTTAAAAGTCTATTAGTGCAGAGTAAAATGTTCTTTTAATGGTCTTGACATTTTAGGTTTATTTTCTGTTGAACAATTTGGATTTCAACAATTCCATCATATACTGAAACTATTCTCAGTTTACATATTATTTTAAAGTAAATTGTTTATTTGCTTTTGTTATCATGCTATAATACATATGTCTATCATATTTTTCAAACTAAATTGATTTTCAAAAGAGATGCAGTTGGCTGTTGTAGAATTCAATAGATGTTTAATAAATATTTGTTGAATGAATGAAAATATTTCCCCTTTGAGTTTTTTAGAATCCAACATCAACAAAGAGAACAAAAGTGTGTCATTCTGCCTTTGAATATATTATCCATTTTTAGTTCATTTAAACTAGGAAAGATAGTACTAATTAAACCTGCTAAATGAAAAGTAATAGGGTATTTACTGATTCTTCAGATTTCAAAATTATTAATAAGAAACTCAAAAAATAGGGATACAAAATACTATAACTAAATTTTAAAAAAAATAAGCAACTAAATCTAAAAGCAAACAACTAGAAAAAGAAGTACAGCACAAAATAATAACCTAAATATATAAAGATCAATAAAACATGTGCAATGAAACATGAATATGCAATCCCACACAAGAAAAACAGTCATTCACATAGAAAGCCATGCAAAAATATCAATAACACAATTGTGTATTGAAATATCAAAATAGTTTGCTTATCAAAAATACATTTAAAAAAGTTACATGTATAAATTCTGTAAGCAAGATTACTAGGTTAGATCTGCATAATATTTATGAAGGAAACATGGCAATAAATTATTACAATAACTAGATGACGCTCAACATATAGTTGCTCATGCTTAGTCCCACTTAAGCAAATCAGACTTCCACTTCTATTCTAGGGTATTCCCAGAAAGGAAAGGCTTGGCTCATCCAAGTCAGCACTAGCTTTCTCAGCTATCTTATTAGCACCAAGATTTCCCTTTCCTGTATATAAAGAGCAAACTCTGTTTAGAGCTGCTTAAGCCAATCAGCAAATGCCCAGTATAATTTCTTTCTTCCTGCTTATTTTAGTCTATGAACATCCCTTTGCATAGTTCTTAGAGTTTCTTTTCAGTCTGATAAACTGAATGCTGCACCATCATAAATGGGTTATATCTCACCTTTGTAATCTCATTTAAACATTAATTGCCAACCAAAGGCTCCATCTCCAAATACAATTGCATGGGAGTTAGAGCCTCAATGAATTAACTTTAGTGGAATACAGTTCTCTACATAGCACTCATTATCATTTATTCATCCACTTATAAAAGTTGATAGATTATCTAGGAATAGAGGACACTTAGAGCAGAGTATAAAAATGTGAATCAGATAAGCTTTCAGCATGAAAGTAATATACATTTTCGAGGGATAGAAAAGGGGATCAGCAAACAATAGTGACATAAATGCTATAAAAACATTATAAACAATGAATTTTGAAAGACAATGAGTGATTATTTACTGAAGAGTGACATTTCACCTAAAATTTGAATATAAATAATAGTAAAATAAGAATCAAATATTGGGTAAATGATTACTGAAAACAAAAGAAGAAAAATAGATTTCATTAATATGCTGAAAAGGCAAGACATTGCGTGGCAATAATATTATTTATTACATTTAAAGCAAGCAGGTGTTCACAGTGGAGTGTGATATTAGATAAGCAAGAAGAGTTGGTGAAGGACAGTATATAGCTTATTGAAACATTAGAATTTTTCCCACAGGTAAAAAAAAAAAAAAGAATACTTATGACTAAATCACATTTGCACTTTAGAAAGTTCACCTTAGAAGCAATGTGGGCAACATTTTGCTAAGAAGGAATTTGAAAATTGGACTTCAGTTAGAAGTCATTGCAATTCTTTCCAATTGAGAGTTGATGTGATCTTGAATGAAGATTTAGCAATGATCATGGGGGAGGAGAGAAGAGAATGGATCATATTTTTGTTTGTTTGATTTTGGGATAATCAAAGTAATTATTTTTAGTAGTGACTTGGCAATCTTAGATTATAGTCCTTCAGAAGTTGGATCCAGAGGTTTAGAAGTGATAATCTTTAGCATTTAAGTATAGTTTTAATTTAAATTATATATTTTCATTCATCATATTATTTTATTGAGTCAAGAATAATGAAAATTTAGGGGTAAAGATTCATGAATTTAGATTTATGAATTCATGGATTTAGGTTTATGAATTTAGAAGACTATTGGATAAAGGTCAAATACATGAATAAAGGTCAAATATATGACAAATGTATAATTCTGGGTCCTCAAAAGTAGAATAGCTATTTTTTAATACTTTTCTAAGATACTCTATTGCATTATTTTCATGATCGACAACAATGAAAAATTCCAAAATCCTATTTAGAAATAAAGTAAGGAGGAGGCACAGTGCACTCACGTGAAAGACTATGAGGGTCTTGGTGGTTGGTGTGGTATGATGAAGAGGTGTGATCCTATACCTGTGAATCACATACAGTACTATAAGCAAATTAACCCACAATAAAATTAAAAACAAACAAAAAGAAATTCCAGGGTCTAATTACCTTTATTTTTCTGAAAATCTTCTATAATTTTATACATATTTTATACATAGTTCTTCAGTATGTGCTTATATTTTTGCAATCTATCCTTCATATGTTCCTTTTCTATTCAATGAATATTTATTAGACCCCTACTATTCAAAGACTTTTTATAGGGTGTGTGTGTGTGTGTGTGTGTGTGTGTAAAATTTAAATACATGCTCTCAAAAATCATGTGTTCTGTATGGGAGGAAGTAGCCAAATGTTGAACAAAATGTGAATAATTGCAAAGCTCTCCCTCAGTCTTTATTCCAAAATAATATGAAGTTATTTCATCTGCATATGACCCAAACCAAAAGACAAAGGACTACAATTTGAGTCAGACACTTCTTCACTCCAAAGAACAAAGAAATATTTTTCTTTTCACTTTATAAGAAGTTCTGTTCTAATGGTTGAGACTGAGCACAAACTTTTCAAATGGCTGATTTCTCCATGGAACACAAAGTGAGATTCCTTTCCTTAAATTAAAGGAATGATAGTTTCAGTTAAAAAACACATATTGTGTTTTTTCAAATTTCAGTTAGTACCATATTGCCCTGCATATATTTCACTGTGTTAATTTTTGAATGCAGATTAAAATACCTTCTTTTTAACCTTAAAGAGACTCTTTTTTTACTGACAATTTTCAACTTAAAAATCAATTCCAGCCTAATAATCTAAATATATCCATTAGAAAGTCAATTGCATTCATGATTAAATCAATTTGATGTTCTTATTTTAAAGATCTTTATTATTTTTTAACATAGAGAATTTTGTCTTAAGCTTATTAGTTTTTAACATACTGGATATTTTCCTGAAATATTTTGATTTTTGAAGCATTAGATAATATTGCAAAATTTCTAAGTCAAGTAAAACACACAGTTTTTAATATCATTTGTTCAAATTGAGGTACACTTTCTATAAATAATTGCACTGATACAAATATTTCAAGAATATAGTTATTGAAATTTGGTAGTAACAACTTATAAGTTGTAGAGTAAACTATAATTTTTAATTAAATTATTAATATCCAAGGCTGTGTCACACAGCTGAAGAGACTATTAACGATCTATAGTGACCATGAAATAGTCTATCAGACTTGTGAGTAACTTCACAAAGTTTATCATTTTGCAAGGATATTGATCAGGTCTCTACATCAATAAAGATTATATCACTAAAAATGCATGGCCTGGGTTTCCTTGGTGGCCCAGGATTTAAGATCATTTCTGTAGCCCAAGTTTGATCGGTAGCCAGGGAGCTAACCCATGTATGAAGCAGCAACCTCTCCTGTCTTGCCCACTGCTCCCCTCAACAGTGTATTTCAGTACACCTGCCTTTCTGCTCACCAACCTGTCTCTCGTGAATCCTCTCACCTCCTGCATCTCTGGCCTTCACACTTCTTCTACAAAATAAATAAATGCTAAATATAATAAATAAAAGTGCATGGCTTCCTACAATAACTGACATCCTTAGTATTTACTACAAATTAACTTAGTATTTGTAGTATTTACTACAAAACACTCTTCAACTCTGTCGTCCTCTCTCCTGCTGGAATAGACAAAGTTATTTCATCACTAATATCAATGAAAACTCATTTCCTAAAAAGCATTCCTGTTGTCACTTGGACAATTTTTCCACTTTGGCAGCTGCTACACAGTAGGAGTGCAAACAAGTAATTGCATGAAGAGAGAGAGAAAAAGAGAGAGAGAGGAGAGTGAGTTTGATTGATTGAGACAGAATGAAAGAAATATTATGGTCATCAGATTTCTACAATCTCTTGGAAGAAGGCAAATATCTCCCTCCCTCCGTTGGTCAGAAGTAGGTGCCTTAAGCCAGTGGTAAAGGTATTTCCTTGTGAATTTAGTTATGAGAGGAATTGTAACTTGACATTTGTGTGTCCTCTCTATACTTTTTAATGATTCTTGCTTTCTCTTAAATTTGTTTGCAAATTTTCATGAATAATTTGTCTTCAGAGGATTCAGAGAAAGGAGATTTATTCTCATGTTATTGATAACCTCTGGAGTGTTGCACTATGTCAGAGGGTAATAGCAGAAAAGGCAGGATGACTGAAAAAGTTGCATTTCAAGTCAAGGATGTTTGTGGACATTATAAATAAAAAGAATCTTCTCAGTCTTACCTTTCAAATGCACTCATATAAGGAAGGTCGTATGATTACATCCAACCCAGAACCTATGTAAAATTTAGCATTTATTATTTTCAGATTTAATGTTAAAAATGGCTCATTTTTCATGCCTGATGAATTCTTTCTAAATTTTAAATCTTTCATTCATCTTACTCCATCATCACTTATATTCTATATACTAAAATGTCAGTGTATCGCCAAACTACCTACAATGCTGCTTTGTTGACTGATGATAGCCCAATGGTATGACTAGAAAATTCTTATCATTTAAAATGATAATTTTAGTCTTTGCGTATGGCCATTCATTTATAAAAGGCATATGTAAAGTTGTGTTGCAAATTCATAGAACTGTATTTTTTAGTCTAATACATACTGTTCTATCTGATTTATAAAATGCCATCCATTCATTATCTTATTAATTGGACATATGAGACATACTGTCCTGCATAAATGAAATCCATATGCCTACATTACATACTTGTTTTTCAAAATATAAATATAGCAGAAATATTCTATAAAATCATTTCATGATCATTTTTAAAACACAAATTTATTTCATTGGTGTCAGTATTGCACTTATTAAAATAGCATTATTTATTATAATATTTAGTGAAAATAATGCATATATTGAGTTTTTAATTTAATAAAAATGTGCTCTGATTTTAAAATTCTGATGAGTCATTTTTTTAAAATGTCATTTCATTTTTAGTATATTTCCTTATGAATTCTTATTCATTAAACATAAAATACCATTAGACAAAAACAAAAGAAGTTTAATTTAATTTACATCTGTCTTTTTGGGGGGTAGTTCTTTTATTTCAGCTGCTTGGGATTTTGTCAGAATAATTTTTCCTGAGGCCACCCTATGATGTTATTTGTCATATTTCTATAAAAGGGCTAAAACTGACATCTCTATTTATAGTTGCAAAACTACCTTTCATAACAAATGTACTTTTTTTTTTATTCTTTATGAGGTTAAAAGGAAAAAGAGACTGTGTAAAAGTATGTCACAATAACTACTTATTTTACTCAACAGATCTATACAAATATGTCTGTATCTGTGTCAAAAATATCAGTGAGAAATGCAATTAGTTAGTAAATTAATTTTTTATCAATGGATATAAATTACATTAGTTGTTTCTTGAAATGAATCCTCCTTTTGCTATGCAATTCTCAATATGTACTTACAATCCTTCTGCTATTGAATCAGGAAAATAATAAGAACATGATAATTAAAATCCAAGGAGGAAAAATATAGGATATGTGTAGAGAATAAGAGGAAGAGAAATTAAGATGGGCATTTGGATTTTTTTCCATTAACTTTAGAAAGTTTATTTATAAAAACAAATACAACACTTTTTCATTAGGATTTATTTACAAATTTCTCCTAAATGATTTATCAGTGGAATTTAGTTCCATTAGAGAATAAAAATGATCTCTAAAAAAAATCTACTTGATGTCATCTTTTTTTGCTTACAGTTGAAAAAAATACAAAAACAAAAAAAAAAGTGCTATAAGTATTATTTTAAAATTTAACAATGGTTGTAAGAGATGGAAGTGAGCTAAACTGATTTTTTTTTTACTGACAATTGAAATAACACCCAATATGTATTAAGGGATTACTCTACAATTTTCATTTTGCTTTTTTAAAAATATTATTTTTATGTCTGAAGAAACTTTTGTTTCTTTAAGTATTTTATGGCTGAAACCTTAGCAAGTTAAACATCTTTCCAAAGCCATATTGTTAATAAAAATACAGAAGTCAGGATAAGAGCGCTTGTGGTTTTTTTTTTCCTGATAGTTATACTTTGTAATGCTATTACTTGTTATAGATAATCCTATTATAATTATATAATATTTATATTATTCTCTGTATACTATCTGTCTATAACTACATTAATATATAGATTTATATCTATTTATCTACCTGCATTTTTTTTCTCATTAGCATTGGTTTCTTTGAATGAAAGACAAGTTATATACTATGAACCAATAACATTATTGTTAAAATAAATTTAATCTGCATTTTATTACAAATATATACCAATCTATTTTATGTCTGTATATTCACCCTCTTTCAGATTATTTTTAAGAAGGAACTTCAATATTCACTCTTTCAAAAATATAGTCCAAGTACTCATTCTGACTCAAGCTTTTTCATATGTGCTCAGCATACATATAGAAGGGAAGATCCTTCCTTTAAAGGGCTTAAGATCTGGCTAAAGAAAAAAAAAAAAAAGACAAATATATAAGAACATTGTGTCATGAGCTATAATAGTCCTTTGTCAGAACTTGGACTTCTATGGGAATTATCCAGCATGTCTGGATAGATGGGGAAGGCCTTCACAGTTGAGATTCTTGCATTAGACCTTTCACTTGGGCAGAAGTTTGACAGCAATTGAAGGGCAGTAGGACTTTCTTAGTTGATGTAAAAAGTGTAGAATAATACTAAAGCAGACATAAAACAGTGATAATTTTTGCAGTTGTAAAAATATAATATGGCTCTCTTACACTGTAAACTGCCGCAGAGCAGTGATGCTGGATTTAGGCAAAGTTTCTATGATGAACAATATTTAGAAACTATACAGGATTATGTATTTCAACCTAGATTTAATGGCAAGGTGCTGAAGAATTTTAATATTAAGTCACTATTTTGTTTACATTTGGGAACATCCCCTTCCCTAGTTTCCTTTTAGAATGGTATAGAGAAGGGAAAAAATAAAAAATGGAAATGTTTCTAACATATACTAGGGAGATGTGCTCCCTAGTATATGAGGTTTGATGCTAAAGAGTGTGGATTCAATTTGAGTTTCAGAAAATATTAATTAAAATAGTTAAAATAGTACTCTTGTAATTTATAATCCACAACTGTGTTACAAGAAAAATAAATATAAAACATTACCAGTACTCTAGACTGCTCTATTTTCATTCTGAGGATGACTTCGTAATACTTGAGAGTAGTGTTGGTTTTTCTATTGGCAGGATATTTTTTAAACATTCCTATCATTATATCCTAAGGCACCTTCCCGCTAGTGCAGCTGCTGCAGTGTTTTCCCTCAGCATCTCACCTTGTTTTGCTGCTCCCGTCTCAGTAGTTTCATACCTGAGGCCAATTTGTAGTTCTCTCCTGTAGTTAAACCAGCTGTTTTGTAATAACATTGTTGATTTCTCTGAATGGATTGTACAGAGAGCAGTCTTTTACATTATCATACATTTGTAAGACATGAGCCCTAAAGGATCTAAGAAAATCTATAGTCTGAAAGAATATAATGTATTACTAATTTTGAAATGTTTTGTTAACATGGAAATACAATGATAGAAATAATGGCAATCATTGCTTGATTCTGAAGAGAATCAGCCTTTTATGTCAGATTAAAAAAAAAAAAAAGTGTTGATCCACTGAGGTTCTACATCTGTTTAAGTCCCAGAACAACTTGGCGGGTGAGAAAAAGAAAAAGGAAGTGGTAAAGTCAAATATTAGGGGCTTAAATGGGAAAGATATATTTTTTTTAATCAGCATAACAGGCTAAGAGTAAAGAAATATTAAACTGGCATTTATTACTTTTCATACCCACTACTTCATTAACAGAATCCATGTTTTTAATTGCATGTAAAACTTCTAAGCTAGATATAAAACACTAAGTATTTCTACAGAAGCATGTTTTATTAAAACAAATAATAAAGGGTAAAAGTGATAAATGTTCCACTGACTTTTTATGTATTTCAAAAAATTAGAAATGAGAATGTTCTAGGTCCTAATAGCATAACTTTGTATTATGTAGTGCTTCTAATATAAAAGTGGAAATAGTATTTGGTGTAGAATGCTAATCATTTTATTATTGAATAGTTAGTGCATTTAATGGGAAGCATTTTTATATGTAAGCCACTATTTTGGGTTATTTTATCTCTAAGTATCAAAATGAAATCTACTTCACTTGAGTTCATGAAATGGTACAGTAAGCCCTTTTATATTATGATTGATGAATTACGTTAAATTGCTGCTCGTCTCCTAGCATATGTTCCAGATGTTAAATATTATGGGCAATCTCTAGTACTTATAACACCAGTAAGTGTCTTGGAAAGAGACCATTATTACATTTTAGAAAGGAAATCCAAAACTGGGGGCAGATTTGCTTAATATTTGTTTCATATTTAAAGCATACGATTATCCATTAGTAAATTGTATTGTAAAGAAATCACAGAGCTAGTATTTTCTTTTAAATAAGCTTTATTTGAAAATTGCATCAGAGTTATCGAGTAAGTTACTTGTGATAGACCAAAAATCTGTTACACTTGTAGGTGGAGGATTGGCAGTAGCATAAGCCAGCTTTCTATACAGCTAATAGGATTCTCAGCTTGGCTAGGAATAATCCAAAAGGAAAAAGGAAAAAAAAAATCCTCTTAATTTAGATTCCACAAGAATTTGTGTAGCTTAGTATATGCCAATATTAACACAGCCTTCCTCTATCCTTTAAAAGTTTACATTTTCAAGAAAATAAGCTTAATTCCTGTACTACTGTTAAAAAAGTTTGCCCTGTAACAGTACTACAATGTTTCTCAAACTTCTGTGTGCATCTAAATCACCTAGAAAGATTGTTAAAACAATTGAATGGCCCGAACCTTAGACTTCTGATTCAATAAGCCTGAGGTGAGCCCTGGTAATTTGAATTTTTAACAAGCTACAAGTTAATGCTTATGTTGCTTCCACAGAAACCAAATTATGCAAAAACTTTATTAACGAATAAAAAAATAGGGCCTCTCTGGTGGTCTAGGGGTTAAGATTCAACGCTATTACCACTGCTGCTTGAGTTCGATACTGGGCCAGAGAACTAGCCCACACGTGGCGCAACAGATCTGTTTCGCCCACTGTTCCCCCCAGGTGTATTTCAGTAGTTACACCTGTTCTGTTCCTCACTATGTCTCTGGTGAATCCTTTCATCCATGCCCATGTCCCTCTGGCCTACATCTCAGTTCATCTATGCAAAAAAAGAAAAAAAATAAAAAGTAGGGAAAAATTACTAATTTGATCACCAAATTATGATTTTCACTTGACACTGATGCCTGTTTTTCTCCTTGTTTCATGCATGCATACATACCACATACTATATCTACATATATACATATATACACATGCATACATACACATGAACACCCGTGTGTGCGCGCACACACACACACATATCATGGCAAATATTGATATAGATAGAAGAGACTAAGGTAGCTACAATTAAGTTTAGGAACGAACTTACTCATTTTGTTAAAGTAACCGTGTTTACCTTTTTCACACCGATGTCACCCATCTCTAATGATGCGTGGGGCTATTTTTCTGGGTGTTGTTTATTTATTTTATTCTCAATGTCCATACCCCATGCTTATCTTTCAACTTTCCTTTATCCACATTCCAAAATTGAAGGGTCACTGTGTCTGTGATTCCCCTTTCCCAGGAGTAGTCTGCTGTTTGTCACTGCTGTGAGGACTGGGACAGTGGATTTCTGTGTCTTTTTGTCTAGTCACAAATTTAGGTGAGGTCTGTGTGCCTGGAAAATGTGGTAGGGCTTTCTTTGCATTCTGAAAACTTTTCGTGACAGCCAAAGTCTCTCTTGTATTTAACATCTGTACAAGGTTGTTCCTCATCCCTCCTCCTTTCAATTCCCCAGAGCTGGGAGGTCTCTAGTCATATTGGATAGGTTTATGGACACAATAATCTTTATTCATAGAATAAAATAGAATTCTGTGAATTTCTTTAATTGCTAATATGCTGTTTTAAGACGGTATTTTAAATATACTAGAGGTATTGGCTCCTTTTATTGTGCAGTACTTAGTAAATACTGAATTGCTTAACTTATTTTTTCTTATTATTTAATGGAAAACTTTTAACTTAAGAAGTGTTAACCACACTTGAGACGTTTTACATTAGCTCCACAAAAGCGCCTTAACTTGATTTTAAACAAACAAATAAACAAATAAATAAAATGACAGGCTTAGTGTAGATTTGGAGCATTCATTTTCTGAATTTATTGGTTTTTTTCTTTCAAATATCAAGTCTTTCCAGTTTGGTATCCTTTTTTTTTTTTTTTCCTAGAAAAGTTTGTGCTATAGAGTAAATGTGTCTTCCAAAATTATTGTTAAATCCTAATCCTCAGTGTAATGGTATTAGGAACTGGGGCCTTCTGGAGGTGATCATGTTATCAGCATGAGAATCTCATGAATGGGATCATTAGGAAAAACCAGGAAAGATTCCCTGCCCCTTGAGCTGTTTGTAACCCAGAGAGGGTTCTCTTCAGACACCTAATTAACTGGTGTCTTGATCTTGTATTTCCCAAACTCCAAATCTGTGAGAAATAAATGTCTGTTGTTTATAATCTACCCATTTCATAATATTTGGTGGCAGTGAACCAAATAGGTAAGCACAGTAATTTGTGTTAGTTTTCATATCATTATTTTTAGTTTTTTCATGTTCTTTTATATTACATTTGTAATAGATATAGTAATTGACCTTATTTATATGTGGTTGTTTATTTGAATCGTCTGCCATTTCTCTTTATCAGTTTGAGAGAGGTTTGTCTTAATACTCTGTTCAGAGAATCAATACTTGTTAAACATTTTGAAACTCTTACTATTACTCCATTTCATCATTTTCTGCTTTTCTCTATTTTTATTCATTTTTTTTAATTTGCTTCTTTGCTTATGTATATTCATTCATTTATTTTTAAAATATTTTTTTGTTTATGCATACAAGAGCTGGGGTACAGGCCAGAGGTACGGGGGGGTGAGAGGATTCACCAGAGACAGAGTGGGGAGCAAAACAAGTACATACACTGAAATACACTCCTGAGGAGATCAGTGGGCGAGTCAGGAGTGGTCTGCTGTGCTATGGGGTCATCTCCCTAGCCAGAAATCGTACTTTTTCTGCAGTGGCTGTGAATTGCTTCATAGTGCTGTGACTTAACCCTTTGTGCCACACAATTAACGGAGACTCGTTAATTGATTTACTGATTATTGTTAAGCTTTTATATTTTCTCACAAATGTGAACCATTCCTTGGTTCACTATAGCAAACTATACATTCTTCATTGTTATTAATTGCTAAGTATCATAATAAATTTCACATAATTCTTAAGTATTTTTAAATTTTCAGACATTTGAGAATTTTTAAGCCATTTTTTGTTATTGTTTTCTAATTTTATCACCTTGTAGCCAACTATATATAGTTGTTTTTTTATATTGGGTATGAAAATATATTAGTATTTCTAGTTGATTTGATGCATATTTGATTTTCGTGAATGTATTATGTTTGTTCAGAAAAATTTGTATTTTCAGTGGACAGGTTTATAATTCTTTTTATGACTACTTGTTTAAGTAAATTCATCATATTTTATATTTAATACTGTGCTGTTTTTCTATTGATCAGGTTTTGAGACAGTGATATTAAAAAACTCCAGTAAAATTTTTGAGTTATGAAATTCTGTTCAGGTCTCTTAGCTGTTGCTTATACTGTGAATCTATCATTAAGTTCATATGTGTCATCATATTTTATTGTTCATTCGATCCTTTTTCTGGCATCCAACAGTTTCTCTTATGTGGTTTGTAACTTAATTTTGACTTTCTAGTTATCTTAGAAAGTTTTTATGAATCCCTTATCAGTCATTCATTATCAGAAGTCATCTTTTTGTTTTAATGTGGCTATTTTACAAAACCATCACTTATCTAGTGATAATTCAGTTTTGATATCTGTATTTTATTTGATCTGTCCAACATCTTGTGTTTATTGTAACAGCAATCATATCAGAGATTATTTGTATCATATCATTTTATATTGTTTATTTGTAGTGCATTTTGTCCTCTTTATGTCTTTCACTCTATAGAAGGGATATTCTTCTGGAAAGATAGTACAGTAATCTTATTTTTCTTTCCATGTGTGAATTTTTCTATAAAGACTGAAAAATCTACAGCAATCTGCCTCTGATCTCATCTTCTGCAGCCATATTACAACCATCTAGAATTATGTTTTATGTGGTTATGGATACACTTGTTTGTCACTGATGTTTCTGAAATCAGTAAACCTCATTGTGTTCTATGTTCCATCTTGTCATATTATTTCTTTTTATTTCTGTTAGATTATTTTTTTACCTTTTTATTACTTGTATTTATTTATTTTACAGAAACATGCATGGTGTGATTAAGTGACTCAGATTTTGTCTACCTATGATTGTATATATTTGCTTTGACTTCATATGTGTGTTTTCCTGGGAATCATGTATGTCACATCTCAGATTTCTTTAGGGAGTAGAACCAGCAACTGATGCTGACTCACAGTCTTATTGGGAAATTGCTTATTGTTTTTATTGTACTTACATATATTTATTCTCCCATTTCTCACTTATATCAATAAATTTATTTATTTTTAAGATTTAATTTTATTTATTTATGCATACGAGAACTGGGGTCTAGGCCAGAGGTACAGAGAGTCAGATGATTCACCAGAGACAGAATGGGGAACAGAACAGACAGATCTACTGACATGCACAGCTGAGGGGAGCAGCAGGTGAGGCAGGAGAGATCTGCTGCACAATGTGGGTTAGTTCTATGGACTTGAATTGAACCTATGCCACACTGGCTGTTGATAGCTTCATAGCGCTGAGACTTTAATCCCTTTGCTAACAGGTAGGCAGCTATTTCAAGAAAATTGAGATTATTTAGACTCATCTCATTTTTTTAGGTTATGGTATTTTCGCTGGAAGAAATGATAATGCACCTTGATTTTGAAGTTTTCAAATTTCTCTATCTCCTCTTTCCAACTTGTTGTGCATCTTTACATTCTGAGTGTTACAATGTTTTCTATTTTGAAAAAGTATGTAGTCTTCTTATGAAGTATACTGCATCACTTACTGGATATATTTCTAGTACTTGTACATATAAGATGGTTGTGTTTTCTTTGTGAGTTCATCTTGTATTCCTTTAAAACTATGCTTTTTCTGGGCCTCCCTGGTGGCGCAGTAGGTTAAGCAACGCACTATGTTTTTCTGTTGTTGTTTTTATTTTATTTATGCCATACAGCAGTATAAACTATAGTCATCATGTTGAATACTGATCAATATGTATGTATCATATAATTGGAAGTTTGTACCTTTTAACCGTCTCCATCTAGTTGCCCATTCTCTACATCCCAAATCTGGTAACTAGAAATCTGAGCTCTATTTCTATGAGTTATCTTTTTTTTTTTAATTTATATAAAGAAGTGAGATAATACAGTAATTGTCTTTCTCTGTCTGACTTAATTATCTTAGCATAATGACAACAAGGTCTATCCCTGTTGCAAACATGGATGTTTTCAACATTATACACTCTGCATACTTTTTGGCTAAATATAGTTCTATAGTATCTATATTTAATGTATAACGTATCATATATTATTGTAGGTATATGCATGGATAAAAATATGTCTATATAATATAAAATGGCATATAATCCATATTTTATATATGATATACATATATAATATTTTCCTAATCCATCCATCTATGAATACTTAGTTTGTTGCCATGCCTTATTTATTGTAAATAATGCTGCCGTGAACATAGTTTTCTTTGTCGTCGTAGTTTTATATATTTTTAATAAATACCCAGTAGTAGCATTGCTGGAATTTTTAAAATTCTGACCCATTGAAATATTATTTTATTTTTATTATTGTTTTTCATTTTAATACATTTAGAATATATTTGTTATTGCTCTTTTAGTATTAAAGGTAAGTTTAACCAATAATTCTATAGAACCATATAGCTATGTTATTCTAATTGGTCTCCACTTGCTCATCAGGCTCCCATTTCAGTTCTTAATAGTAACAGTTTCAATACTCATATCTTATTAGGTAATTCCTAGATTTAAATTACTTAAGAAATTTAAGAATTGGTTAAAATCAAAATTCCATTACATAGAATCAAAAACATAGAAGAGTCTTACTTACTTAACTCTAGTAACCTTCCTTCCAATTTGACTCAATTTTCCCAGGCATATTTAACTATTCATCACACCTAAGTTTATGAAGCTACTTCACAAATCATCATCTTCCCGCACACTGCCCCTCAATTCTGTAATTCATTTCTAGATTTTTCCCAGTAAATCCCACTCATTAGGTAAGATTTAACTCAAGCATCGTTTCTTCTGGTCAGTGTGACTTGACTCTTCAGTCTAAAGTATACAATCATCCTAATAACTTGTATGCACTTTTATACTTTTAATATTTTTCTTTGCCTTGTTTGTTTTCTTCATTTATTTGGCTTTCTAAAAGTAAATTATAAACTCACTGAATTGAGGTACTGTTCCTCTCCTATCATGGCATACTAAAGAAATAAGTATACCTAAAACGTATGGATTCTAGCACTTCATGAGTGCTTTCTAAGAACAAAACACCAAAATTGTGTTTGTAAAATGAATGCCAATTTACAGACATTTGATTTAATTACTGTAGCCAAGTGAAAATATGTCTTTACTAAGGATATAAAACTGCAAAAATAATGGAGAAAAGTTGCAAAAATAACTTTATTGTGTCACCTAGCTTTAAAAGTTGTCTTACAGAATGAAGGTATATGCATAATAAAAGGAACAAAAGCTTTCATGCATAGAAATTACTAGTATGGGAACACAATCCTTTATGAATAACAGAGAGATTATAATTTAAATTGAAAAAAAAAGACCATCTATAATAGAGATGTGGGGGAAAATGTAAAGACTTTTAAGGAAAATTTTGCAGATAAAGAAGTATCTATATTTCTCAATCTAAAGAGTCATGAGCTCTTCTTATATGTGCTAAACAACATATCCTTATTTACTTATTAAATACTTATTTACTTTTTGCTTATAATCACCTATTTTACCAATTGGTATACTTTAGCAGAATTTACAATTAAGTATTTCTTAAGATACATGCCATTTTCTTTTAACTTCTTAATAGCATTTCTAGCTATTAGGATAGCATATCTTATTTTCCTCTTCAGTTTAAATTCCATCTCCCCTCTACTTTTTTGATACATATACTCAGATTTGACCTAATTACTTACTCTTCCTTCTCTGGGTATTGCCATATTTAGGGATTCATGGACACTAATGGGAAACAAAAATAAAAACAAGAGTTTATTAGCCAAAAACATAGAAAAAATTAGTAAGGTGCCTAATACCTTGCATTTGTATTTTTATTAGCCCGATGTGAATGTACCTGTTTTGGGACTAGCTGGGCTACACAACATGGATAGCAGTATAATAAATAAAATCCTCAACACTGAAATGATCTAATTATAGAAAATAAGGTTAGTGCAATAGCAAAAGAAATCTATAAAGTGGTGTAACAGTGAAGGGTCCCTAGATGGAAATAGTTACCTTGTTAGAAACAAGAAGCCATTCAGAATTTGGTCTCTGATATTGGACTGTTCTTTCAGTTAGCACAATCAGAACTGCTTACTTGACTTTGCATATACTTATAATGAAGTCACTGAAAGTGGATGAAGGTAACAAGTCCTATTGTGTTCATCCCTGTTAAGGTACAGTGTCCATGAATTATCAAACAAGTTGTACTGTTCTAATTTGGGACATAAACTGAGAAAGGTCCTCTAAGCTTATAAAATATTCACTAAGTTCTTAGTACGTGCCAGTCCTGGATTGTATATGAGAAACTAAATATATGGCAAGAAACAAGACAGACAAGGTCCCTGTCATGAAGCTTATATTCTCCTGAAGGGAAACACAAGAAAATTAATTGCTACATGACTAAAATAATAATTTGTAACTTATTAAGTCTAATGTAGTGAAAATTGCTTTGACATTATTAAAAATAGGCAATGTGGAAAAAGTTCCTCACCAACTACTTGGTTAAGAAGTATGTGAAAGACAGCTGGTAATTGCCAAAATTTGTGTTTTCCTCTTCATTATGGGGAAACCACCAAGTCAAATTTCTTAGTCTCTCTTGCTTAAATGTAACCATGTGACTGAATGTGGCCCAATTCTATATGGAGAAAAGTTGATGAAATCTATCTCAAACTTAGTAAAATTCTCCATAAATTCTTGTCCCTAAATGTGGTAGAGGCCAGATGCAGAGGCCTCAAAGGAGAAAATCCCAGCCTTATTATATCTTAGAGCCATTAAGTTGAAGTAAACCATTGGAAATGTTGTGTAATAGACTAAGTCTCTCCCAGCACTTGCACACACCATACACACAACACCCACATATTGAGTTAAAGTAACCTGCATATGATTAGGTAATAATACATTTTCCTGTGTGTTGTAAGTAGTCCTATACTTGTTTGTTACAACAGCTAGCTATATAAATATATCAGTTTAAATTACCACAAAAAGGAATCATCCTTGTCTCCAGTGTATCAGTCATGGAGAAGAGTCCAGTGTATCAATCCAGTGTATCAGTCATGGAGAAGAGTCTTCCAAGGGGAAAAGTACCATTTAGTACAATCAATGTAAAAAATATCAGAGAAGTAGCAGGATTGTATCATGGACAAAGTAGAATGAGGATTATTATATTCCAAATATAATGAGAAATTACTGTGGGGTTTTAAATGAGGGTGGCACACCAAATAATATCTCTAAACTATTTCCTATTTGATAGAAATAAATTGTTAAGATACAAAATGGAAAATTACTTACAAGTATAAGGTAATAGTCCAAGTGAGAGATAAGAATTATAAGGTAATAGTCCAAGTGAGAGGGTCATCTTAATAGAAAATTTAAAAAAAAACACCAGATATATATTATATAAATTTTCAAAGTATAATCAATGACATTTACTAATGAATTGGATATGTCACAGACATTTGACTATATGATTATATAGTAATATGATTTACTAAGAGAAAAAATGCTAAAGAAAGACCTGGTAGGGAAAGGGAGTAATTTAAATATCTTGTTGTTCACATGGTAAGTTTTAGAAGCTTATTTTTAATTCATGTAGTTGCCATGTAGATAGCTATATATTAGCATCTTGAACTGAAGAGAAGACAGGACTACAGAGAGATATTTGGGATTCACTGACATATGTAGTAACTGATGAGAAAAGTGAATGGGGTCATGGATAGAGAGTGTGCAGAGAGTGAAGAGGTGACAGGAACAAAGCCCAGGAGGCACTTCAACACTTAGACATCAGAGGAAGATGACAAGCTAGTAAATGAGCTTGAAAAGATCCAACCAGCGAATTTGGGAGAAATTTCTTATGGCAGAAACAAGAAAAAAAAATATGCTTCTAGAAAGAAGGCATGACCAACAAGGTTAAATGCTACTCAGAGGACACATAATGCAAAAATCAGGGAAGTGACTGTCAGATTTGCCAAGGATAGGACTCTTATTGTTCTTTAATAAAGTGGTGTCTTAAGGGGTTATTCAACCCTTTCTTCAACAAGGGGATGGGATAGGAGACAAAACCCATGGAGAAGTGTAAATGGCAGTGAGTGACCTCTTCCTTTAAGTATGGATGTAAATGATAATAAGAAAGTGGTAGATCGTTGCAGAATAAGACAAAAAAGAGTTTTTTCTTATTCAATTTTATTTACCTTGTTTTGGTAGGATGGGACTTCTAACTATTTTTATATGCAGAAGAGAGTGCAGGAAGTCAGAAAATTGACAGATACACTGAAGAGTATAAAATTGTCAAAGTTCATTTCTGAAGAGGTGAGAGGGATGATTTCCAGAGTAAAAGTGAGGAGCTTAGCTTTTGGGCAACAGGACACTCACCCCATTGTAACAGGGGGAAAAAATTAATTTATGAATGATTTGACCAAATAGGATGACCTAGATAGATATTTCTGCAGTTTCTACTAGCCAGTTTCAGGAAGCTGTTCTCCAGGTCCTTCCTTAATAAAGTCTGGTTCTTTAACACTTCAGATCTGAGGATCACCTACTTCCTGCCAATAAATTCCCTTTAGCTTTATTAAAGTGATTTTCTTTAGCTTATTACAGAAAATCCACCTGATAAAATTTGTAGTTCTATGTAAAAGTATCAGTCCTCAGGAAAACAAAGCACATGTTGTTTCCCAAATTTAAAAGCTTCCTCTATTCTAAAATATTCTCTCAAGTTTTTCCATGTAGTGCAGGGATTCCAGTAACAGAGAATATTCATCATGGTTTTAAAGAGTATGGTTGCAGGGAATCCATCATTGGTACATGCTGTAAGAGACCCTGTCAGATGTCTTTCTTTATAGTAGGCAATGAATGTTTATCTCTTCCTTTCTCCACCTTCATTGCCACCTTTTATATGGTCTGTTTTGACAAAAATAAATGCTATTTTGTGTAGAAAAATATTTTCTGTGGTCATGGCTGATGTTTCAATGGAGAAAAATGGCAGAGAGGTGAATTTATCTATGTACCTTAGTTAGGAACTAATTTAATGAAAAAAATGCAAGAACTTTTTGAAAATTAAAAATAGAGCAATTTTGCTGGAATTATAAATGGTTGTCCCTAAGTTCAACTTTGGTCAAACTTTTTCTCTCAATGCTACCTGTGGTCTCCATAAGCAAAGGCTCTCCTGAAGAACACAACTTGGCAAATTATGGAACTATATAATTAAACAAAAATCTATATCTAGCATTATCTGTTTATATATTTTGCAAATGTTAACATAGTACTATGCAAATGATGATTCTTTGTGTTATACTACTGTATAGGTTATTTGATCATGTCTAATACAAATCACAATTGAAAACACCTAATGGATTTTATTTTTATTCTGTTTTTTTATATAACTGTGTATTATATTTTGAATGGTTTGAATACATCCTCAAAACCTTAAATTAACTAGTCATATGGATTACTATATAGTAATTATATGTGTTTTTAGTTTATTATTTGTATTATCTTTATGTCTATACATGGTAATTCAATGGAGAGGTCATAATGCCAGGGTATCTCTTGGCTTAATGACGGGTAAGGTTGACTCAAAACATGGTAGGTTGGTTAGCCTTTCTTCCTCCATGATTCAGTGTTCTCCTTCGAAGGTGAATTTCTCAGATAGGGAAAATTTCAGTGATTCATGATTCAATCAAGAGTACATGAAGTTCAACCTATGAAAATATTTTTTCTTACAGTTTATGATGAATATATTTGCATCCTAGGAGAAACATTCAAGTGGACGTGAACCTCTCTTTTACATAGTAATTTTCAAAAGAAACTATGGAAGTAAGAGGGGTTAAGAACTACATTCTTAAAATAATAATTAGCTATGGCATTCATTTAAAAAAGAGCTAAATCAACATGCCCACTCTTATACACAGAACCATTCATCAGAGAACAGATGGTCCCCTAAAAGTGAAACTAAACAGTTCTCGAAACATGACAATTCATTTATCTTAATGTGAACATCCTCTAGCAGATATCAAAAACCAACCAAGGCAGATTTATAACTTATACATGCTCTGGAATAACATGAGTTATTCCAGAGCATGTATAACTTTATACATGCTCATGTATAACTTTATACATGCTCTGGAAATCCAAGAGAATGTTTGCATTTAATAATCTGATTCATATTGGTAAATGGCACATGAAAATGTATAGTAAAATAGTACTTAAATATTTTGATTATATTCAAAAATACATTAGTAGAAAAGATAACATTTATCATCAATATTACTTTAATATTTCTATTCTGTTGTGGTAAAATTGTCTGAAATTCCCTTCTGAACATCTTATCTGCTAAATATTAGAGGTCTTGGTATTTTTTTTTTTTTTTTGCTGGGCTGCATACTTTTACATTAAATTGAATAACAAATGTGTACATATTCAATCTCTTTAATTTATATATTCATCTTTCATTTATTCAGCAAGCAGTTATTGGGAAACTGCTGTGAATTGTATCAGGAAATGGAAACAAAGAGATCAATCAATGATGTCTGTTTTTGCCCTTTAGGAATCTCACTGCATAAGAGGGAAAGACAGACATGCAAACGTAGAATTATAATAAAGTGAAATAAGAATTTAAAATGTACTTGAAAATAATATGTTACAAATATTAGTATATATGATTTCCTTTTCTCATTTTCAATTCCTGTTGGCCTTTCTTTTCCTACTCTCTTCCCTTTTCCTCATTTTACAAACTGGCTTCTTCCTTATTTTTGAGGTTCCTGAGAGAAGTAATATAGCAAATAGAACTATAGATTCTCCAAAGAAGGGGGAAAACAAAGGACTAAGGGCTTTGCAAAGGACTGGGAGTAACCAGATAAAGGGGAACAGAACTTAGCTAGAAATAACTCTCTGAATAAAGGGGAGAAAGAAGACAACTGCAAAGGAAATGATAAGATGAAAAGGTGGTGGGAACTTGTAAATGAGTTCAATATGGATATATTTTTTAATCTCTGTGAGGACTGATACCCTGGAGTAAGATCTCAGTGGAGAGAATGTATAGGTATGTTCCTGAGATTGGAGAGTCAAGGGAAACACCACTGTGTGCCTTATCCAGGTGGCTCTCTGGTCCTGTGTAGTGATTCCTGAATAGCAATGGTCATTGGGGCCTCCCTTGTGGCCCAACAAGTGAAGTCACAGCACTGTGAAGCTGTCTGCAGCCATAGCATGACTAGTTCAATCCCTGGCCAGAGAGATGACTCTCCTGTCTTGCCCACTGCTCCCCGCAGCAGTATACTTAAGTAGATCTGCCTGCTCTGCTCCCTACTCAGTGTCGAGTGAATCCTTTTACCTCCGCACCTCTGACCTGCACCCAGCTTTTGTATGCATAAATAAATAAATCTTTTAAAAAAATGCAATGGTCACATGTTATTTTGGGCAGATAAGGCAGGTCAGCTCTTAATGGAATTTTGGAGTTTATATGGACATATGCTAGTGTGACATGAGTCATTCATTCATTCTTCATTCATTTTCACTCATTCAATTAATATTCTAAAAGCTCTTCTGGGAACTTAGACCTGTATGTATTATGGTTGGCAGAATTCTACAATGGCCTTCAGTGACCCCTGGCCATAACACTCCCCTTTGAATGCAGGGACTGTGAATATGATGAGATTCTGTCATGTTTTATGATATAAAGTAGTTTATATGGATAGATGGAACCTAATCACATGAGAGTTGTAAACAGACATTCTAAGCATAGGAAGGACTTGATACAACATACCTGGCCTGACGATGGAGGGAGTTACATAACAAGCAATGTGGAGTGTTTCTGAACACTGAGTGGCCTCTCCTGGCATCCAGCAAAAAAAAATGGTGACCTTTATCCTCTGACTGCAAGGAATAGGACTTTGCTGATAATCTGAATAAGCTTAGAAGCACAACTTTCTCCAGAACCTCCAGGTCTGACTGATTGACACCTTGATTTTGATGTTTTTAAGATGCTAGCAGAGAAGGCAGCCATATCCACAGACTTCTGAATTACAAAGTTGACAGATAATGAAGAGTAATTGTAAAAATCACATAACAATAGAAAATAAATACATAATTAAAAGAGGCACCAACCCACTAGCACCACATAGAGCCTAGAATCCAGTGAGAAGAGATAAATAACCAAAAAATAGAATTCTTATGTGTCATTGTGGGGTAAATATTGTGAAGCAGAATTGGAAGTAGAGGAATGTTGCAATTTTAGAAAAGGTGAACAGAGGACACCATAGTGAGAGGGTGGTATTTAAATTAAACTCTTTATGAGATAAGAAAACTATCCAGGGAGATATCTGGGTGAGCATGATCTGTGAAGGGAAAAAAAAAATTCTAAATTCAAAGCCTCTAGATTTAAGCGTGTTTGGAAATTAACAAGAGGGCTAATGCAGTTATGGTAAAGTGGACAAGGAAAAAAGTAGGAAATAAAATCAGAGACATAATAGGAACATAGATCACAGAGTTTTAGAGACCACTGTACAAAGACTTGCTTTTCCTATGAGTGAAATGGAACTCAAACTAGGGTTTTGAACACAGGAGTGACATGATGTGACCTCCTGTTCAAGGAGATCACTGCAATTGCTGAAGAAGCATGAGTGCGCTAGAGCAAGAAGAAACAGGTATTAGGTCTGATGGTGTCTGGCATAAGGAAATAAGGTAAAGGTCAAAGAAACATAAAAGCCTCTTGCAGAGGATCCTATAGGATTGTAAAGTTCTCAGAATGTGCACTGTAGATAAAGTGTAAGCAATATGAGGACAGGACTTTTTGTTTTGTTAGTGAGGATTTTTCCAGTACCTGGAATGGGGTTGCAGTCTATGATATAAATGAATGTATATATAAATGAATGTATCACTGATCATTAAACATTTCTAGTTTATCCATTTTGCCTCCCAAACTGGGACAAGTGTGACAAATGGGTTGAAAGAATCTCCCTGCCACATAGATTACAAATAGGTACTTTGAATCTTTATTCACTTTTAAAGATATTATTTTCTTCTTAGTATTTGTCTCTTGAGGGCAAAGACAATGAATTATTTATGATTATATTTGCATGGCCAGCAGACTACTTGGTACATTAAGCATCAAACATCGAAAAAAAAAAGTCAACAGGTTCCTATTAACACACACATACTGACACCGTAATATACTGTAAATAAAGAGAAGTGATTTTATCCTTTTCAATCACAGCTATAACCCAAGTACTTAGAATACTGATTGACACAAAAAGGTTACCAAAATTAATGGGATGGTTAGAGAAAGATGTGCAGTTGAGTGCAAAGATCAATGAAAAAGAATCAGAAAAATATAGTTCTAGTTTATACTATGAGTTAAGAAGTTATGCTAATTATGTAGCTAGAGACTATAGTGCTTGATTAGTTGAGCTTTCATGTTTGTTTATTTTCTATAGTTGGGAAAGGACACACATTTTTGCTAGGGTAGCAAATCAATAGGTTATATTCAACTTGTAGGATTTCCTAACATGTTACAGATTGTTAATTTCTCTATGTGTTTCTTAGTAATACTCTGAGTAAATGTAGGCATTTTTATGGAAGAAAAATTCAGGATGCCAGCTAGAGAAAGCAATCTGAGGAATAGAAACTATAGGGGAATGTATTGCTACACAATTAGGTCATTCTTTTGAGGAATGCATTGAAAAAAAGGAAGAGATGAAAACTTGAATAAATTTTACTTTTACTGAGTCCCTGCTGAAATATCGATTACGCTATTTTTTCTGATCTGATCCCTATGTACCACCAATATTATACCTACTCTTATCTACTCTTCATAGATGGGCTTTCTAAAAACAGAGCTAATTAGATCACCACTCTGCTAACAAGTATTTGATGGACATTTAGGAACAGGAATTGGAAAGCTACTAGAAAGCCAAATAGTTATTATTTAAGGCATAGTTATTTTTTCTTCTGTATGTTTTCTGCTATCTCTGAACATCCACTTCACTCTTCTATTTGGTAGTTTTCTGTCTTCGCTATATGATAAAGAGTCTCCCCATGCCTCTCTAAAAATATCATTTAAATTTAAACAAAATGTCAGATGGAAGTAGAACTTTTAAATCGTAATTCCAAATTCATTAATAGGGAATCTCAATAGTTGAGCGTGGATAAATTGTTAACCTTAATCTAAGTTAGAAGCCAAAGATGGAACATTATTATTTTTTAAGTGAAATGAATGGTTGTCTTTGTACATTCATTCTTCGAGGTGTCTGTTGCAGACATGCTTTGCTATTACAGTACCTTGTCAACATTTTAATAACTTTGTTATCCTGACTCTAGTACACTGCCTTATAAAATGTTTGCTGAATGAAGAGTGAATGACTGTTTTCCAGGAGAGCATGTTGATAAAGAGCGGCCACCTATAGGTTACATCATTTTGGTATAGACACAATATATATTGTTTCGTAGATATGTTAAACCCAGAGAATGAAGAACTCAAAGGAGGTATTTTCCAAGAGAAAATTTATGATCATCAGTTCTGTCTTTGAAATACAGACAATATTACCCTGAATGCAACATCATCAACTCATGCAAATCACTGTGATCTGTGTGTGCATATTATTCTTTTTAGTTTTTAAACTATCTATTGGTGCATACAAGAACTAGAGTACAGGCCAGAGGTGTGAGGGGTGAGAGAATTTACCAGAGACAGAACAGGCATATCTACTGAAACACACTGCTGAGGGGAGCAGTGGGTGAGACAGGAGAGGTCTGCTGCTCCATGTGGGTCACCTCCCTGGCCAGGGATCATACTTGTGCTGCAATGGCTATGGATAGCCTCATATTGCTGCGACTTAATCTCTTGCACCACCAGGGAGGCTCCCCATTTTATTTACTTTAATTTCAGAAAAAATAGAAATAATTTATCACATTTTAAAATATTTGTATGGAATTTTTACTTACTTTCATGGTTTACAACAATGTATATGACCCAGAGGTATAGATCCTGATATCAATGTTGTCACACTACACCCACCAGCAGGACACCTACATTCCCTTTTTATTGTTTTATTAGTTACAAAAAGTCTGTCTTCTATCACAATAAAAAAATACATGATAAAATCTTTAAGTGCATACAAGTAACAGATAATAAATAATAAAATCTGTTTTAATTCCATATTTTTTATATTTTCTTTGGTGAATGAAATAAAGATATGAATTATCTGAGGTAGAAACCTAATCACATTGGCTATAAAGTCCTTTTTTATTGCTAAAGGTGAGAAGAGATAGAGGATTCATTCTGAGATAACAACATTCAATCTCACTCATCACACTAGATATGTCAGAAAAATCACCTCATTGATGAATATAACAGATGGAACATATCAGAAAATGATGGGCTTGGGAGATGGAAGGTGTAGGTTATGTCAGAGCAATCCTGGACAGTGCAAGATAACAAAACAGTGCATCCATACATCCTATTTCCAGTGGGGGTAATCATCAGAGGGTTAATCCTTTAGACATTTGGAGATTACTCTACACAGTACTATCAGAGATATCATAGTAATATCTTATCTTGAATTTCAATTCTAGAACATAATTGTAATGGTAACTGTGTGGAGAAAATAGAAAAGCATAAATCCTAATACCTCCAACTCTTATATTTAACTTTTTATTTTAAATAATTTCAAAATTACGATTTTAATAGATGTATAAGGAAGTCCTATATATCTCCACTAATATTCTCCTAATGTTAAGATTTTGCCATCTCTTTTCTACACTTTATTTTTTCCCTATATTTTTAGGTCTTTTTATGAGTCAGTTGAAATAAATGGATGCTCTGTTCATTCCAAAATATGTTCATGCTTGCCCCCCCAAAAAAAAAAAAAAAACAAAAACAAAATGCCCTCCTACATAAATTGTACTCTCCAAACCAAAAACCAAACACCCACACTTACATGTTACTGCTATTAAATTTTCACATTCTCTTTATTTAGAGTTTTACAAAAAAAAAAAAAAAGGATCCAGTTCTCAATCTCATGTTTCAATTAGTTGATGTATCTCTTTAACAACTTTCAGTATGGATATGATCTTCCATTTTCTTCCACCTTTCACAAATGGATAATTACGAAAACTAATTTTGGTTTGGATTTGTCTGATGTTTTCTGTGATTAGGTTTAGATATGCACATTTGGAAGAAATTACCCCAGAAAAGATACTATATCTCTGTGTATCATCAGGGTATGTGTTATCTGTTTGTCCTATTATTGGTGATGGTATCTTTGGTTCCTTAGTTGAGTTAGTTTTTGCTAGGCTTTTAATCATAAAGTTATCTTTACCATTTAGTAATAAATATTTCATGTAGCATGAATTGAAACTATGCACTGTTACTTCTCATGTTTCACCCTAAGTTTTACTATCCTTTGATAATTATTGTCTGAAACTACTATTATCTTGACTATATCCAAATTAAAATAAATCTTCTCTTTAAAAACATTTATTTAGAACCTACTGTGTGCTTAGTAATGGCCAAAATTTTAGCTACCTTATCAGTCAACAAAATAGCCACTGTTTAATATTTTGAAAATATAAGGATTAATAAAGTAATATGTGATTTATTATAAGAAGTAGACCTTAAATAAATGTTCTAAGAAGATCTTGATTTCTGATAGGAGTTAATGGGAGGATTAGAGGAAAAATCATTAACTCTTCCACCTAGAAATTCTGGATCAGGAGATAAATTAGAATTCACAAGTAAATCCAAGAAACTAAGCTGCTAAAGTAGGAACACCATTCTTTTCTACTTTTTTTTTTTCTTCATAAAAAGAAAGGAGGCAGCCAGAATTACTGTCACAGCATGAATGACAACTGGCTTAAAAATCATCCAACATAGAATGGGAACACGAGGGACTGAGGTGATGGTGCACTGGTGAGATGGTGATGGGAAATACATGGGGATTACAATTAATGGCAAGTATATGTAACTTTTAAAATATTTTAATAAAAAAAATAAATTTAAAAAAAAAGAAAAAAATAAATCCATCAGTGGAGAGTGAGGGCCTGTGAGTGACAATCCTATGAGATTTACATGAAATGAAGATGTTATATATTGTAATGCTTTAAAAAAATGTACAAAACATAGCAGAGTCTTTGTACTTGCTGGATGAACACTTTAATAAAACCCTTGCCTAATTAATGAACCCTTTAATAAAGCCAATTAGATCTCTAAAAAAAAAATCATCCAACATAGAGAAGGCTTTGTGAAATGTATCCATTAGCCCACTGAAATTATGTAATTGTTTTCCTGACTCATAAGAAATGCTGCTGAGAAAAGAATTTGTGGATATAGGAAGTGGGTTAGAATGGTGGGTTTGTGTGTGTATGTGCGCATGTGCTCACATGCCCACATGTGAATGTTTGTGTTTAATTAAATGGAAATGATGTCAATTTCAAGACCATTTATAAATTATTTTGCAACTATGTTATTTTTGTGATTTTTGCGATATATATTAACACGATATATATCCCTTCACTAAGTTTATTTAAATATCACCTTACTGAATCAAAATAGATCCCAGGAACTAACCTAGATGATCTGTATATAGAATTGATATAAATATAGGTACTGGAAAAGCATAAATTTATTTAGCAATCATAATACATGGATATAATGATCATAATACAAGGTAGAAAACGATAAGTGATATTAAAACTAAATACGTTATGTTTGTTCAATGAGGCATAGAGATTCTGGAGGTGTGATTTCTAAAATGTCTATGCAAAATAATACATCAAGCTTAGAAAGATAGGGAAAGACTTAACACAAGGAAGATCGTTCATGCAGAATTATGGCATCCACATGCACAGGTTGCATGGAGTTTATACAAGTGCAGTTGGGCTGAAGCTGAGGGCATAGAAAGCAGAGTGGAGAATAAGAGGGCCAGAACAATTGGTTAACTATAAGACTACAAAGCTTAAAGAACAAAAACACAGACTGAGATTTTATTTTTTGAAGCAAGGGAGGAACTATGGATATATTTGAGTGAGTGATTTAGAGAATGCAAATTTGAAGGAGACTGAAAAACAAATTAAAAAAAAACCTATATAATAACAGTACACGAAGAAAGAAGTATTGAGGGCCTGATGAAAATAGAAATGAAAACACAGTGAAATAAAGGAAAAAGATACATAGGCAAACTTTTTTGTTTAGTTTTCAAAGTAAAGTCTGTTCATTTATATTTACAAACTGAAGGTAAAACAATATCCCTATGTATTTTTTTTCTTTTTAAATATATACATTGTACCATCCTTCATATTTGTACAAGGCATGATTTCCCTGTGAAATTCCTACCACATCAGCTGCATCACTACCTTAGTCTTGTGCTCTTCCCACCCCTGTCCTGATCCTCTCTCCTCCTCCCCTACAGAATGTCTCTGGTATACTTGACTGATGATCTTGATTTTTTACTTTATTATAGTTATTTTTCCCTTATCATTTATTTGGCTAACATTTTTAATTGCCCATTCTTTCCACATAGTCAACCATTCTCTAGGAAGCTAGCTTGGACTTTTTCATAAAAGAATTCCCAGCAACAAAGGTTGTTGAACACTGTGTGTTTACCAAGTCTTTGTATTTGTAGACCCACTGGTCAAAGCAAGTAAATTGGTGAAGTTAAGAATTAAGAGGTTGATAAATAATAGCCTCTTAATCTTAATGTGGGTGTGGGGCTGAGGGGTACCATAGTCACATTGTAATGGGATGTGCATAGTTAGGCTTGAAAAAAAATTGGTGGTTAATACTGAATTATACCTGAGGTGGCACCAACACTTCCAACATTAAGATTACAGAGTTATACATGCTATGCTTTAATTTATGGGCATGCAATTATTAGGGTGATGCTGTCTACAGTCCTCACTATACTGTACAGAGCTAGTATCCTCCCCAAACCCCTACTATGGTTGCTGCAGTTGTCTAATTTGACTGTGTTTTCTCACCTAGAACAGAAAGAGAAAGAGACTAGAATGTTCCCAATATTATCCCCCCCAACCAATCTGTTCTGTGTTATGGTGATAAGGTTAATAGGGCTAAAGTGTTGGATTACTGTGATACCATGTACTCTTCTCTTCTCACAGCATGAAATACGTTACTCTGAGAGGAACAACATAGTTATTTGTCTTCATTTTTATCTCATAAAAGCCAATTTAATGTACAATATCTCTGAAAAATTACTAGATTACTGTCTGCACTATAGAAAAATAATTTAATATTTCTATGCAGTACATTCACATTTGTTGGTTGACCTGGAGCCGAGATACCATTTCTGTACTGTTTCTATTAAAACATGTTGCCAAATTACTCACTTAATATATGTGTGTGGAAGATGGCTTCAGTAGGGAATTTCCATTGTTTTTATCTTCAGAATGAGAAACAAAGTGTGTCTTATCACAGGAGGCAGCATGGCATAATGAGAAAATTTTAAGACAAATTATTTAGACTCTAACATCAGTGTCATCATTTATTACCTCTGTGACCTGACACAAATCAGTTAAAGTCTACAGCTATTATTTTGTATTTAAAAAGCAATAAGTAAATTGAAATATTTTAAAAATAGATAAACATAGCTGCCCTTTCTATATCACAGAAGTACAAGATATTATACTGAGCACAAAAACTTTAAACCATCACATTAATGCAAAGCATTATAATCTTTCTTAGAGCTATCTGGTACTGTATATAATGGTAACAAAAATATTGACCTGCTTATACCCAAACATATTATTAGTAAAATGATAGCAAATGATAAGAAATTTTGAATGAGACTAAAACTGAATTTAGTACACTGTTGACAGACAAAGCTTTTCACATAGGACAAACTACAGAGAGAGAGAACCACAGCAAAGAGGTAAAAGAGACCAGGAAAGTCTGGGATAAAAAGGACAAAAACAAGGTACAAATGAGGATAAAATCTGCCACCTTAAGCCTCTCCCAGTGTCTTTAACTCACAACTCTCTGAAGTGTTTCTATGTATCTCCTTCCATGTCCTCCAAGTTCCTGGTGCAAGTCCAAAGCTGAGAAGTGAGCTTGATCCTCTTCTTCATGTGTCTCTGTCTCTCTCTAAGTGGTTTCCCTCCCTGTCTCTCTTCTGTGTTCTGACCCCTCAGCTCTGTCCCTTATTAGGTGGGACAGGGAACCTGGGACCTCCCTTTTTGTCAGTGCCTCTGTTTCATTGAGAAGTAGAATTTTAGGTTAAGAAGTCTGTACAGTACCAAACACTGTACTAATGGCAAAGGAAGAATTTGAACCCCACCCTAACCACAAACTAAATGTCTTCAGAACATGTAAATTGGACTCACTGCATGATACATAATTTGTGTAGTACAAATCATCTTTTCTACCACAGGGAAAAATGCTGAACAAAACCAGACACAGATCAAAATGATCTTAAGCTGAACAATGATTTGACTTAAATGAATTTGCTTCTTCAACAGTACCATGACATTTTAAATACATGCCAGAGTAATCAAGGCTGTCTTATAAATACTCACTGTTCACCACATAACCACCCAGGTAAGTATGCCATTACCTCTAAGGACTTTCAAGACTGTAGCTTCCCTTTGTGTTCACAGTTAATGAAACTATAAAATATCAGTCCTAAATTATAAAGTCAGATTATTTTGAAGACTGGACTTTACCTGACCCTGGAAACAATGCTTCCATCAGTTTGTTTGCACCAAGTTTTTCCTAGGAACAAGCTTATCGAATAAAAGTGTAAGAATGTATGTCCTACCCAAATCAATTGAATCCCACATCCAAGAAAGGATGCTTTAAACACTACCTCCATTCTTACAATCCTTGCATGGATGATCAAAGCCAAGACCATTTGGTTGATCTTCTTATTGGTCTGTCTTCATTATTGCTCGATCCGTGTTATTATACTGTTATCAGTGCTGTTACAAGAGTAATGTTACTTTTATACTCCTGGACCTTCTGGGGATTCAAACATCATATGAAATATGATATAGATTATGTAGATTATTATTATATGATAAAGATTATTATCTATTCTCTAGCCAAAACCTCTTGATGGACTTGTCTGGAAGAAGCTACTGTAGTGAGGCTATAGTTCTTTTTCCTACATCTGAGAGTTAGGTGGAAACAATTCTGTTCCATTCCAACTAAAAATAATGGTGTCTCATAACTTAATAGTGACATTCTGTTTTCTTTAAACAACTGAATGTTCTGAACAGGGAATGATGCTCCCAATGAGTTCTGAAACGTATTTCTTATGGAAAAAACCCATAACAAGTTCCTATTACATTTTTTTTCCCTCTGGAAAAGCAAACACAACATTTCACAATTTAAATCTTTCAATATTCAGGCTACACTACCCGTGTTATCTCAGAAGATATTCTGTGGATTATCTCCACTCTGTTGTATGTTCCCTATATTTTATCTAATAAAAAACAGAAAAGCCAGACACTGTCCTAAAAATTGACTTAAGTGCCTATCTAGAACATCACATACTTTCCTTCTTACACCCATAACAACTGGTTCTCTGATTACTTGCTTGGTCTTCTCATTCTCAAGATAAGATCTGTTTATTAGCCTCCTTTACTTCACATTACCTTTTCAAATGTACACCAATTTGGGAAAGCTTTGTGGACTTTTTACCAAGAAGAGTGTCATTAGGGCTGAGGCACTTGTTGAGAATTGAATATTGACATTTAGAAAATAAAAATACAGTGAAATTTAGACATTCTACCATATCCACCATGAATTATCTGAGGCAACTTAATTTATATGTTAGCCTTACTTTCTTCATCACTGAAAGAAAGTGTAAATTCACATGTTCAGCATACTTTCTAACACACAATCTTCAAGTTCTTTCAATATACACAAGCTGACAGACCTGCCTCAAGCAATTCCAACCAATTATGAGAATTGCACTAAAAATGAAATGTGGACCCCACCTTGTGGGCTACAGGGCAAGACTTGTATTTTTCCATCACTGCCTAAGCAACAGGAACTATTGGAAAAGCACAGTTTTCCATGGCCCCACCAGAAATTGTTACCTATGGCAGCCTCTCCCCTGTGTGCCAGCCAGAGTTTTGAGCCTGGAACCTGAGCAGGAGTTTCTTGCTGGCTGCCCAAAAGCTCATCCAGGCTGCCCTTCAGCAGAAGGATTCAGAAGGACTACATGGAGACCCAACACTACCCTTTTTATGTTTCAGTGTCTGGATGGTAGACTGGACCAATAAAGTGTCAGCTAAATAAACCAATCATGTTCTTCAGTTCACTGGTTAATGATTCAGCATCTGATGGGCTGATCGGCCCAAAAACCATCCAGTTGATCACTTAGAATTGAAAATGATGCAATCAGGCAGGTATTAGGGTCGGGACCCTGAAAGAGGTTATAAGTAAGGCCATGCACCAGCTGGGGACTCCCAGAGTCCCTGACCTTGAAGAGCAAAGAAGAAAGCAGAAGTATCCAGCAGCTGATCTCTGAAGAGAGAAGACAAAGAGCTTTGCAGTCACTAGGTAGCTGCACCTGACTTGGTCCTGCCACTGCCCCTGCTTGTAAAGAACACTAAAGGCCATGGGTCTGGTGTCTGAAAGAAATGTCAGATGGTATGAGTGAATCACTCATAAAGAGCTGTCACCCTGGTGTTCCTAACACCGCTTCTGGTGACTGGGTGACCAGCCGTTCTGGCCAGAGCTAACTTGCTGTATCATCCAGCACTGCCTCCTGATACTGCTGCCTCAGTTGCTATCTGGTACAGCATCTGATGCAGCCCATCCTGAACTTCAGACTGTTACTGGGGCTGCTGCAGTGTCATCTCAGTGTCACCACCTATGAGCGCCTTCAGCTGTGATGAGTTGGATCCTGGCCCACTGCTTGCTGGATTCTGCAAGCTCCAGGCCTCCTTTGATGGAATGGTGCCATCTTGGACGAACAGCCTTTGTTTGAGACATCTGGACACTGTGGAAACTATCTGGGGTGAGATAACTGGCCACCTGTGGCCTTGGAGACTCTGTTTGCCCTATTTGTTAAATAAAACTCATTGCTGTTTGTTCCCTGAGCTGGAGAGTCTTGACAATTGTACACGTGAATGAAAACCTGTAGTGACCTGTCTTCTATTCACCTGTCCTTTGACCTGCTATAGGAACCCTATAGCCCCGTTTGAAAAACTCAATAACCTTTTCAAATGAATTGTTAAATAAATATGTTATCGAAGGCATCAAAGAAAATTTGACTCTTCTAGGCACTGTCCCACTGGGGAAAATAGGAACAAGTTGGCAAAAGAGATTTCATTCGATAACTACATTTGTTAAATTCTTCTCAATGGACAGTCATTGTCCACTGTTTACAGTATGATAATTTGTCTAAAAGATCTAAAATAATATTTTAAATAAAATATAAGTATATAGTCATATAAGTATAATATTGTAAATGCATGTATAATATCTTAAAGAAATATAAGTTTATATAAGCACATGAATAATTATATAATTATAACACTCAAATATCTGAAATTAAGTAGACTTTACAGATGACATGGTATGCATATTTTCTTGTTTTTTAGATGGATGCACTTGGAAAGTACACATATATTTGCCCAAGTCCTTTAACTGCATTTTAATAATGAATTACTATGTGAAAATTCATACGTAACATGTAATTCAATTGGAACCAATGTATACTTGAGTATTCAATTTTAAGTGTCACTGGGTTTGGCAATCAGAATGTTTCAAAGGTACAGTGCTACGGCTAGAGCACTGAATAGTCATGTTTCGTGATTACTAAAACCGCTATTATAATAGCTATGATTTAGTCTAAAATGGTGTCAATGTAATAAAAATAGTTCTATTTCAACAGCAAGAATTTTAGTCTATAGTATTTTTAGGTCAAAGTTTAGGAAAGTATGAATCATATTATTTATTCAGTAAACTAGTTGCAGGTGTTAAATTAGTATCTAAATAATTTACTTCTCCATTTCATATTTAAGCAACATCGTTGGGATATTTTCTTCTGAGTAAAAGCCAGTTAGCAGGATGTTCATTAATGTTTGTTTATTTTTTAATAAACAAAGGTGTGCTAAAATAGTTCAAACAATGTTTCACTGAATGCTATTAGGAATTTTAAACAACTAATTATTCTGGTATGCAAATTTAGTAAAACCTAATTAAATAAATATGGGATCTATGGATAAACCTATTAAACAAATGTTTCTGCTTTATATCAGTCTTACACATCCTGTGTTTAGAGGGGAAACCTGTTTAAACAAACAAGAGATGAAAGAAAAACTATAAAATAATAATTCCCTTAAGTACTAAATAATGAAACAAAACAATTATATCCACCTTGAAATTACACTTAAAGCCCCCCCCCCCAGTTTTTGGAGAAGTTCATTATTAAGTGGATGAATTCTCAATAAATGTGTGGGATTAAATTAAATATAGTTTGTATTAAATTATTGCTGTATGTATGAAGTCGGTTACATATAGTATAACAGGAAATCTTGCATACTTATGAAGATTTTCTCCAAATACTGAAATTCGAAATGAGGAAGACAGAAAAGTGTAAAAGTATTTATAGTGATTATATGATTTTATTCCAGCCACTAAAGATACCTCAACTCGCTAGATCCCTTTGATCTCCATTTTTTTCTTACATTGATTCTCCATTTTGTCTTCTCATTTTCTCAACAGTTCACAGCAGGAACCATTGTCTATAGACAGAAAACAGGACCTAGCTGTAGGCATATGTATGAAACAAAGAGTACCTGCTTAAAGAAGAAAAAAAAAAAAAAAAAACTAAAACACTATTTGATCTTGAAATTATTGATCTTGTCAGTCAGTTACAAACAGACTCCCATTTGCATCTGTAATAGCTCTTAATGTTCTCCACTATTTTAAAAGTCAAGAAATCCACCCCTTGGAATATAGAAACAAAAACTCAGTCAAGAACCCTTGGATATAGATTTCAGGGGAACTGTAAAGCTTAGCCCTAGGCATTTCAAAAGAGTGAGGCCCAGTGTTTGTGTGTGTGTTGGTGGTGGGGGGCAGGGGAGGGGGAGACTCCCTCTTCTTGTTTTTTTCCTAAGTAAAAAGGAGAATGTTAGGAACAAGAAAACAGAGAAAGGGGGGAAAATGAAAGGCATAGCCTGAGCTGTCAATTAAACTTGTTTTGTAGCAATGTCCACTGTTGCTTAATTTGAAGGAAATGCACAATGGACTTCTGGAAACAAGCAGCTTTTATGTAAAATATGTAACTTCTATTTAAAATATGGCAGATATTAATTGAGGTTGTCTGTTCCCACCATTTTATGTTTTTCTTACCCCTAAGCCAAATGTAGACAATTTCTTTCGCTTCTATAACTATACCACAACATTTCACTCTCACAGGTATTCATGCCTTCCAATCAATCAGCGAAGTTTACTCTCTACTTAGCAGGCTAAGTCATTTCAGGTTGCCAATCTTTTCCTCTTTCAGCAGGAGAAATTTGCTGTTTCTTTTCTAATAGGGTCAGTAGCACCTTGAAATGAACTTTCACTTAAAATACAAAGGAATTTGTACTAAATCAGTGGAGAAATATGTGCTCATCCCACACAGGCAGAACATGCACAAGGTCCTGAGTTGATGCCCTTCCTTACTTTGTGTCTCAGCTTGAATCTGCAATCCTGAGCCTGATTAACCTCAGGACATGCATGGTAATTGCAACTCACATTACATCAGGTCTCTGTGAAGTTTCATCAAAAAAGACCAAATTACTTATTCAAGGTGTTCCTACCATTCTCTTTGAATTTCTTAATCCCCAAATAGATTCCATATATAAATCTCTTCTTTAATTCCAGTGAAGGTTATGTCGACCTAATGAGTTAAAGGGGATAAATTTGGGAATTGTCAGTTCTCCATAAAAAGCATGTTTAATTCTATATTTCCCAGTCATTGAAATTGTAAATAATTGCAAGTACCGTTATGACTATACATTTTTGTGTGAAGAAAATTAAAATCTAGAAAATAAATCTGTAATCTTTGAAAATGATCTTTGTAATATCTCTATTTTCAAATAGAGGAAAATTTTAAGAATAGTTTGTATTTGTATGTTTTCCACCACCGGAAGATATTTTCATACCATATTTTCAAATAAAAAGAAAAACAAAAGAGAATGTAAAGAATAAAATATATCTGAAAGACTTTCTGAATCAAAATGGAAAGATTTCAAATATAGAATATATCACTAAGTCTGCCACTTTATAATGTTTCATAATATAAAATAGTTATATAGTTAATGTTTTCTTATTATGAAATAAGCTAGATTTTGAACCTAAGAAGTTTACCACAGACCATACATAAATGTTTCTCTTTCTAGAATCTTGAGGAAAATGGCAGCCAGGTTGAGACACATTCTACCACGGACAAAGTGGAATGAGTGACAGGAATCTGTAAAAACTGTATCAAGAAGGCTGAACCACAGGGTGAGTAGAGCCTTTGGAAGGCACTAAGGATAATTTAAATATAATTTTAAGAACAACTGAGCAAAGATAGGCCTGCTTTGTGAACCAGATGGTGTAATATTAGCAGATGACATTGGAAGGACTAAATCCCTATTTTGCTTCTGTTTTGTCAATTAGGAAAAAAATGATCTTCAAACTCAAAAGGGTAGGACAAACAAGGGAATTGAATCCTGAGATAAGTGAGACGATAGTAAGAGAGCACTTAGCTTCTTAAATGAGTTCACATTACCAAGCTCAGATTTATTACATCCCCAAGGACTGGAATAACTTGTACTTGGACACTGACTTATCTCTTGAATTTGTCTGCTCCTCCATATCTTTGCTGCCACTCTATAGCTTATGCACTCCTTATCTCTCAATTATTTTAAGTCTTCTGTGCAGACTACCCAACCTCTCTCATTGGGATTAGTGCTTACTGATGCCTCCAAAATGACCTTTCCAAAAAATGCATGAGTGGTCATGGCCCTCTCTTACTTTAAACGTGTCTTGTGTATCTCCACTTTATTCACTTCTTAGTATGTTGTTTATGGACCTCTCCACAGTAGTACCAGCTTGTTATTTAATGGCAATACTCATCATACCAATAGCCCATGACTTGGCCAAACTGCACTATGTTTTAATTAGATATGGTCAGAGGAGTCCAGTCATCAAGATGGTGGCAGAGTGAAGATCTGACTTCTTGCCCCTTTGTGTTCATAGTTGGTTCTTTGTACATATGTTGCCTTATCTTGGAACATGGTATTTCCTCTGCCTTAAATATCTTAATCTGTTCCACTGAAATATTTGGAATCTTCAAGACCCAGATTAATAGTACTCTCCTCATAGTTTACTCTAGATATCAAGGTAGAATAAATACCTTCCTGTCTTCCTGATTAGATAACTTATTTCTCAAAATGATTAGATACAATTTATCTTTATTGAAATGCTGCAGGACAAATGTTGTTTGTTGAGTTGAATGTAAATATTATTATACAACCATTTTAAAAATATTTGGAAAATCATGAGACAAGGCATCATTATTTTTTATTTAAAAAATCATACTTAGTATTTTTAAAAAATATTATATAGGAGCTGGGGTGCAGACCATAGGTGTGTGAGAATGTGAGCTGATATACCAGAGACAGTGAATAGAAGAAAAGGTGGATCTACTGAAATACACTGCTGCAGAGAGCAGAGGGTAAAATGGGAGAGGTCTGCTATACCATGTGGGTCACCTCCTTGGCCGGATATCAAACACTTGCTACAGTGGCTGTGAATAACTTCATAGTGTTGAGCCTTACCCTGTGCACCACAGAGAGAACCCTATACTTAGCATTTTAAAAGTAAAGTGCTGTCATGATGATTATACCACATTGGCTCAACTCTCTTCCACATGTACCCATCCCTATAACTGGAGATAAGCAATTGTGTGTGTGTGCATGTAAGTGTGTGCTCACATAAGTCAATACATCAAACTATGTAGATCTACTTTATATGTTAGCTGTAAATGCAGTCTTATTACATGATAAAGAACGAGGATACAGAGTTATTATTTATGCAATGCAGGCCTTATCAGTTGGGTCTGATTCATATACTAAGAGTGAGAGGAATTAGAAGGATGCTATAAGAGAATCTCAATATTTTGGAAACTTCATAAGCCTGTCTCTCATGAGAGTAATTCTAATATTTAAAAATTGTGAAAAATGCTTTTCACTAACTTAAGTTCCATAAAATATGCAACTCTACTATATGTATGTATAGTATACATTATATCTGTCCTGAACATTTTACATATATGTGTATATAAACTTATGTTTTTATTTTTACAAAGATTCCCAAAAAATGGGACTTTAAAAGATGGGATTACTAAGTCAAGATATATACACATTGAAGTTTTTGACTAAGGAGAAATAACAACTTATTGTATCACTATAATTGTATATCTATATATATATATGATTAGTAAATATGAACACTCACCTAAAATGCCTAAATTTTCATTTCATTCATATAATTTTTCATTTTCTCAGTACTTTAAAATGTAAAACCATGTTTATCGAATAAATAGGTAATACAAATGTAAATGTAAAGCTATTTCTCTGATAAATATAGCAATATGATAACCATAGACAACTTTGACTGATAAAAGTAACAAAAAATAGAGTAGAAATCAATAAAAATATGGACAGAGATTAAGAATTCTTTTCACAGTTTAGTGGAAAAATGATCAGGAATTTCAGCAGACTGAATGTTGGTCCATCATCAACATGTAATAACATATAATAACATTTTAGATTATGTTGGTAATAGTGTCTAGAACATAAATGCTTCAGATTTCATTATCTTCCAGAAGCACACTCCACCTGAACCACTGTCTCTCACACACATTTTAGGATTAACATTTTCAAACTGAAATGCATTCAAAGTACAACTTATAAGAGGCAGGTTCTCAAATTTATATCATAGGAGAAGTTAAATGGGTAACTTCTTTTTGGGAAGAGGAAATGTACACAAGTAATTCATAGTGTTTTGAATACTGGAAAATCTGTCTTTAATGAGAAATTGATGTACTCTATAAATTTCTAGATAGAAATTATAAACAATTTAAGTCAATATATGAAAGACATTTAGTCATATATTTCCTAAAATTATTAAGAAAAAAATATATATATTGTGTGAATCTGTGAGTTGCTTTCTCCTCTAACAAGACTAGTAGCCTCCATCTAGGATTTTGTAGTTGGATTTATTGTGTTGATATTAATTTGGATTGGGTGACTTGTACCAGCAAGCACAGGATAGGTTCACTATAGATTCAGGCAGACCAATAAAGAGAGTCCAGGAGCATTCAGGGGATTTTTCAGGCTTTAATATTCTCCCAGGAAGCCATGTACACAGTGCAGTGCGGCAACCATGTGCAGAACAGGCAGGGGGTGCCTAGTCACCAGGAAGCTTACAGATGTCCCAGAGAATCTTTACTCTTTTTTTTTAAATTAGTCATTTATTTATGCATATAAGAGCTGGGGTTCAGGCCAAAGTGGGGAGCAGAACAGGCAGATTGACTGAAATACACTGCTGAGGGAAGCAGCAGGTGTACAGGAGAGGTCTACTGTGCCATGTGTATCAGCTCCCTGAACAGGGATTGAACTTATGCTGCGGTGGCTGCCAATAGTTTCTTAATGCTGCAACTTAACCCCCTGCAGGGCCTTGACTCTTTTTCATTGTGCTCTTTCTGCCATCATCTCTGGGTCCTGCCTCTCTGTCATCACTCGTCCTTTTGTAGCCATTCTCTGAGTAACACTGCCTTTATAGCCTCAGCCTCCAGGCTTAGGTGTGCCCACTTGTGGATGCCCACACCATATTCCAGGTGTCCACCATCAGGCATGAGTGCCCCAAGGCCATACTCCCAAGCTTCTCCTGCATTCATGGATGCAGGTGATAGCCACAGAAGCCAGGAGCATAAATGCTTGGCTAATCTTCATTTACCCCTACAACAGGCATACCAGGCAGGGAGGCTGGCATGCAAGGAGGCAGGTGCAATCCAGGCAGGGGAGCTGGCAGGCAGGCAGGCAGGCAACCAAGCCTCCCAGCCCCCCATGAATCTATATGCTTTTTCTCTGGGCTCTTTCTGGCATTTCTCTCTTGCATCATCTCTTGGTCTCGCCTCTTTTGTAGTCACACGGTTTGTTCTCCTATTGTCTCTGCTTTTAGCTCAGCCTCTAGGCTCATGTGTGTGCGATTACACATGTCCATACCATGCCAGGTCTCCACAATCAGGCACACATTCTCGGAACCTGCACTCCCAAGTGCCTTCTGAATCAACATGATCAAAGCCGCAGGTGACAACTGCCAAGGCTGGTGGCATAAAGAGCCTGATCAATTCACTTACCCTTCAGTGACTTATAAAAATAATTTCATCTGAGACTTCTATAAAATGGAAAACAACCACAATAGCTGATGTTTATGGAGACCTTATGATATGTCTGTCAGATACTCTTTAAATCTACCATATGAAAGATTTTGATTTAATTCTAACAATAACATTATGTGGTAGGCAAAATCATTATCATCCCTGGGCTTAGAAAAATCATATATTTTGACCCTAGTTTTGCAAACATGTGGCTGCTTCATTCTGTGTTAACTGTTTTTAAGCTACATGATATACCATCCCCCAACATGGAACATGTATTTTTATTGAACACACATTTTAGTGATGAATGACTTTTTAACAAGTTCATAAGAGGGATGTTAGTGATTGCCTTGTCCTTTAATAAGCCCCAGTACTATTTTTGTTTTACTTTGCTTATTAAGTGTCTGCATAGTATCAGGTGTTCTTAGAGTAGCAGTTGCAGGTGCTGTCGTGTTAAAGACCCCAGTAGTCTCTTCGACCCCATAGCCTGGTTCTGGAAAGTTCACTTCCCACGTTAATTAAGTTCTTTCTGTCTGTGACTTAGCCATTCTAGTAGTTCAGCAAGTTAAGAAGGCATTCTAGCATACTCAGACTTTGAAATAGAGGCTATGAAATTAGCAATGGTTTGAAATCCTTCATTGCCAACTGTAATCTCTGTGGCTTTGGGCTAGACTGTTTCCTGCCTGGACATACTTTTCCCTTACAGTAACAACACTTGGGATTACATTGTAGTTTATCTAATACAGATTTATAGTGAGGCTTTCTTAAGGAAACATATAGAAGGTTCTTAGCATAGTAATTGACACATGGTAACTGCAAGATAAATGTTAGTTATTATTGTGATGATGGAAATGAAGACATCTGTCTGTATAATGTTTTGTACTTCAGATGCACAGGAAACAATGCATGTTAGCACACACATGCTTTGCAAATCCTCATAATAGTAAACATCATCATGCATTTGTTTTATAAAGCAATTAACAGAATTTCCATCTTGTAATAATTTCTAAAAGGTTCTATAGCTTAAAGATGTATTTCTCTTGTGCTAAACGAAGTTCCATAAATCATTAAAAATTCTCATCCCCACCGAGTCTTCCTGTGATACCTCCAACAGCTCAGCAGTCATTCACAGGCCCAACAGCTTGAAGGTCAGAGATGCAGTATCTCCAGGTGCCAGGATCACTTCAACATTTAACCCCTAGTCCAGTCAATTTAAGACTATGCAGATTTGTTCTCCCCTTTGAGACAGGACCCAGCGGGGTCTTATCAGGTCGTTATCCCCAGGGAACCAAAACTTACTCCAGGACAAGTTAACCAACCACATCAAATAAGGGCAGACGAGGGACAGTCCCCTATGTCCCATGTGTGAACACTCTGAGAGTTATGAAGGGGCTTTGAGAGTGTCATCATAAATAAAGGAATAATAACAGAAAGAAGGGTAGTAGGGCTGCTTCAGCAGACAGATGGGCCACTGTGGTTGGTTGTCAGAATCTTCAGCAGTTTCTTCAACCTTATGGCCAGAGCAGGAAAGAGTTTCAAGAAAAAGAAAATGGCTTTGGGAAGGTCATCTTCTCAGACAGATATTTATGATTTGAAAGATTGCATAAATGGTGCATTTGTTCCCCATTTACACACAATGAAGTGATAAAACTAAAACCCTAAACTTCATTCCCTTACATAAACATCCCAGGCGCCTGAGAACACAAAAACAGATTAAGATTTAAGATCAGTCATAATTTTTTCTGCATGCCTATTTCAATTTATTAGTGTAGCTTGAGTGACTTTTATAATAAACTGTTTTTATTTGGACTCATGTTAGGATTAGAACAATTTGAACTTTTGGCCTTCATTTTATTTTGACTTTTTTTTTTTATTCTATGAAGTAGAGAAACGATGACCCACAACCATGATATACAACAATATATGGGCTATCCCTTTCTTTACATCTAAATTAACTGCTCATATTTATATTTTAAGGAAAAATAATAGGAAACATGTAGACATATAGATAGGTTTGTTTTCCCTCAGACTTGTGGTCCCTAAGACTTAGACAACAGAACAATGTCTACAATATTCAGATACTATTACTTTCATAAATGTAAATGTTAAGTGATTGACTCAGATAGTCTGATATTATTGGATACAGATAAACTGTAACAAAGTCTAAATGTCCATAAGATGTAAGTAGAAAGCTTGCAAAATGGAAAGCTAGAAAATAGGGTACAGTTTTGCTGGACTCAAGTAGATTATTTAACTTTTAAGGGAAAGGGTCTTTGGACTGATGGTAACTTAAAAATCATCACAAAGTCAGAAAGTATGTGTACCTTTTCAATAAAATTCTGAATATGTTTTTAAACTCTGATATCTTGAGTAACTGCACATTTTTCTATCTTGCTTTCAACACTGATGAAATAGGAAGTTACCACAAGGAACTGGTTTCAGTGCTGTGTTGATGGATAACAGTAAGAGAATTGGAGAAATGCACTTCTGTCTCTGGAGTAAGACAGTACTACTCTGCCCAAATTTTATTTCCACAAATACATACTGAGCTCTTATTTTCTGTGTTCTGGTTCCTTTGCCATCTACTTTGCAGGAAACAAGATGACTGAAGATTTCCTTGCTTTCAAGGACAGAGATTATGTCCTAGAAGGGGGATTTGACAAGTCTACAAAAGTGTATATGCATGGTAGAATCAAGTGGACAACAAAAAAGTAGTTCAACCTTGAGATTAGGAACAAATCTGTAAAACTGGTTTGTTTAATCAAACAAACCTGATTTTAGAGATGAAAAAATAAGGTCAAGGTTAAGTCTTTTACTTAAGGTCATGTCCACATTAGAACACCCAGGGCTGGAAGTCCAGTCTTCTCACATCAAAGCATAGTCTTTTTAATTTTTTTTTTCCATTTAAATGACCCTACAACTTTTGAGGAACTTAATTAACTTTAATTGTTCGTGGACTTTGGCATGTTTAATTTTAAGGCAAGTGTAAAATTATACCAAAAATCTTTCTGGATACTATAAAAATTTTGAATGAATTAAATTAGGCTTAACAAAGTAAATATCATTATTCAACTTTATAACAATTTATATATCTGATACACTGTATAAAGTAGTTGTTAAATTCATAATTGTCAGTGGAACAAAGCAACAAACACCCACAGGATTGTCATGACAAAAGCACTATTTTTGTTATCCAGTGATTCAAAATTTAACTTGGATTCATGAGAACAGTCTTGCCAATCTCTAAAATTATGTGGACATTTACATGATTGTAATTTTACTCTCAGTGATTGTTGATTGGGATATATATAAAATAGCACAGAAAAAAATTTGAATTCTATAGCAATTTTAAATTATGAAGCACACAGCATCTATATAGATGTTTGTAAAAAGTAAAGGGTGTATGTATATTTAGCCACATATATTTCTTTAAAATGCTACCTACACAAAGATGATATTGTCTATTTATTCATTCATCATTCATCCATTCAAGGAAAATTTATCTTATTGCAGTCTGAGATAATAGAAATAAGGCAGGTACTTAGAGTTATTTTTCTATTATATAAATAGTAGTTTGTCTCTAAATAGTTTTTCAAATGAACTTACCCTTGGACAGTGGAATAGAAAGTGACTGTGGGATTTTCTGTGGAACAAAGAAGAGTGAAAACATAATTTGTCTAGTAGGATATACTCATCTACTATAATAAGTGGTTTCCTTGGGTATTTCATAGAAGGTGAAATAGACTGTCTATGGCAAGTATCCTACCAGTGTGAGAGAAAGACTACACCATACATTACCTTGTTTGCTCATTACTGACCTCTACTGGCTCAAAAGATTCTGCAAATGATTTTAAGTTGGTGGGTGGTTGTGAGAGAAAGGACAGAAGCTGAAATGTCCTTATAATGCTAATTGGCACTTATCTTTAATTCAAATTGTCCAGACATGGAGATCTCTTTAAAGGCAAGAGGTTTAAACTTTACCATGTGTAAGGCTTACTTGGCAGTGCTTTTTAAAATTGGCATTGAGTACATTTATCCCAGTTAGAAAATCCTAGTAACATCTGTTGATATGAAGTGTTCATTTGCTTTTCATTTCCAAGTCTTTCCAGTGGTTCTACAAACATTCCAAATCTAGCTAAATTATGAAGAAATGAGCAATCTCATAGGCATTCCACAGTTACTTGTTCAGTCAGTAGTTTCCTTTTCTGTGTTGGAACTTTGGTTTTCTGGAAACAATTGTAAGCCAATAGAAATGTGAATGAGACCAGTGAATCCACATGAAAATTCACATACTTTCTTTTTTATTATGTTCACTTTTTTCCCTGTAATAACTGGAACATATATTTACATGAAATTTATAACGTTGCTATTGTCTGTTTGCTCAGCTTTTTAATCAGATCATTTCTGATAAGTTGTCTAAACAGGGTTGTTGTTGTCCGCTTTTTAAAATAAGTACAGCTGAAAAGCACACTGTTTTAAATTATGCCTCTACATCCTCAGTTGGACTTGGATATCCAAGATCTTTATGGGCTGTAGCAGATTATGGCTGCCCTCTAGTGACCACATCCCTACTCTTTCTGTTTTAGGCTACACTAAGGAATGTTAAAAGATACGTCCTATATTCTATTTATCCAGTTGGGTGTCAGGAATCTTTATAGAGAGAATATAATAGATATGCTGTCAATTATGCTGAATAGTAACTATAGTTTATATAATTTGTATTATATATCTATATTATGGAAATACGGATATATATGAAATGCAAAAATACATATGTTTTTCTCAGTCCCAGTACTTTCTTTTGCCAACATACATTGATGTAAAATGTCAACCGTTTTCTAACCAAACTGTTGTCAGTTAAATAATGCTATATTATTTCAATAATCATGGAAACAAGAGTTAGTTTTTTGATGTAAAAAGGCTAATTGTCTAACTACTGAATCTTTTTTTTCCCTACAACTCCAACCTTCTGTCTTATTCTCCCTGGCCAAGAGAAAATATACTATTTATTGAACAAGCAATTTGTTTCTGCCCCTAGCTTCAGAGATATTCCTTTTTCCCTAATTGCTAAAATGTCTGAGTTGTATTTAGATGATCCCACATGCCTGGGTGCATCAAGCCACATTTAAAATTCAAACAGCAAGACTACAACTGTCCCAATCAATAGTAATGAAGCATAGTAATCCAGACCACAACTGCAAGTTGTCTTTCTCATTTCAGATCAGTTACAATGTACAGCATGACAATGTTTGATTTGATTAATTTCAAATTAAAGAAGAACAAAACAAAATAGGGAAAAGAAATGCTGCACTTTTGGCCTGTTGCTGATAGAGCTGAGTCAAAATAAATCTCATTGCCTAGCAGACCGGAAAAAAATCACCTATTTGAAGGTTGACAGAAGAGCAAATCATTTTTCATTCACCACCTCATTTTTCCCTCTATCCACAAACCAAAAGACATTTTCCACAATGGATAGGTGTTACTTTTTTCTGTAAAAAGTAAGTTTTCGCAGCAACTGTGAAAACCTAAAAATCAGCTAACCATAGAGGGAAAAATTCTCCCTGGCCTCTGTGAAATGATGAATCCACCCTTGTTTAAAATACAGTGCTGCATTTGACCTTGGAACACATTCTGATGTATACAAATATCCAGGATAAAAATTCACTAGGGAAAATGGATGGGTTTCTATTGTTGTATTATCTAACAAAAAAATTGATATTAAAAAGAGGCTGACCAGAAAATCTACTATGACTTTCCACATGGCCAGTCATCTCAATGGCCTATGGATGGTCTAAAAGTAATAGGATAAATTCAATAAAGGAGCCAATTTTGAGTTGGGTATATGTTTCAAACCTGTATGGGAATACAATCTATTTCCTATTTATTTTCTTTCCTTTTTCAGGAAAATATTCTTTTCCTACTACAACAAAACCAGAAAAAAACAAAGTACTTCTGTGGAATTGAAACCAAATCTAGGTTTTGTGGTTAAATTAAAATGGCGAAAATCAACCACCATTGATACTGTATCTGCTTTCTGTTTATCCTTACAATTCTTGAAAGAAAACACTTACTGCATGTCTGTATAGTAATATTTGTGGTGTTGTGATTTAGTGTCAAGAATATATGTCCATAGGAGTAAAAATGCAGGTACGATTTGATTTTTTTTTTCATTGAACAAATGCAAATAGATATATTCAGTAATAACTTTATATGCAATACATAAAAAAAGAATGCAGAATAGGAACTAATTCCCTGTGTATAAGGGAAGTCTTTTTTTTTTTTTTTTTGGTGGGGGAGTCTTAATATGACTGATGATCCCAGTGAGTCAGCATCTTAAAGCATAAGCTAGAAATTTATAGAGGAAAATACACACCTGTTGGACAAAATGACCAAGAGTTCAATGAATAACCATTGAATTCCAAGAAGTATTTTATAGCTTGTTATAAATTTTGTCTATAAAATGTATGTTCTAAATTTGGTAGTGCTTTAATATACACTGACTTTAACATCAGTACCTTGTGCTACATACTATTCCTTAGTGCTGATGAAAAGGGAACTAAATAAAATATGGTGAATTTCTTCAAATTCCTTACATATTTATAAAATATGCAACCTCACCAAAGATATAGAGACTACAAAAGGATAAAGAGAAGGGTAGAAGAAATAACAATAAAGAAACTCTTTCAACCTATCTTTCGTAGAAATATGGCAAATGGAAAAATGATAACTTGAAGAGTAGGGAAGTCACTTTAGCCTAAATGCTAAAGGATTGTATAGCCGAGAAAAGCAATTCCCCTTTGTGAACTTCTGAGCACCTCAATGCTTGAAAGCACAGGTCACAGGGATGTGGGAGTGAAACTTACGCTAATAGCAGAGAATTTGTTAGGAGTTTGTATAGAAGGGATGAAACACACTAAGGTCCTGCCCCCAATTCATATAACTGGTATTCCATGCACACTCTAAGGGCAAGGTTGAAGACTGGGTTAAATAAATAATAAAATGAGTTAAGCAAAATCTATATGCTGAATGAAGCTAAATCTACATGCTAAGTCACCTTATCCTTCCCTACTTCTAAAATGTTAGAAAGCAAAACTTTTCCTCTCAATAGGAGATTCAATTAATTTTTCTAGTATACCTCAGAGGTCCTGGAGCTATTGAACTGATCATTGTATAATGAAACTTAAAAGCTTCAATCCCATGCAGTTTTTTTAGTGTCTTTGTAGTAGTCAAGTACAAGTCAATATTCAGAAAATCTCTGATAATAAAAAATAAATAAATATGAAGAATCTCCTTTCAAATGGAATTCATTGGAAAGATACAATGCCAGGAACTGAACTCAATCATCATTTTGTTAATATGTTAGAGAAATGAGAGAGAATTTTATATTTATAATCAAGAATAAGACATGAAAAAGGAATAACTAGGGAATATGATGTGGCCCTTCAAAATAAAGTTTTCATTTATAAAATAACAAAATTGAACTTAAAGTTTAGCTGAGTATGTAATCTCCCAAAAATATACAGTAAAGATTTAAAAATAGAAACTAAAGTGAAAGTATTAAAATTAGTCTTAAAGGAGTAACTTCCCATTAATAGTAGCTTTGGAAATTGAAGCAAGGGTTAATTAAGTAAATTATCAAATAAAGGATACAAAAACATTTTTAGAGCTAAGGACATAATTTTTTTAAAATAAAAAAAATTACTAATGTTTAGTACAGTTCACTGACAACACACACATACACACAGAGTACAACCAAATGTCCGAGTAAGAGCATGCTAGGAGTTTTCATATAGGAAAAAAAAAAAAAAGCTGCTTGTATAGGCAAAAAAAAAAAATGATGCTTAAATATAGTGGGGTAATTCCTTCAAAACCTGAAGGAATAGGATTTTTTTGAGCTTGAATTCTCAGTGTAGATGAACAATAATAATGCAAAATATTTCCAGATATGCTCAAACTCAAAGAATTAGTCTCACATGCCATATTTTATAGAAATGTATTTTTCCCTTAAAGGGGAAACAAACAAAAAAAAAGAGAAAATAAAGAAAGAAGGCAAGTTATTGTATTCAGAAAACAGAGAACCAAAAAAAAAATACCAGTAAAAAATGTTCTGAAAAGATTGTTAGATGATAGAGGGCCATGAGAGAAAAGTCTTTGGAAGTTTTTATTTATAAAGTTAAATTTAATAAGGTTCTTCATGGAACTGCAAGATCATCTAATAATTTTTGAAAAACTGATCCTTGGCTCTAATGCATAAAAATTAAAGAAATAGACAGGAATTAGATTTCTTAAAAGGGGAAATACTGAATATTGAACATATTTTTGTTTCGCCTCATGCATCATTTTAATAATAATAAAGTGTTTATATTAAAAAACAAGGTAATTGGGAGACAGTAATTTAACAAAATTAGAACCTGAGAATCAGTGGTAAAGCAATAATTTATTTGATCTGACAATATTGAATCACATATTAGAAGACAAAAACATAATCATGCCACAGAATATCCCCAAGGTTTCAGATGTAAGAAACAAACAAACCAGATACTTTCAGCCACAGGGTAAGACATTTGTTAAATTTAGAATTATTTGAAATTAAGCATTCTCAGATTGCTTTGTATTCTTGGAGGGACAGGGGGTTGTCTTATTCCAGAACAAGAAGAAAATGGAAATCTATTATTTGGTGTTTGTAAAGTTACAAATTTCGGACTATCAGGCATATTTGAGGTTGAGTGTAAGGTGTATGGTATTTAGACAAACTCACTTGGCCTCTGTTCCTGACAGCCAATATGTTATTTTCTACATAAAAGATCAGAATATCAGAAGTGGAATTATTGGCCTAAGATGAAAGTATTTGAGAGGTTTCTTTTTTTATTATTATTATTTTTTTTTATTGAGGTAATAGTTGAATACTCCTTTAGAATATTGCCACCATAGTGCACCCACCACCAATTCACCCATAATCCTGCACCATAGTCAGTTGTATACTTCTTTCCCTCTTCGTTCTAACCCCTCTACCATCCCTCCCCCATTAAAATGAGTAGTGGGCAAGATTCAACTAGAACTCAAAGCTTCCAGTTAGTATTTTCATAGAGAGATAATGCATAATAGAGAACAAGTGCTAGTAATAGTCCTCATTTTGAACTGGAAACTGTTTACCCAGTTGTGGTCAGTTGATAAAATTTTATGAAGTTAAACACTTAGCAACAATAAAGGGATTAGAATAATTTGACTAGTTACTGACTGATGACCACACAATTTTCAGGTAATCATTTCCTTTATATTGTTTTATTTCTGTCAGTAATGATATTAGCTGCAGGACAGATTTGGTGTCAAGTGACAAAAAAATAAAGTACCCAGTGTTGCCCATGGTCTTCAGAGTAAATGCCCAGTCAAACAGCATTGGCACAAAACAGGGCCACTGAGGACTGAAATCTTGTCACAAGTCTAAGGCACCTCCTGGTGGAAACCCATCGGAAAGGGGCAGAAGGGGCCCACACATCTGAAAGAAAAGGAGCAAAATCAAAATCAAGATGAAAGTTGCCATTGTTAACCTCCCCACGGGAGGTTTTCATGTCTGTTTAACCATCCAAGACCAAGGAACAAGCAGTTTCTTCACATGTCTCTCTAATCCATGTGCTTTCTCTAGTCTCCTTGTTCTTCATTCTTTTTTTCTTTCTTCTCAGTTTCCTCTCTATCTTCTCCTCCCTGCTCAGCTCCACCATTCCTTGGGTAGAACAGGGGATCTGGAACCTCCCCTTTCAATGGGGACCACCCTATTACATTATAACCAAAACTAATATTATGATTTCAGGGCTACATATTCTGGGGGGCACAATGATCATTTTCTGTCATATTCCAAAGTATTTTTCTCTAATACTATAAGTTTTTAAGACACATTTCAAAAATTCTTTTCAGCAAAGTCATTTTGTACACATTTGAACTTGACACTTGGAATCACAGAGTTCTTCCTATATATACTACAGTTACCTCCCAAACCTAGAATCTTGGATTTAGGATCATCTAAGATTATTTCAGGGAAAACTAGCCATTTGTCTGATACCGACTTTGATTGAACATGTTTACAGTGTAGGAACTATAAGCAAAACATGCAACATAGAATATGATTTATGAATGTAGTATTTGAGATTTATTTATTATATGCATACAAGAACTGGGGTATAAGCCAGAGGTGTGGAGGGTGAGACAATCCACCAGAGACAGAGTGGGGAACAGAACAGGCAGATTAACCAAGATACACTGCTGAGGGGAGCAGCCGGCAAGGCAGGAAAGTCTGCCATGCCATGTGGGTCCACTTCTCTGCTGGCAGCAGGGATTGAACTCGTGCTACAATGGCTATGGTTTGCTTCATAGTGCACTGCTTAACACATTGCAATACCAGGGAAGCCCCTGAATGTAGTATTTGAAATGAATGAGCAAACATACCATTGTGTATATTTTGGTTGTAAAAAAAATTAGCTGAATTGAAATATTTCTATATGAAGTTGAAGATATATATTGGAATGATGTAGATTAATTTGTACTCTAAAAGAAAACAAGCTAAAGTAAATAATACAATTTAATTTTAATAGTTGATTTTCTTGTGGTGAATTTTGCAAGTTTTAACATGCACGTATCCTCATATTTGCACAGTAGATTTAAGGATTCCTTATTCCTACCCTGTTATTTTTTATCACAAATTGTGTCCTGGTGAATGTGAGTGAGCCCTCCTGCTGGATGCTTGGCGGAACTCCAAGACATCTTGCTCAAGGGGCTTCTTGCTGTGTGATATTAAATATGGAAATGTTCATATTTTGTGGAGTTTGCTAAAATTAGACACCCTGGAGCTCAAAACACCTAAGAGAATATGAGGTCTTCATGCTGAAGGAGCCAAAGAGTATCTTGTACAAGCTGCTGTATGCCAGCTAGTGAAGCAGGAAGATCGACTTCCCTGCCTCCATTATTGTTCCTCTACTGTTCGTTCCCCAAAGAACAAGTCTTATAGTATAATTTAAGCTTTGTCACTTTTCTGCTAAAAGCAAGTCTTGACATCTCAGAATTTTACTATATAAACTTTTGATCCTGAGTGTGACCTACCTGTGTTATGCTCTTCTCTGTAACTGATTCTAAGCTCTCACTTTTCCTCCCACTCTTGTTACATTATTATGGACTGTCCAAGCACCCAAGCAAGTATTACAATATTATACATCAATTTAACAATGCTGGTTGTAGTAAACAAGTTGCATCTCACATGTCCTTATTTTAGGTATATGCTCTATGAAATTGTCCAAGTCCTGAAAGCTTTCACATGTACTGACTGTTCTCATTAACTGGAATCTTCTCATCCTCCAACTTAAAGAATTTATAGTGTGAATTCTTTAGCCAATAAATCCCTATTTCCAGTAAGGAATTTATCAGAATTTTTTAAAGATTTATTTATTTATGCATAAGAGAACTGGGATATTGGCCAGAGGTGTGGGTGTGAGAGGATTTGCCAGAGACAGAATGATGAGCAGAACAGATGGACCTACTGAAATACACTGTGAGGGGAGCATCAGGAGAGACAGGAGAGGTCTGCTGTGCCATGTGGGTCACCTCCCTGGATTGGTATCAAACTCATGCTGCAGTGGCTAGTGATAACTTGATAGCTCTGTGTCTTAATCCCTGTGCCACCAGGGAGGCCAAAAATTACTCGAAATCCTTAATAAATAAAAAGAAAATGATAATCATAAATACCTAAAAAACTAGACCAATGATAAAAATAACCAAAAACAAAAATCTGGAGAAGAAAGTCAAGACAAATATGAAGTAAACTTTATATAATAGGAATTTGATGCAGTTCAAAAAATAAAATATCAGCAATAAATATTTTGTGTAATAAGCTGAAAAATTTTATAACTATGTCAAATTAAAAAAATTAATACTAAGGAGTAAAAGCATTTGAAATATTAAAAGAAAACAAAAATCAATGCAATACACCAGATTTCTAGACATAGAGAACAATGGCAGGGCTAAGCTAAGTATCTCCAAAAATATTCTCTCAGGTCATGGAAAAACAAAAAAGAAAAAAAAATGAAAAAAAGCATCATAATAATTGGAAAACATATAATCTCAAAGCCACAAAATAATTTTGGGTAAAAATAATAAAATTACTAAAACCTAATCTGTGACCTCTTCCTCTGCCCCAACCCCTCCCCCAACTCCTAGCCCCAGCCAGCCTCAACGCTTTGTGTTAACACAGAGGGATGGGAAGGCAAATGAAAATGGCTGACAGAGTACTTAATAATATTTTTAAAAGACATATTAAATTAAATATTAAAATACTTGAAAAATGTTTGAGCAGTTTAGTGTACATACTATAAGAAAGGATTTCAAAAGCAAGTGATTCAGAGAGTCTTAAAGGGACAAGCACAGTGGAATACTCTTACAAATATTTAGCTTTTGGGAAGAAAAATGAAACAAGACAAAAATATGTATTATTTGGAAATTGGTTACTGAAGTGGAAAGTAGATAAGGAGAGAAAATGCAGTTTTCTGAAAGACTGTAAAATAATAAAATCAGATGACTGTCATCCTTCCCCTATCTTCAAAACAAAACACCAAATATAAAATATCTAGACTGTGCTGAACTGAAAGGAAAGTATCCCTATACTAATAATATTATTTTCAGTATTCTTAATACATTATACACTGATACCACAAAACAAACAAAATAAATGTAAAATACAAAGTGATTAAAAAAAAGCTACAGCACATTGAAAATATATCCTTTTATTCTCAAAAAAAAGTTTGTAACCTGTCATTCTAAAGAGGCTTATCTATAACCAAGCAAACATTTTAATCACAGAATTAAAAAAATGAAATGGATAAAATAGGAGAGAAGTAAAAATATGATTAGATTAACTTTTATGAGAAGATAGGAAAGAGAGAAAAAAATCTTATTAGTTAAGAATGGAACTTCCATATGATCCAGCAATCCCACTCCTAGGAATATACGCCAAAGACACAAATACACTGATTCAAAAGAATACCTGCACCCCTATGTTTATAGCAGCACTCTTTACAGTAGGGAAGACCTGGAAACAACCTAAATGCC